>JAWZYV010016921.1:0-159743 GCA_038373885.1 Cheiracanthium punctorium | reverse complement strand
TTAGCTAAGCCATATTTAAAAAGCGGCAAAGCGTGTTTTGGCACATATCCCTGTTTATTTTATTGCTTTACTGGCCAGGTTTCTTCAAGACTTCACAGTTATTTCGTCTGTCTTTTTCAAAGTATATAAAATTTAAATAAAAAAATAATATAAAATGTCAAACCATGTGATGATCGAACACTACTTTTCTGCGACGAACAATTGAAAAACTAGCTGTCTCAATAATATTCAATTTTTTCGAATGTTTGTCGAGACTTACTTATTGTCATTGCAAATGAAGGTATAATTGGAAATTGGTTTCTTTTGAGAGATAAGTGAAAGATAAAATAGTTCCGGAAAGTAATTAAAAAACTTTGTAAAAAACACACATAAGAAGTAAAAGGAAGTCCTCTTTCCTTTTACTTCTTATGTGTGTTTTTTACAAAGTTTTTTAATTACTTTATCGTTTAACACCAGTATTTTGAGTGTTTTTTCAGTAGTTCCGGAATATGTTGTACGTGTTACATATTCCGGAATATCCGTTTATATGGAATTCAAAATTTTCCTACTGCATGCGATTCCAGTTAAAACTTCATAGTCAATAGCATTACGGTGCATAACCTTGATGTACATTCTTGTTCCATTGATTAATGCTTGCTTTGTACGGGAATGGGTTAGTTGCAACCGGACTAAAGGAGAAAAGGGCGAGTTGCACCGCTGATGAATTTAATCAGCGGCCGCGAAATGGAAGGGAGCGGGACAATCATAGAGGAACACTGCGTTCTTGCAAAGGAACATGGGTAGCATATTTTCTAAGAGGCCCTACAACGACAGCTGGACCCAGTGATGTTTTTGGGGGGTCTTGCCGGGAGTAAATACCACCAACATTTTTTTCTTGGCGACATTAAAGACTGCTCAGTGATTCTAGTTAGGTTTGTTTGCTATTCGGGTGTTTGCGGGTGTTCGGGTGTTCGGGTGTCGTTTGCGGGACAATCATAGAGGAACACTGCGTTCTTGCAAAGGAACATGGGTAGCATATTTTCTAAGAGGCCGTACAACGACAGCTGGACCCAGTGATGTTTTTGGGGGTCTTGCCGGGAGTAAATACCACCAACATTTTTTTCTTGGCGACATTAAAGACTGCTCAGTGAATCTAGTTAGGTTTGTTTGCTATTGGCATATTTTTAAATTATTTGGCTTTTTATCGACTGACTGAAAATTATCCAAACCATTAACAGTAAAAAAACACAAAAACTCTACCGGGTAATTATTGATTTTACTGTCATCATGGCAATATCGTAGCTATGATATGTTCTCAATTCACCAGGTATTCGATTAAGTATATCAGTATCAACAAAAGTATAATCTTCATTTTTAAGGGCTAAAATAACTGACTTCAATATGCTATCTGAGAGTATGTTTTGTCGGAAATATTTCCATACACCTCATTAATAATATAGTGTTTTCATCTCCTATTGATTGTTGATGTAGTATCTCGATAATATTTTCAATAAATTAGCAAATAATTACATTTTTTGCAAATTTTGTTGGAATATTATAACCCTATTGTATCGTTGTAACTTAATGCTGGTGTTTTAAAATGGACACAGCAATAGAAACATCATCCTACTTGGTATCAAAATATTGCTGGCCAATTTATTTCTCTAATTTTTTTACAGTGCATGAACATATTACGCAAAAAAATTATCATTCGCACAACCACCTCCATGGAACTTTAACTGTTCCGAATTTCGCGCTCATCCGTTCTCGAATGTGCTGCAAAAGGGACACAAAGGTTTTCCTTGGCGTATTTATATAAAAAATATTATATATATATATATAGATAGATATATATAGATAGATAATAAAATTTAGAACATCAGAACGTGCATAAAAACGTAAAACAGGTATTTCATATTTAAGCTCTCGCAACTGAGCTGCATCTCACCTGGAGTGATGGCTCCCATATTATTTGTAATGGTAGCATGCAAATAAACGCGAAGGGATATATGAATAGCAAATGAGGCAAGCATTGCCACCTAGGGGCCGCTCTCCATCATGCATGCGGTTATGATACTCCTCAGCTAATTTCATTTTTTTTTACAAATTTTGTTGGTATACTTAGTAATTTTTGACCTAATGTTGTCATTTCAAAATCGTCACAACAATTGATCCATCGCCCGACTTGGCGCAAAATGTTGCGTGCCAATTTACTTCTCTAATTTTTTGCATTAATTGTTTGTTCCAAAATATGAAAACTGGAAAAATATAGTGTATTAAAATTGCAAAATATAGAAAAGGGGGTATGAAGAACTCTATACTGGAAATGATGGTCAGTGATTCACGTTAGGTTTTACGCAGTTGGCCTTCATCTCAATTATTCGGCGATTTTTCACTTGCTCCCATGTAATTGAAAAGTATCCAAATCACCAGTAAAAAAAAAAAAAAAAAAAAAAAAAAAAAATTAAAAACTCTACTAAATAGTTGCTGATTTCATTGACACCATGGCAAATTATTATTTATTGATTTTATTGTCATTATATCAAATTATTATATCGTAACTATGATATGTTCTCTGTTCACTAGGTATTCGATAAAGTATAACAATAACATTATGTCAAATTAATATATCGTAACTATGATATGTTCTCTGTTAACCAGGTATTCGATAAAGTATAACAATATTAATAAATGCAAAATCATCATTTTTAGGTGCTAGAATAACTGACTTCAATATATAATCCGAGAGTATGTTTGGTCGGAAATATTTCCACACATATTTCATTAATAATGTAATGTTATTTTCATCTCCTATTGATTGGCGATGTACTTAAATTTTCATATTTTCACTAAACTGGCGAATATTTTCACTTTTTTTCAAATTTTGTTGCAATACTATAACCCTATATAGTACGGCAGAAACTTAAGTGTTGTCATTTCAAAATTGACACAACAATGGAGCCATCGCCCGACTTGGCGCGAAATACTGGTGCCAAATTACTTCTCTAATTTTTTACGGTGCATTAGCATATTACACAAAAATTTTAACATTCGCACAGCCACCTCCATACGAACTTTAACTATGCCGAATTTCGCGCTCGTCCTTTCGCTGAATGTGCTGCAAAAGGGACACAAAGGTTTTGCTTAGCGTATTTATATATCTATAGATATAGATTCTTCCACCATAGTGCAGGTGAAATACTGTTCATAATGTCTTTGGAAAAGGTGCATCTTTTAACTTGAACATTATTGTGTATTATTGTAAGTACTTCGGATTTATAGTCTGCAAATATTCACTAGCAAATTCCTCCTGATCTTGTGTTAACTTTTAAATTGTATAATATTAAACCTAAGGGAACATTTATAGTAACTATGCATTTGGAGCTTTAATTTTACACATCAGATTCTGAAAGCCAGATATTTTTTACATATTGTTCATTGGCAGTTTTTCCCAGCTGTATTGTGGGAGGCGAAAAACAAGTTATGGACGGGAAAAAGCCAAACCTGCAGACGATACCCAGTTAATCAGATGTAATTTAGTGCGAACATAAGTTAACGATGCCTTCACAACACTAATGAACATGAACACCTCTCAGAAATATTTGAACAATCATAGGTATTCAGTGTAGGGGAAGGTGGCCTAACATAACATAAATGTTAAATAAAACTTCCACCCTTTGCCACAATAATTTACAATATATTTTGCATCATAAACGTATTTTAATAACAATTTAAACCCAAATTGAGCAACGAACAAAATAAAATTTTGAAAAAGAGTCCAAAGGATCATTTTACCCTCACCGAAGTTCAAAATGATTCTTCATTTGAAAATAATTAGAAATTGTTTTTCATCGGCAAAATGAAAGATGTAAAAGTGATTATTGTAGTTTGACAATGGCCCTCACAAGAAGAATGATGAAATAGCAGAAGGATTTACAATGATCAAACATAGTGGTGCAAAGTGATGTCAGCAAAAGACAGCCGAAATTGCTCCTAATAAATTAAAAGAAATTTATAGGGAGCAGCTGGTGGCGACAAACAGGCAAGAAGCACGTAAAATCAAGGAGGCGGATTAAAAAATGGATAAGAACCACTTAGGTGGAAAAACCAATCAGAAGAAATATAGAGCAATTATGCACGAAAAGGGGCGATGAAGGAAAGCACTCCCGGATTGGTTTGTCGTGAGAAGAAAAAGAAAAAAAGAGAACATAAAATATTCAGCCTTCAGCTGAAATTAGTTTCCCCTCCGCTAAAGAGGTTTTTTGACAGAACCTTTTAATTTGTATTGGCAGCCATGTACAGGATGTATTTGCATGTAAATCAAACGGGGAGAAACCAACCGTTCTTCCAGTGGTGTCAAGTATTTTAAACAATCCGGTATTTCGGGGAATTCGAAGCCATTGCTTATAGCTAATTCTGGTATTGTCAATTTAATCAAACAATCGTAACATGTTTTGCAAAATTTGCCAATATCATCGATATCTTTGTAAAAGACTAGTTTTATAAAGTCCGTTGTCGCTCCTTTGGACAGTAAAGTTGTTTTGGAATGGGTTCTTATTGACTTTTTGAACCACAGTCGATCACAACAATAGCATTGGTGGATTGGACCATCAGCAACAGCTTCGAAAAATTTCTCAGCTAATTTACGAAATTCTAGTTCTTCACACCTTACATTTAGATCAGTATCTGTTCTTGGTCTTTTCGATGGTATATCTAGACAGAGTCGTAAACGTTTTCTGTCTTGTCTTCTGGATTTGGATTCCGCTTCTTGAGCACGAAAATCTGGATCTTCCCTTTTTCTTTGCATAAATAGACGGTTAGTTTCACGATGACTTTCTTCCGGATTAGACAACTGGCGAGGACGGCCAGCGCGGCCTTGAAAAACAGTCCCGGGTATATTCTTCTGATATTTAACGATGTAATACTGAACAGTAGAGCGTGAAATACCAAGCCTACGAGCTATTTCACACTGATCCCGCAAAAATGAAAATTTTAGAAATGCCACGACAGAACACCACCACTTGCTCCGAGGAGGGACAAAAGTTTGAACGCGACTCTGGAAACAAATCCAAGTTCTGAAAAATGAAATCGGAACCTCGGGAACTTGACAGCCAGTCGCAGACGCTCTGACAAAATCTTACAGTTTCCCCTTTTGTTTCATCTGACGTTACTTTGAAATTTTTCAAGTATCCATTATTCCAATCATGTGTCGGATCTTGGTGTGTTTCAAATTTCCGTGAGATCTGTAAGATTTTATTTACTATCAATTATCATCCACGACTTTTTTCGTCTGCCGAAAACTATTACCCTCTTTAGCGGAGGGTAAAAAGAAGAAAAGGAGGGAGGAGTCCATGAGTTGTCCGGAGAGTGTGGTCGTAGAAACAGGCCAGAGAGAGTCGTCGGAGAAAGTAAATTTGTTTCCTTTATTTTGCTGGTATCTGTAATTCGTATCAGGAATCATTAGAAGAAAAATTTTATTTTAGGAGCGTGTGTTTGATGGATTTTCCAAAGGTAGGATTTTGGATTATTGCGGTTATTGTACAACCACTAACGATCTGACCAAATTAATTAATAAATTAACTAATAACAAACCTAACCTAACCAAATAACCATAAACTACTTCATGTGGGTCCGCGAGAAGTGGGCCTTCCGAAAATCCTTCAGTAACTTAAAATTAATAATAAGTAAAGAGGATACGTTTCTCAGAGGAGATATATGATACATAACGTTCAGCACAAGATACCTTTGCATAATATGAGTAATAGTGTTCCTATATTTTGATATTCAAAGTTGCTTTAATATTACCAGATGTGTATAAAAAAATTTGTTTGCTTTAATATTCATAAAATTGTATAAAAAAAGTGTTTAGTATAGGTAGAAAATGTTGCTTGAATATCGATGAGAATTGTGTAAAAAAGTTTCTAGTAAAAAAAAAAAAAAGTTATTTGCTATAATAGTGCTAGAGTTGTGATAAAACAGTGTTGAATATTGCTGGTGATTATAGTTTATCAAATAATAAAAAGAAATCAGAGTGTATTAATATATATAATTCATTGTATATGTGTAAATATAGTAGAGTGTCAACCATGAATAGCAGAAACTAATGGGAAAAAAAAACTCTCTCTGACTCTTCAAAAAATAATTATTATTTCGTCCTTGCTTTAAAATTACAAATGGTCCTGTGAATTTTGGTTGGAGCGCACCCGCTTTAATAAAATTTTTATAATATACTGTATCCCCTACTTCTAACTTTGGTGGTCTCCATTTCTTTTCATTTGTCTTGTCATATTCTTCCATAATTTTCTCCTGTTTTTTTTTTTTTTTTGCCAACTCTTTTATTTCCTCCAAATTTTGAAAAACTTTTGTTACATATTTCATCTTGTTTTCTATTGTTTTAACGTCTGTGTTTACGTGGAACGGTGTGTTCAGAATTCTACCGAAAAATATAAAAGCAGGTGGATATCCAGTTGCCCTATTTATTGAATTGTTGTACTCTAATTTAAAAAATAAGAGACTAATGCCTCACTCAAATGTTTGATTTGACATTGCCGCTACTGATTCTTTCAGAATTTTGTGCGTTCATTCTATAAGAGAGTTCCCTTGTGGGTGGTACACAGAACATTTTATGTGGTGTATTGTTAATTTTGTAAGGTAGTCCTCAAAGTGCTGTGATGTGAGCTGTGGCCCATTATCCGTAACTGTGCGTTTCGGTAACTGTGCCCGAAATCTTATCCGTAACTGTGCTCCGAAATCTATCGACGTATTCTGTTAATTGTGTAATTATCGTTTTGGTATGTGTTGCCCTCAGTGGAATTGCCTCGAATCCTACTACCATAATCTATTATAGTTAATATGAATTTTATAGATGGCTTAGCAATGACGTGCTACTTGCAACGATTACAATCTTCACACTTTGTGCACCATGCTTTTACGTCTTTAAAACTGCAACCCAAAAGAAATGTCCTTTTATTTTCTCGTAAGTATTTTTGATACCACAGTGCGCTCTATGAGCTTCTTTCAAACACTCTGTTTTCAGGGTACAAGGTGTTATTAAAATTTCTTCATTGTTATTCTTTTGCTTTAATAACTGCTCTTTTATCCTGACTAAGGTCATAAATGCGCGTTGAATGTGAATAAGTTTGACTCTCTAAATTCTCTTTAATTTTTTTTATTGTATTGTCCTTTTCTTGTTCTAGTATGATGTTTCCTCTACTTAATTTTTCGCTTGGACGAAAAATGTCCTGTGTTAGATTTTCAGTTACCTGTAGTGTATTAACATAGCGCGAACAATAATCCGCCGGATCCAATTCGCCTTTTAAGTGTATAATTTCATAATCATATTCTAAAATGTTATATAGCCATCGTGCTGTTATATCTCATTGTTTTTCGAGATTCAGATGGTATGTTAATGCTTTCGCGTCACTTAGGATGTAAAATTTTCTCCCATACAAAAACTCTTTAAAGTGCATAATCGAGTCTGTAATTGCTAATAACTCTGCCTTCATGCTAGGATATTTTTTTTCAGTGCCAGTTAACTTTCGTTAAAAAACTCACCGGGATCATTTTATTCTATTTGTTTTGTAATAAAATCCCTCGCATAAGTAATTAAATAAAAAGGATTTCCATATTCGCTGGATGTAAAGTTGGACGCTCCAAAATGGCCTTTTGCATTTTTTCAAATGCCTCTTGCTCTTCCTGCCCCCATTGAAATCTATGTTTCTCTCTGCCTAGTTCTACTAAAGGTGCAGACATCTCTGCGTACTGGTGTATCGACTCCCTAAAATATTTACACATTCCCAAGAATGATTTAGTCTCTTTTACTGCCCTCTGTACCGAAAATTGATGAATCTTATTGACGTTTTTTTCCCGAAGGCGCAAAACCTTCCTTCGATACTCTATATCCCAAGAATGTGATCGAATGCTGGGCGATTTGAGCCTTACTTGGATCAATCGTTAAATTATTTTCACTCAATCGTTGTAGTACGCTATTTACTTTTTTTGCCATTTCGTCTACAGTATTCGCTCCTATAATTATATCGTCTGAAAAATAACGCACTGCATACTCTTTGAAATCTTCTAACACCTGGTCCGTCAACATGGCGAGATATGTACCGCTGTTTTTGCTGCCGAAAGGTAACCTACAGGGTTGTAGTTTGTGATTATTCACAATAAATGCTAATTTTCATTATCCTCCTAGCGCAATCGAATTTGAAAAAAAACCCTTTTTAAATCTAAAACTGTATATATATTATGTCCGCTCATTTCATGTAATATTTGTTTGATATCCGGCAATCTATAGGGAAAAGTTTCCGTTATTTGGTTAAGTAACCTGTAATCTATAGCCATTCGATATTTTCTATCCTCTACCTTCTCTGTCTTGGAGGTTTTTTTTTATGAAAATAACGGGAAAAGCATAATTACTTTTACTTCTTTCTATTATTCCCGCTTGTAATAAGCTTTGTATCTCCTTATCCGCAAATTGGCGTACCGTCTCCGGTAATTTATATGGTTTCGTCTGAGTCGGGAATTCGTGGTTTAATATAAATTCCGGAACCACCTTCGATGTCTCTCCCAAGGTCTCATAATTCTTGCTAAAAGCTTTATAATTAGTCATTAATATTTCGCTTAATTTTTCTCTGTCCTCAGCATTTAGATGCTCTAATTGTAAATCCTCCTTCTTTAATTGTGTCTTTCGTAAACTGTGTATTTCTTCTAAATGTAAATTATTTACTAGTACAATTTCTGTTTGGTCGCCAAATTTATTTTTCTTAATAGTATAATTAACAACACCCTGTCCTACTTTCAATTTTCTATTTAACGTTACTTTGTTTCCTTTCTTATTCGTTAAGAGTACTTCCGATCGCGCTTGATTATCCAACTTACAAATTCCCTTCTGAATTGTTACGTCAGCCTTGTTTTTTACTGGTATGACCATTATTTCTTTATTTGCGTTTTGGATGCTCTCTCACTCAGTTTCAACTACCTTTGATTCGTAAGGGGCTAGCGTGATTTTATGTATTAACCTCATTTTTGGTTGTTTAGTGTCCTCGCTGTCTATGATGTTTGTTTCTTTCAGCGGATTTATCTGCGTTGTGTTTTTTGGCGTGTTTATCCTCCATGTTTCCCGGATATATTTTATATCAACTTGGTGTTCTTTCATAAAATCAAATCCTAATATTATATTATAATCTTTCCCGAAATTTTGCATCTTTACAAAGAAAGTTCTTTTGAAATTCTTGTCACCTAGTTTGATTATTATTTCTATCACCTTTGAGAAGGGAATAACCAAATTATTTACTGTGCGAATTGTGACTTGTCTCGAAAAAAAATTAATTTTTGCGTCCGTATCCAGTATTTTCTGAAATACTTCCAGTGACATTAGACTAATCATGCTTCCCGAATCAATTAATGCATGTGTATTTATATCTTTTATCTTTATGTCAACTACGGGTAATTCCTGTGACGCCTGCTGGCAATTTGCTGCAACTGTAACAATGATTTTTATTTCTTCCTTTTCCTCCAGTGCTTTCCTTTGCTTTTTATTTTGGTTGTCAATTAAGGTTTGTATATTCCGTATGTCAAAACCTAAGTCCTCCCCACTATTATGGAGCTCTGGGGTATCATTGTTTTTGGGCTTCGTTCTTAGTTTAAATTCCTTCTATCCTTATACCACGAATTTTGGTACTGACCCCTATTTCTATCCGTGTGTCTGAAATTAAATTGTCTCCTTTCATAGTTGCTTTTCTCTTGTCCTCCACTGTTTCTACTACTGTTTCCTTGTTGTGTGGAATAATTTTGTCTGTTATCCCTATTTTGAAATCCCAGACCTGTCTCTCTAAACCAACATTGATTTTTGTCGTGACCATTGCGTCTGTATATTTCACACTGCTGTAATTTAGGCGCTTGTAATTGTGTTATTCTCTGTAAATTTCCTTTATTTCTTTGATCCGTTCACGTAATTTTAATATCTCTAAATTTTGTACGATGTCTGAAATCTGCGTTTCCTCGGTATTCTTAATATTGCTTATCGTAATCGAGTCGTAAATTTTATTTAATTGTTTGGCGTTTTTTTACCGCTTCGTCAAATGATTCTATTTCCAATTTTCTAATTTCAACCGCGATGTCCTTTCGTATGATAGCTAAAAAATTTTGTAGCATTATATTGTTTTCGATTTCTTTTGTTTCTGGCGTCTCTTTGTGTATCCGTAAATATTCTCTTGTGCGCGTTCTTATCGTTCTCCCTAATTCGTCTATTGGCATTTTTGGGTTGAATGTTAAGTCATCGAATAATTGTTTTTTTTTTTTTTTTTTTTTTTTTTTGTCGTTGTGTTCTTTTTGTGAATTTTTTCTTTAGCTCATCTTTAATGATATTTATGTTATTGTTTTTCGTTGTGTTTTCATTTTGAGGCATTAAATAATGCATTTAATTGCTTCGCCTCTCAATCTTGTTTTTAAAATTAACCCTCGTTCGTTTTCTTTTCATTCGGATAATTTCGTCATGTTCTCAAATTGGGGCAAAAATTCGTCTAAACTCTCCTCCTCCTGTCCACTATAGTGCGGTAATAAACTTATTAATTTTGTGTTCATGTTTTTTGCTTCCCCTGCGTTCTCCATTTATTTGCCGCTCTTCTGGAACCTCTTTTGAGTTTTTTTTTTTTTATTATATTAGTTTCTGCTATTCATGGTTGACACACTACTATATTTATATATATTATACACTGAATTATATATATCAATACATTATGACTTCTTTTTCTTATTTTCTACACTATAATCACCAGCAATAGCAATATTCAACACTGTTTTATCACACTTCTAGCACTATTATAGCAAATAACTTTTTTTTTTTTTTTTTTTTTTTTTTTTTTTTTACTAGAAACTTTTTTACACAATTCTCATCGATATTCAAGCAACATTTTCTACCTATACTATACACTTTTTTATGCACTTTTATGAATATTAAAGCAGACAAATTTTTTTATACACATCTGGTAATATTAAAGCAACTTTGAATATCACAATATATAAGCACTATTACTCATATTATGCAAAGGTATCTGATGCTGAACGCTATGTATCATATATCTCCCCTGAGAAACGTATCCTCTTTACTTATTATTAATTTTAAGTTATTGAAGGATTTTCCGAAGGCTCACTTCTCGCGAACCCACATGAAGTAGTTTATGGTTATTTGGTTAGGTTAAGTTTGCTATTAGTTAATTTATTAATTAATTTGGCCAGATCGTTCGTGGTTGTACAATAACCGCAATAATCCAAAATCCTACCTTTGGAAAATCCATCAAACACACACTCCTGAAATAAAATTTTTCTTCTAATGATTCCTGAAAAAAATTACAGATACCAGCAAAATAAAGGAAACAAATTTTAAAATATTTTCTTTTAATAATTAATTCTTGATTTCCAAATATACAGTATAATCTACCCAGACATCACAGCTAACACTCATCAAACTTGCAGCAAGCTTGATTTATCAAGTCAATAAACTTGAATTAAGCTTGAAAATTTCAAGCGTGTAAGCTTAATGCAAGCTTGAATCAAGTGTTCTAGTTTACACTTGCCCAGCTTGCATTAAGCTTGACATTTCAAGCTTAAATGAAGCTTGACATAGCAAGATTAATTTCAAGCTTAAAAATTTTTCCAAAATAATATTTCCTAAATACACGGGCGCCGGTAGGCGAACTCGCCCCACATATTTTATTTTGCCACGCATTTTCCCCTCTACGCTGAAATTTCAATCTAATTTAATCTGTTTCCATCAAGTGTCCGCGGCTAGAATAGGACCCGGGACCTTTGGGTTGGGAGGCGACGTCCTAACCGTTCCGCCAATCTGAGTCTGGCTGATATGACTAAAGTTATAACTGACTGTTAAGGTTACCACGCCGTTTTCTGGCCATATTGATAAGTGGCGGATGTGTAACTTGTTTCTTTTATTTTTCCGTGGGATGCATCAAAATTAAAATAATGTTAAGTGTGATTTAGAGACTCTACTAATAGGGAAATAAACATAATATAAACTTAACAGCAGCACACGTTTTAAAACTTTCAATATCGCGACACTTATGTTGGGCAATACTGGCCAAAATCGAGACAAATGACTGATTTTGAAATCAATTTCGGGAACAGCTTTAGTATGGTCCCTTTTTGGCGATTTTTTGATTTAGCGACAAAATCTTGTCGCCAACCCAAGTTTGCCTTGCCGATGCCAATTGTTAACAATATGGTGGTTCGGATGGCGCTGGTTCCGAGTCGCCTTTTGCTATGATTTATTTTAATGGCTTTTAAATATTTTTATGAAAAATAATTTAAACAGATAACAAGCTTACATGTACATATAGATTCGGTTTAATAAAATTTAATTACTTTTCTTTTTATGTGAGAGGGGAGGGTGATGTGCCCCCTCAACCCCCCCCCCCTTTCGCCTTTTAGTAGATTAAATTAAACAATGCAAACAAATAATATTCTAAAGACAATACCTCACAAAAATAACAAATAAAAAAGACAAAAAATTAAAATATATTTTAGCATTCTGACAATAGATTACGTAAGCAAAAGTAAAGAACTAGTTTAAATCATAACAAACAATGCTTATCTCATACCTTAATTAAAATCGCTAAATTGTTTCAATATTGAAATTATAAAATCAAAAAATCAAATATTATATTAATAACGAAATTATTTGTTGCTCCTACCCTTAACAAATAAACAAAGGTAATCATAACAAATAAAAAGAAACAATGCTTATCGCATACCTTGATTAAAATCGCTAAATTATTACAATATGGAAATAATAAAATCAAAATATCTAAAATTATTTCACTGTATAAAATATTAATAACGTAATTATTTGTTGCTTCTACCCTTAACAAATAAACAATCGAGAACGCAAATATTAACCTGAAACGTACTATCAAAAGAATGCTTATTCATATAAAACTGTATATAAACAGTCAGTATGAACCTGAACATCCGTTTTAAATTTCAAAAATAATTAAATAATAATAAAATTCAATGTAAAATAAAGCCATTAAAATAAAACCATAAAGCACATTGCCAGAAGAAATGTAATGGCGGATCAACCACTCGAACCTCCCGCGATAAGGAATACGGGGCTCCAAAAGTTAAATAAAGGAACAAACGCTCACGATTCGCCGGAGGAAAACGTTAGCGAATCCGTGACGTCACGGATGAATCCACTGCTCGCCAGAGGTTTGGGTTACCATGCTCTCCGCTCCGGATCATCAGACGGCGGGGTTACCACATTGGCGTCCTTTATCGCGCCAAAAATAAAGCGCGCCAAAGGAACCATACTAAAGCTGTACCCAATTTCGCAGTATAATTGTATTTTATTTTGAAGATTTTCCATATTTGGAAATATAGAAGCTTTTTTTTTTATTCTATGGACAAGTACATTTATGACTGATGATAAATTATTTTGTAGCGGCCGGAAACCGCCTCATTCTACCACCCATAAAGTGAAGTATATTAACTAACTAAATTGTGTTAATAATATTAAAATTTATTTTTAGGGCTAATTAATTAGTTAATGGAATTACTAATGTTAATTAGATGTAAATAAAACTAAACTTCCCTCGTGTTATACTTCAGAGGGGCTTATCCCATTCATTCCTTTCCCTTGCGTGTTCTAATGTCCAGGTTTTGTGCGATAATAAAATAAAACACAACTTTTACGAACTTTTCTTTATTTAATATGACCAATTAGAGAAAACCCTAAACTTTTCAATGTCCATTCTCCTTCTCGCCTACAGCGACAGATGGCGCCATCAGCGCAATAGCAATAATCAAGCTATTGGATTGAACTGTCAAGCTTTTATTAATACGTCAAATTCAAAGAAATGTCAAGCTTGATTTAAGCTGATGTGCTGTCTGGGTATAACAATTTACTCTTTCTGTTTATCACTTCTTAACATCTTTAATACTTGGAACTGCTATATAATTTCTTTCCATTAAGCAATATCATCCTGAGGGATAGAGGGGAGATATAGTGCAGCCCAAATTATCTATTAATCAATAAAATGTTATTTTACCTTCTTATTTGATTATGCGATGATCAGGCATTGTTTAATTAAAGAAGCGTTGACTTGCAGATTGGCCCTCGACTTCTCCGGATTAGGTTGGTGCAGCATTCCGATAGCACTATAAATGTAGGCGGAGGGGTTCGGCGGGGCTGCCGTCTGGGATTGCGGCATTCTCCTCACGGTCTCAATGCTCCCTTTTTTTACACCAATTCAACTTCCTGGCCGTCACACTTTCTCCGACGACTCTCTCTGGCCTCTCTCTACGACCACACTCTCCGGACAACTCGTGTACTCCTCCCTCCTTTTCTTCTTTTTTTTCTTCTCATGACAAACCAATCCGGGAGTCCTTTCCTTCATCGCCCCCTTTTCGTGCATAATTTTCGTTGCTCTATATTTCTTCTAATTGGTTCTTCCACTTAAGTGGTTCTTTTCCATTTTTTTTATCCGCCTCCTTGATTTTACGTCCTTCTTGCCTGTTTGTCGCCACCAGCTGCTCCCTATAAATTTCTTTTAATTTATTAGGAGCAATTTCGGCTGTTTTTTGCTGACATCACTTGGCACCACTATGTCTGATCATCGAAAATCTTTCTGCTATTTCATCCTTCTTCGTGTGAGGGCCATTGTCACACTACAATTATGACTATACATAATGAAATAAAATAAGTTTTATAATCATATAGTATGCATGATTTATTTTATGAAACTTTAAGTAAAACAAATTGTCACAAACAATAAAGTGGAGTATTTCAAATTATAATTCAAAAATTATATCCTACAATAACCATAGAAAAAATTAAATAATGTAATATGGAGTCACGCATTTTCAGAACTTCTGAAGGACTGCCATGATGACGAGGACCCGGTACTGGAGTACCCGGTAGTATGACTGCCCATTTTAGGTCATATTGCTGAAACATTCCGAGAAACATAATAAAATAAACAAGTGTATTCACAAACAAGTGTTTCACATTTAAAAACATACCCTGTTCAGTAAGCCAAGACATACTTCTGTACATTAAAGATTGTTTTTCTAAATAAATAGGAAAGATAGTGCTTACCTTGTGTAAGAGATATGATAAAACCCAGTATTTTGAAGAATTCTACTCAGACACTAAATGCACCGATCGCATAATAATGGCGTTTCTTCTTGACTTTGCACAACTAGTTTATGTGTTTCCTGGCAGATAGCACTACCTGTATCTAGGAAAACATATGTGGATCGCTTTGGGCCACATTCCACTGCCTAAAATTTATTTTGTTTTCTGAGCTCCAGCCCTTAAACCAGAATAAATAATTTAACCAGTGTTAACTTGGGATCAGGCTAAAGCTGTGCCTACCTCATTTTCAGTGCTAATTGTTTTTTACTTAATTTACTTTACTTAACAAAATTATATCTATAAAAACATAATGCGAAATTTCTAAAATAGCAGTTCACTTGCCTCCACATGCATCTTCATCAGAACCATCAAGGCACTCTTCAATACCGTTACACTGTAGATGCCCAGGAATGCATTGCATGTTTTTACACCAGAAAGCAAAATTACGGCAAAATTGAGTGCCTGTGGAGAGAATGTTAAAGCATTAGAAACAAACGTGATCTGCTTTTAAAAACATTAAAAAAATAGAAATAGACAAATCTAATCAACTTAACAGATAGTTTGAAATTTAAAAGTTTTTTATCAGATTGAAATCAATCTATTCAGTCAAAATCATAAGCATACTACTCTGAAACGTACATGTAAAAATGAATTAATTCTTCAGAGTACTAGATGTTAGTAAAGTTTAGAAGCTATCTTTGAAACTGTTTTTCTAAATAATCGCCAAGCAATCAGTAAATAAATATCCTTCAAGTACTTCATTTAAAATATGAAAATTTCTAGCGAATTGAAAGCAATCGATAGTCATTCTAATACCACGATATTAATCAATACTTTAATAGTTGTAACAAACTACTTCAAAACACATTTATAAAAATTTTACTAAACTGGTTTATTTTTTCTAAATTTATATAGCATTATGAATCAAATAATTACAGATATCTTTGATACCGACAATACAGATCCCTTAGATACAGATCTCTTAGATAACATAATGTTTACATATGTTGATACATTAGCCTTAATAAAAATTACCCTTAACCCTTTGAGGCGCAACCCTTTCCCAATGCTGAAAAAAGGGCAGCCGTTGCCATCGCTCGACTTAATTACCCGCAAGATGACGGACGATCGAAACGTTCATCGCGTACCACAGATCTAGAGAGCCTTTTCTGACGACAGCTGGCTGTGCGCGAGCACAGCCAGCTGTCGTCAAAGCGTGAGCAAAACGTCTCACGTTTGCAAAACATCACCCTTTTGCTCACGTCAAAGCATGAGCAAAACGTCACCCGTTCCAATTTTTTAGTATATGTACTGCCGAAGCAAGTACAGTGCACCCTTACAGTGCAGTACACCCTTAGAAAGTCCCCCACGGAGGTCACCCCACCCTTCGGCCTAGAGCCCACGCGTAGCTAATCGGCCGTAATCCCACAAACAAAACGTCACCCTTTTGCTCACGTCAAAGCGTGAGCAAAAGGGCGTGAAGCAAAAATTTTCTATCTTCTTATCGTTGATAAAACATTGATTTCGTCCTCTTTTAAATTTTGAACCGCGCAGACATGTTAACTAGATATTTTATATGATTTTTTTTTCTGAAATTATCACAGGTTAAAATCTCTCCGGAATGTCTCCCCGGCGAGAGAAGGGTGGAATTCTCCGCCGGTGGTTCACGAAATCGTCGGTTGTTAGCTACCAACTGGGCAGAACCAGTTGTTTGGTTACCGACTGCGATAACAACTCCGGAGGGAAACGGGAGGTCTTTTAGCCAATCACATGAACCCCTTGACGCTCCCCCTTAAAACCCCACCTCAAGGCGGGGCAAAGTTAACGACTGCGAAAAATTTAACGACGACCGGAGAATCCAGCTGAAAGGTAGCCAGAGGAATGCAATGCTATAGCTGAAAGCTCATTTGCTGGAGCGTTACCAAGACAACCTCTCCGGTGCCAAGAAGCTCATACCAGGCGCGCAGTTATAGCGCGCTCGCGCTCAAAAAGTAGAAAATAAAAGTTATTGTTCTAGAGATGGCACTTAAAGGAGTTTGGCAGATTACCCAAAGTAGTTAGCGGCGGTTGGACATCTGCAAATGCTCTTAAGTCTGCTACTGACTAAATAGGATAAGAGAAAACTAAGCTGGAATTTAGTTCTGGCTTCAGCTAGTGTCAAAGAGAGAGATGGGATTAGAACGCGAGAGTCCTAACCAGTAGCGGATTTAGGGGAGGGGCTAGGGGGCTTCAGCCCCCCCAAAAGAGATTCTTAAAAGGTTACATTCTGCTTCAATATGCACTTTTAATGCGTAAAGTTATCTTTTTTAATCACTTAGCTCCTCCCCAAAGTTTTTACACTGGTTTAGACTAAAATTTTGCTTAATTGTATATTTTGTTTGGATGATATAAGTTTTTTTTAAAAATTTAGCCCCTCCCAAAAGAGAATTTCTGGATCCGCCACTGGTCCTAACAACCCCCCCCCCCCCTAACCTTCCATCCGTCGCTAATCGAAATTCAGGCACACTGGTTTTTTCCCCTCGTCGCGCGTGGGAGAGAGCGGTCATATTCTCTTTTTCTATACATGCATTAAGGAGTCCCGATAGCTTTCTCCCATTTATCGCGTGCGTTCTTGTGATAAGGAAATCATGTGCGGAAAAAGAGATTTGACCTAACCATGCCATCGAAGAGGGGAAAGAGAAAAAAGTGGAAAAATTTTGCGTCCTTGGAGCGCGTATTTTAAATACACAGACTATAGTGATAAATAACTGTATAACTGTATATTATAGCTCAGAAAAGTAGAAGGAGGGAAACCTATCCACGTCCAATTTCTAGTAGTCCCGAACGTTGGCAAGTCCCGTATTCATTTTTTTTTTTTTTTTTGTTGCTGCTGGAAGTACCATGTCCGTTTTGTATCATTGCAGCTGGAGAACTCTCATCTCAGCATAGCCGTGTCCGATTCTCGGTAATCTCTGTGCGCTATGAGGTGACGTGTTAATTTTTTTTGGTTGCACAGCAGCAAGTCTAGTTTTCGTTTTTTATAATTGCGGCGGGAGGATTCACATTCACATTCCCCTTTATAATCTATATTTAAGGGCAATGGGCATTTGTCTTCCATTGCACGACAACACCGGGCCACTCTGCAAGTTTACACATAAAAAAATTTGGATTTATCTTGACATTAAATTATCTAAAAGAAAAATAAAGCTGGATAATTTTCCGAAAAAAGTGCCCGTACATATATCTTTTATTAACGATTATTGATATTTGTATAAATCTACATCATTTTGCCTTTTTCAGAATTTTCAGAATCTACATCTTTTTGCCTTTTTCGGAAATCGATACACTTGCACCCACTCAGAAACATTGTTAAAAAAAAAAAAAGAAAAAAAAAATAAGAGCGGTTATGGTTGTGTATGACATTATTCACTTTTAAAATAACAATATTTTAAATATAAAACCGACATAGGAAACTTGACTTAAGCTTGAGTACTCTTTCGAGAGGGTACACTAAATTTATTTGCATGCTGCAGATTCATGATTATCTAGAATAACTCAAGGGCAAAATTGATTAAAATGATGCATTCGTTCAAGAGAAAAGATCTAACTGCTAGAGCCTTTATGATTACAAAATTAAAACTAAAATCCACTGTTTAATATTAAAAGAAGTGTGCATGTTCTTTAAAACAAATCTTTCAATTTTTTAACTAAAAGTTATAAAAAATACTAGTAATCAACACTTCGTCGTCCGCATGTCTCGTAAAAATTTCTTCGCTTGGTGCCGGGTTTGGGTGACCGGAAAGGTTTTCGCGCACTAGACTAGCTTCTGATTTTCAGTCATGGACTTAGATTCAGAAGGACTACCATCGGCAATGGGATTCCTTTCGCGAAAACGAACCTAACGCCATTGGATCGAGAGATGGCGCTGTTGCATCATTTGGCAAGCCTTCAGTTAGGTATTGCTATGGAAGAATGTCATTATTATTTTTAAATTAGTGGTTGAATTTATTTTTCCGTTTGAAATGTTCTTTTTCAGCGTATCGAGCATGTCGTAATCATATAGACTGCCTAAAAATTTATATTCACAAACTATGACAACTAGTTGTGTCAAGCTATGATTTATGTATTTAGTAACTTGTGCTGATGCCTCTAATCATTAATAAATTTTCCACAACAGTCGTAAAAATATTAATTTTTTCTGGAAAATATGTACAAAGGTAATGATTAATAATTAATTAAAAATAAAATGAAAGGTATGATTTAAGTATTTTGTAAAAATAAAGGTAATTATTAAAAAAAATTAGGGAAATAGAATATATGGTTTACCTTCTTTTGGTAGAACAATGAAGATATTAAAATCAAAATTTTGGGCTATTATCAAGAAACACGAGAAATCTAAACTTCCTATTTCTCTAAAAAATACTTATTTAATAGTAATATGTAACAGGAAGAGTACAATTATGAAAAAAAATAAAATAAAAGCTACCAAAATTTTCCCGAGGAAAAAAATAAGAGGCGTGGACTGAGATGAGACACAGTAATAATACATAAACAAATCTTTAAAGCGCAGTTTAAATAGCTGCATTAACTTTGTGGATTGTCACAATAACTGTTTAAATATGCAGACATAAAAACATTTTCTGCATATTTCACAGCACATACGTCAAAACTTATCAATAGGATTTTATCTCTTGAGTACATAACTTTAAAATATATTATTTTTATTAATTTTTAAAGCGTTATAGTAAATTGTTTCCTTTTGAAACATAAGAAAAATAAAATAAAATAATTGCTTCAAATAAAATTTACGAGAAAAGTTTATTATTAATTCAGTGGAATTGGTTGCACTTATTGCCGCCAGACGCAGTTTCAGACTTATATATCACTCATTTGTGAATTCAACTTGGTCCATTGTGTTCCCAGAAAACACACACAGGTTCTCTGGACGTCTATTAACGTTCAGAAAACGTCTTCTGAACGTTAATAGATGTTCAGAGAACCTGTGTGTGTTTGCTGGGTTTGCCCGGGGCCATCGTGATTCTACCGGGCCTGCTTGTGCACTCTGATGAGTCATCCAAAGAGGCCTACGGATGCTCACTTATTGGTTCCAGCACTTAGATACGTCATCTACCGGCACAATCTAACCAAAGAGGAAACGCCAGTAGGCCTCTTTCGGAGTGCACAAGCAGGCCCGCTAGAATCACGATAGCACCGGTTTGCCCTCCTTGTGGACCTACGTGCCTTATGCTTTTGGTCTCGGAATTCTGTTAGCAAAACACCAGAAACTGGTGTAGTGACCAAATAAATGGACAATACCAGTACCACGTTAATACACCACTGTGGTGTCGCCGGACGGCATAGTGTTAAAATACTTCTACATACCGTATTGGCTCTAATATAACGCGGTGATTTTTGATTGATCATTGCCCGTAAAAAACCTGACTCGCACTAAATTCGAGGCCTAAATACACGATTTTTCTAATTATCTGGATGAAAAATTTCGGGGTCGCGTTAAATTCGTGAAAATACGGTAAGTTAAATTACTTCTAGTAAGATTAAATAGTTTCACCCATTTATTAAATTGAACTGTCATTATTACCAGGAACAGAATGAATTTTATGAAAACGTATGAAACATATCATACAATTAATCTCGTCTGATCCATCAGGACAGTCAGGATTCCCATCACATTGCCAGCTGCTAGGAATACATGTTGTATTGCTAGCACATGCAAATTCTTTCTTGGTGCATGCAGGAATTAATGGTGAAGGGCAATTTTCTTCATCGGAATCATCAGAACAGTCATCAAAATTATCGCAACGCCAGTTTGCAGAAATGCATTTTCCATTTGCACATTCAAATTCGGTTTCCAAACAAGTCCTATTGCCTGGATACACATAATAAAGATAAATGTCAGATTAAAGCTAAAGAAACAAAGAAAATAATTCATAACAGTTCTCTCAATAATGATAGTAAAACTAAATTTTTTAAATAATTCATGTACGTGTGTCATCAGATTTTGATAACATTCACGAGCTTGAATTGGAATTCCTGGTGGAGAGTAGAAAGATAGTCTCACCTAAGACTGCATTTTCATCATCTAACCTTTATATGACAACTATACTGGTCGTTTCTTAGCAAATATTGTTTTCCAAAGAGATTGAGATATTTACTACTTTCTATTTTGCATCAGCCACATACAGGCCGCATTCGTAAACACAAACGAGTTTCTATCTAAGGTGTTCGCAAAGGAAACTGGGTGTATTCAATTTAAAATCTAGAGCATCCAAATTAAAAAATAGAGCGTTCGTATACAAAACTGAGTGCGTTTAGTTTCAAACTGAATAAACAGACCAAGGAGCAGGTTCATTCAGTTGTTGAGAAGATACTACATCCGATGTTATGGAAAAGTATGTTGTTATGAAAATTATTTTACGTTTGTTGAATCTGCAAATATTATACTTTCGAGGAGAAAATTCATGCATGCGCTAGAAACTGCAAGGAAGGTAACTAATTTTTCAAAGATATTCATTTTCCTTTATTTTTCATTTTAGTAAATTCAAAAATGCATACACTATTGTTGAGATTGAAGTTAAAACGTTATTAGCAAAATTTGAACTTGCTAAATATTTTTGAAAAAAATGCAAGTTGAATTTTCTAAATTTGGTCAGTGCACTTTAATGATGGCCATACTTACTTTTTAAATCCTGTTGATTTTATATTGGGTATGTATTTAAAACTTACAATAAAATGTTGAATAAGATAACAACACACGCACATTGTAAACAAACACATCTCCTAGGAGACGAAACTTAAAAAACTGAATAATAACATATTTTGAATATTACATGTTTTAGGAAAATTACATTCAAACTTTTATTAAAATTTCTTGTCTTAATGCAGCTTAGACAAATATTTAACTAGACAAATATTTTTTTATGAAACAATATCGAATGATATGTTACTAAACAATATTGAACTTTCTGTACCATATCATATTAATAAAATGAAACATTATAATAAATTAATTTTCAAAATTAAAAAAAATATTTGATGGAAATAAAACCTATAAAACCAATGAGATTCATATTTACTATAGATATTATGTTTTATATAAGAGAATAGTAATAAATTTGGCATAAATTTTTGGCATAAATGTTGATTTGAGAAACTTAGATTGTTATTGTACGGATGGAAAAATTTCCTTTATTCAAGCATCAAAATTAAATGGTCCTAGGAATATTCAATGTGCTATTGAATTTTCATATACAAATCGTAGTTATACGATTTTGATTATTGGGGAAATTGCAGTGAGTTGCCAAATTATTATACTCAAATGATTTTTCGTCAAGTAAATTTATTATATTCAAACTTTTCAAAAAATCTTGCTGTTTTAATCCATTTTTTAAATGTTGGTAATAAATAAACAATTGAATTATTTGAAATGGCAACATTGTACAAGGCGATAATTTTTTCACGTTTGGTGAGAGCGACACGAAGTCACGTAAGACTTTAAATTATACTTTTCTTGAAGAGAACCGATTTGTTTAGAGTTGAGTTTCATTGTTTGTTTATTTCTAACTTATTAATAGTAGAAATGAAGTATTTATTACAAGCCGTTTCCGGCGACTAGTTAGTTCGCCATTTCAATAAATCTTGTTCGGAGAGAATCCTGTTTCTCACCGGCTTCCATTGCGCTGTAATCTCTCCGATTCTGATTGGAATTTAAAATTGAGATGGTTACAAAAATGGGCGGCCCTAGGGTAAGTGGCGCGCCCTACTAACGTAAAAAAGACGTCCCCTTTTATGTTCTACTTGTTTGAGTTCGAAACGACGCCCCTTCGAAGCCGGCGCCCCGATGCGATGCTTACCTTGCTTAACCTGTCGGGATGCCCCTGGTTACAAAAATAGGATGGTTTAGTGATAAAAACCTACTAAAAAGGTACAAATTAGTTTCGTCCTAGATTGATTCTGAGGAGCTTCTGTACATATAGGAAGTTCCTTCAGAATATCGAATAACGGAAAGGGAAAATTGTAAGAAAATCTGAAACACCTTTAGATTTTTAATACTCACTAAAGTACTATAAATTAAAAGTGTATCATAAACCATGCGTCTTTCCTATTTTCTTTCCTTATTCCGTTAAGTTTGAAAGTGTATCATTATTCATGAGTGTGATTAAAAAAATTAAAATTGATATTTGTAACATCCTTTTTCTGGATGTAATACAATAGAAATAGAATGGGAAAAGCTGAATAAGAAAATGCACTATTCGATATGAATGAAAGATTTAAAAACTGATTCAGGTGTATTCTTTATCCAAATCAGGCATAGCAGACGATAAAATGACGCTTATTCATTATTTTGGAATCATTTAACAATAACAGAGCATCAGTTAAGTAATACAAAAGGGTTTCTTACAAATGTATATTAAAAGCTGCAGATCTTCTTCTTAAAAAAAGTTGTATTTTTGTACACCGTGAAAAAAAAAGCAAGCGAATGGTTTGTTACGTAACTCATTCGATTAAGTTTTCATAATATAAAATGAAATCGTCTAAGACTTACTTCAAATTGCCTGCGAAAAAGAAAATCTGATTTTTTACTTATTATAAACTAAGTATTCTATAAGTTTGCGCCATCTGTCGAGGTCAGTGTAAGATAAAAACTGTATTGTATTCTTCTTTTTTATGAAAGAGAGTTTTTTGTATATTAAAGAAACAGTTTTTTTTTTCGCGCGTTAAAAAATAACCTCTATGTTAATACAGGTTTTTGCCAGTCATAATTCCAAATTCATCCAAATCTGACAAAACTTTTCAGCGTGAAAGAGTAACAAGCACACATACAAACATTGACATTTATATATAAGTAGGATTATTATAATTATTGTTGTTATTATTCTATGTCTGTTTTTAGAATTTTACTAACCTAAATTCTAAATATCACAAATTTTCGCTACGGTAAAGTCTGTCGCCATTTCTCCTAAGAAAAAGTCAGAGATAGGAATACATTTGAAGCATCCTATATAGTCTAAAAGGAAAATATCGGAACTAGCAAGTGTTTCGCAGTCTACAGGCCGAAATATAAAGTACTCGATGAGGACAAATCATTATCACTGAAACGTAGTGGTAAAGGTGGGAGAAAACATCTTACAATTCCTGGAACTGCGAAGGAAATTAATCCTATATTTATAGAGAATTGTATAAAGCCTCAAAAATTACAAAAGCTTTGTTGGACGATTCCGGCATAAAATTATCTGACAGAACGTTACGACGAAGTTTGAAACAACTGAATTTTAATTGTTGCCTACCTGTCAAAAAGCCTAAATTGATCGAGACGATGTTTGCTAAACGACTAGCACTTTCTGAACAGTATAAATTGGAGTGTAGAAGACCGGTAGAAACTAAAACTGTCATATGAAATGATTTTTTTCAATTATGATAGAATTTACCTTACATAATACTATTCATATTTTAGATTTTTTTCCGACGACTTGTCTATTCAGATACTTCAAGACGATTTTCAGTGTTCGTCCCTGAAACCATGATAAATACGATAAAAACTGCGTACGTGAAAAGTTAAACATCCTCTGTCCGTTACGATATGAGGCGTAATTAGTTTAAATTGGTATGGTCGACTACATTTCTTTGATTGTACTATGCGTCAAGGTCATTATCTGCGAGATTTAGAAGCCCGACTGCTTCTGCAAATGAAGGAATAATTTCCAGGTGGCAATTGTGTCTTATGCAGGTTTCAGCACCATGCCATGAAGCCAAAAGAATTATTAAATTTTAAAAGATTGTAAAAAAAAAAACAAAAAAAAAACTTTTGGACTATCTTGTCAACTTGCCAGACTTAACCTTATCAAAAAATGTATGGGCGTCCCTAAAAAATGAAAATTTCCTGATTTAAAATAATTGCTAACAAAAGGAACTTGATGCAAAATATTATGAAAGTATGGCTCATACTCTTTCAATTCTAGAAGTAGTTTAAAAATGCATTGCCAGCATGTAGCATTATTGAATTTGCACTCTCCTAAGCTAATAAACCTATAAAGGTTATAAATACTGAAGATATATTATGGGCTTAATACTAAGCTAAGCCCTTAAAAACTCGCGAAAGACTTTTTTTCAAGTGAGTATATACACTGTAGCAGAATTTTATTATACACATGTGTAATAGAATTAAAATTAACTGGAAGATTTTCAAAGGTACAGACAGTGAATAATGTATTAATGTATATATGAGTACGTTTTGGCATTTGCCCACGGTGAAGAACTTTTTAAGTGATTCTAATGAGATTCACGTTACATCTGGTAAAATCCGACTTTAGCAATCTACCATGTCCAGTGCCTAATCCATTCGGCCATGCTGGGGCCAACAATTAGTTTAAAGCTTATTTTTTAAATAAAAAGTACTCCTCAGACATACTGTTTAAGATAATTTTTAAAATAGTGAATAAATCACAGTAATCCGACCATGACATTTTTCAATAAAGCAGTAGTATGTATTTGCAATAGGTTTTTGTTTATGTTTTTGCAATATGTTATGCCAAAGAAAGTTTTATTGGAGTAATTCCTTCTAAACTTCCATAGTGACTGTGATTTGTCTATAAATGTTCATAAGCATTCATTCTGGATTAATTTATTATGCTTAATTTACATATATACATTTAAGACAGAGGTTTTAGAAGTTTACCCATGCTATTCAGGCGAACATGCCTGTCTGCCAATACATCTGGTTCTTATCTCTCGTGAAACATACTGAAGTAAAACATACTTACAGTGGCGCTGCAATCGCGCAGAAACTTTCTCTTCGAGGAGGTAAGGCATAAGTTTCTACATCTCCCCCCCCCCCCCCCCGATGAAATTAAGTTTCATCTAAATAAAATAGTTAAAATACAAATAATGAAATAATGGTTACACAAATTACACTCTAATATATATATAAAACACAATTAACCTTTTGAGGCGCAACCCTTTCCCAATGCTGAAAAAAGGGCAGCCGTTGCCATCGTTCGAGTTAACTACCAGCGAGATGGCGGACGATCGAAACGTTCATCGCGTGCCACAGATCTAGAGACCTTTTTTGACGACAGCTGGCTGTGCGCGCGCACAGCCAGCTGTCGTCAAAAAAGGTCTCTAGATCTGTGGCACGCGATGAACGTTTCTATCGTCCGCCATCTTGCTGGTAGTTAACTCGAGCGATGGCAACGGCTGCCCTTTTTTCAGCATTGGGCAATCTGTCCAGCTGTTCTCACGTTCTTCCATTTTTCGGGAGATGTCAGTGCTGTTAAAAATAATCGTGACCAATTTTTTACGGGAAAGGACGTGCTAAAAAGTAAAGGATTCTCGTGGAGCTATGTCACCCGCAACTATTTTTTATAGAAATCAAATCTATTCTTCGTGACTGGCAACAGTCAAAACGTCAGAGTTGGGTGTTCCCAGAGCGGGATCACTGCGCCTTAAAGGGTTAAAGTTCGCAGTTCAATCAGTCTCTTAGCTCTAATGGAAACAGCAACTGTACAGGTATTTTAATTGTTCCTGATTTGATTTTTACGCTGCATGCTCTCACCTTTCCGTCTGTACCTGGAAACACTTCAAGGATTCTACCCATGCTCCACATGTTTCTGGGTAGCTTAGTGTCTCCCAGAAGTACCACATCAATTTCTTTGAAGTCTCGTGATGCTGCAGCAGAAGGTGCACAATTGGCCGATTTTAAGTTCATTAAGTATTCTTTTCTCCATCTTTCCCAGTAATGATCCAACAGTCTTTGTCGGTAGTTATAACGTTTAGTTAATGTCTTTCTGGTTGTCATGAGGTTTTCATTCAGTTTTGCTGGTGGTAATGACGTTATTCGTCTTCCTGTTAAAAAATGAGCTGGCGTCAATGGTGATGGTTCTGCGGGATCTTCATATAAATATGTGATTGGTCGAGAATTAATTATAGATTCTATCTCTGTTAATATGGTTTCTAGTTCTGCGACAGATAGGGACAATTTTCCGATAACTTTGCGTAGGATTGTTTTGACTGATCTTACTAATCTCTCCCAGAACCCGCCCCACCAGGGAGCTCTTTCCACAATAAATTTCCAATTTATACCTGTTTTTCCAAAAAAGTCGCTTACTTCCGATGAATTGATGTTATTCCATATCTCCTTTAAATCAAGGTTTGATCTCTTAAACGTCTTCGCGTTATCGGAGTAGATAGTTGAACACAATCCACGTCTGGCGATGAATCTTCGTAAAGCTAATAAGAATGTTTCGGTGGTCAAATTAGATACTAATTCTAAGTGAATTGCACGTGTGACTGCGCATGTACACAGTAATATATAATGCTTCCTGTCATCATCTCTTGTAAAGAGGGGACCAGCGAAATCGATTCCTGTGATCTCGAATGGAAAGGATTTCTGGATCCTGTCCGCTGGCAGAGGTGCAATCACTTGTGTACCAGAACGTATTTTAAATCGTTTGCAAGTTAAGCCTTTGTTCAAGATAGATTTAACTACTTGTCTTCCTCTAAGGATCCAAAATTTACTTCTTGCTTCCGCCAAAGTATCAGCTACTCCCAAATGATAGATAGACCTTTAAATGAGCGTTCTTTACTAGTAATTCGGTGTATTTTGACTTGCTGGGAATTATCCATGGATGTTTTTCGTGTAATTCCAGATCGGAGTTTTGCAGTCTTCCGCCTAAGCTTATAATTTCATTCGAATCTAAAATTGGATTTAAATTGTATAGACATGATGACTTGTCAACTGAATTTCCTTCTTTCAATGAGTTAATCTCACTTTTAAAATGTATTGACTGAGTGTGTTTTACCCAATAAATTTCAGCGATACGCAGTTCATCTGCAGTTAATGGACCGGATTTTTTGGTATCATTTCTCGCATTGTAAACAAATCTGTTGATCCAAGCAGTGATTCGATACATCTTTGACAGTTTACTGTAGTTTTCAATATTTAGGATTGGGTCATTATTAGGGATGGTGTTGCAGACTAACTGATGGCAGGTTTCTGTTTTGACCGTTTTCTTTTCTGCTAGCACTTCCTCTGATGTTACTATATCTGCTATGCTTGATGGCCAAAGTTCTTCCGATAATGTCAGCCAGTCTGGTCCTCTGAACCACCTGTTACTGTTCTTCAATCTTTGAACTGATTCACCTCTTGTGAGCAAATCTGCTGGGTTTTCTTTTCCTTTACAGTAGTTCCAGTTCTGTGGATCAGAATTCGTTTTTATTTCGATGACCCTGTTAGCTACAAATGGTTTCCATTCTCCCGAAGTGCCTTTAATCCAGTGCAGAACTATTGACGAATCCGTGTAAAGATAGATGTTGCATTTCTCTATTTTGAAAATATCTTCAAGGTATTTGGCAATTCTTGCTGCAATTACTGCTCCTAGGAGTTCCAACCTGGGTACGGTCAGTCGTTTCAATGGGGCGACTCGCGCCTTTGACATTTCAAAAGTAGTATTAAATGCCTTCGCATCCCTTTGCCTAAAGTACGCGATTACGCCGTAAGCCCTGGACTGGCGTCTGAGAACACGTGAAGTTGTAGTGCATCCGTGTTCATTTGAACTTCGTCTGTAAAGTATCTTCTCTCGACAGAAAGATCTTTAATATCTTCAATTTCGGAGTACCAGCTGACCCACTTTTCTTGCAATTCTTGAGGAAGTTTCTCATCCCATCTTGTTCCTCTTTCCCACATATCTTGAAGGAGACATTTTACTCTGATTGTATATGGCGATAAAATTCCCAATGGGTCGAAGATTTTAGCTACTGTTTGTAAAATGAACCGTTTTGTGTTTTTAGCATTCTTAATTGAGTCTAACAGGGGATTAATCTCTAATTGTAAAACATCTAATTTGTCATCCCACTTTATTCCTAACACCTTAGATGGCTCTTCATTATCTTCTATCTCCATGTTATTTTCAGACCAGAGTTTGCTCAAATCTTTGGAATTTGTTCTCCATTTTCTTAATTTCATTCCTGCATCCATTAATAGTTTATCTGCCTTCACTGACAAATTGTACGCTTCACTGGCATCTTTACCTCCAAAGAATAAATCATCAACGTATAAATTTTTGTCTAACATTTGAACTATCGTTGGTAATTCTGTTTTGTATCTTTGTATGTGGTGTTTAATCGTTGCAGCTAAGAGGAAAGGGCTTGAAGTAACGCCAAACGGAACCCTCCTGAATCGGAAAATTTTAATGTTGTTTGTGTCAAATAAATCTCTATCTGTCCAGAGAAAACGAAGATAATCTCTATCAGAAGGCGCAACTGCAATCTGCAAAAATGCTTTCTCAATGTCCGATGAAAATGCAATTTTATGTTCTCGAAACTTTAAAATTAAAGTCAATAAATTGGGGTTTAAATTCGGTCCTTGATGTAAATATTCATTTAGGGATTTTTCTTTATTTTCTTTGGAAGATGCATCGTATACAATTCTAACTTTGCTTATGGTTTTATTTTTTCTAACAACTGCAGAATGAGGCATATAGTAACAGTTTTCCAATTTTATTTCAGAATCCTGACATTCCTCAATAATCCCTTCCCTAAGTTGTTCTGAAATAACGTTCTTATAATTTTCATACAGCCAAGGATCTTCTTTTAATCTGTACATTAGTTTATTAAATCGACGTTTTGCGAGGTCAAAATTATTATGAGGTACTTGTGCCTCATCCTTCCACGGTAATTTTACCTCGTATCTTCCCTTCTCATATTTTATATTTTCCTCAAAGATTTTTAAGACTTCGTTAGACGCGCAAATATTTTCCTTTTCATTTATGCCTAAAGAATCCAACTCAAAGAACTTTCGGAGTTCATTACATATTTCACTTGATTCTGCTTCGCAACGCACAGTGGCGGATCTAGAATTGGGTAAAGGGGGGGGGCTAACTTACTGGGTATTCAATAATTTGAGTACAGTTATCCAGAGGCCCTAAGAGAGGCGGGCCAGACGGCGTGTTCTCCCTGGGTCCGTGTTCAGCTAAAGTGCTTCCGTGAATTTTTCAGAATGTGTTACGAATTTCATTTATAGATCTGCAATTAAAATCATTTTTTTAACTAGACTAAATTTTGAATACACAATTCTAGAATGATTTAGATGGTATAAATATTAATTCTAAAGAGCAGTTTTACAAAAAAAAAAAAATTCCTTCCATCCCTCGTTTTTTCGAAACTTTTGTGCTTTACGAAAGGGGTAAAAATATTTTCGCCCCGCCTTATAAAATTTTTCTCCGAGGCCCTAGTTATCCAAGCTTGACGACATTTCGCACGATTTTTTACATGTCGCCTGTAATTTTATTTTTCTGCCTACATATAGTATATTACGTTATCGAATTTCGAGAAAGGTGTGTGAATTTCCGATACAATAAAATACTCGAACCTGCTAGGACTTACACTTCATAGGAAAAACGATGTCTAAAACAATTAATTTAAATCATACCTCGTTCTTCCACAGTGATATCATTGTACTCCTTCTAATTATGCACCCCTTTATAAACTGCCTGAGAGTGAGTGATATATGTATATTTTGTGAGAGCTGTTCCTCTTGAAATAGCTTGTTCTGAGGCTGTGCATTTATCGTTTCTTCCTGATAATTTGCGGTTTCATTCTCACTAAACAAATTATCATTTTTCGGAATTTTCATAAAATAATCACCTATATTACCATTCAATGACCGCTTTCCTGAGGCCATAATATTTGCATTTAAATTAAATTCACGAACGGAGTTAAATAGAGAACAAATCGACCAAGCCGCGAAAGCAACCGTCAATGGGTTAAGATTTTGAACCCTGCTTAGAAAAGACTATAGTACTTCCAAGAAATTCTTCCACCGTTCCTAAACATTCACAACGGGTATACTTTTGTATAAACAGGAAATGTCCGAAAACCAGATAAGGAAATCTAGCCATAGTAAAGGCCACTGTCCACATCGAGCGGTTCCCGCCGTTGCAATGTATTTGAATGGGGATATTCGGACGCGCTTTACCCCGAGCAACAGTGGATTGTCCTCCACCGAATAACAGATGGGGGAGGTATGAAACCGCAATATTATTCACGGTCTCCGATTACATTTTGTCTGTTTAATACCGGAGTATCTCCCTCTTTCTCTGCGGTGGGAAAAATTTATTGCTTACAAGTGCGAATTGGCCATTAAAGTGGCCCCCTATTGATAGCGGTTAGCGAGAACCGCTCGATGTGGACAGTGGCCTTAATAGTATTCTTTCATAATACCCCTGAAAGGTCTGGAGTTTTGGTAGGTTTTCTCCAGATGTAACGTGAATACGCGTTAGAACCCCCTTAGAAAGCCCTCCTACGAAGGCACCCCCCATCCTAGGCAGATACCCCGCGTGCAGGTTTGCCTTAACATACACAACACAACATACCCCTGAAAATCCAAACGGCGCGGCGGAACAAAAGAACATTTTACAATGGTACAGGACATAGCCACTTGGGATTCCTAGTCACTTGATGTCTATGGGCGCGTTCGATAATTCACCGGTTGTGCACTGGTTACACCGGTGCATGACCAGAGCGTTCGAAAAGGCGGGGCGCTGGGCGAAGCTCTAAAAATAACGTTTTAAAACGTTTCTCGGTCCGGTCATGTATCGGTTGTCTGCTCAGCATGATCAGAGCGCAATCAGAATGACCCTGCTAGCGAGGTGGGTTATTCCGGTTATTAGAGAAGTGTTGCCATTATTTATTTATGCTTTCTTGGATTGGCATCAGATATGGTGAGGATGACCGAAACCGGTTGACGACCGTGACGTCCCATAAGCGAAAAATGACCACGACTGGTAGCCGGCCCTTGGCTACATTCCCTGATCCCCACACTATGTACATTTATCAGAAGGCATCCCCACACTATGTACATTTAAAATAAGGCATCCCTCATCAGGTACACATCAGTAAAGAGTCCGAGATGCGCACCGCACAAGGCGCGCGCAAAGACTGTTTATGTTAAACAGTTTATATACTCCCTTCCAAAAGTTAAGCACAGAGCGGTAAAATGTGAAAAAGTGGACAAGTACTGTTTCTATTAGCACGAAGTGCTGCAAGTAAGTGGTTCTATACTTATTCATGGATCAAAACGAATAATTACATACGGAGATAAAAGATATATTGAATTTTCATAAATTATAAGATTTCGTCACATTTAAATCATTAACAAAATGATGTTAAAATGCAAAACAAACAACAAAACCGATATTGGTAGGGTATTTGAAAATCCCCTCACCTTCATACAAAGTGTACAGCGTCTGATAATGCTTGTTACGAGGTGATCAATCACCGCAGACTCCAGTTTTTGTCATTCCTCCTGTAGCGCAGTTTCTAAATCTTTGAGAGTGACTGAAAGTGTAAAAGTCTACATACAACACGGCCTAGGGCATCCCAAAGATTTTCAGTTATATTAAGGTCCGGCAATTAAGACGGCCACTGAGTACGTGCAATCCCCCCACTCTCCAGAAAGTCGTCAACGATGGCAGCTCTAAGGGGACGGGCGTTATCGGGCCATTAAAACAAAAGAAGGACCAACTGCTGTAGCGCACAGTTTCACAACGGTATCTAGGACTTCCCTCGATAAGGTACAGCCGTTACAGAACATCGCATGTAAATGTGCAGGTGTGTCCGATATCCTAATGAAATCCTTGCCCAGACCATGATGCTTCCACCGCGGAATGCATGATTTTCGGTGATGTTCCCGGGGCGATTGCATATGACTTATTCCTTCCAGACTCTTACACTCTTATCATCGGGATTTAGGGCAAATCTGGACTCATCTGCGAACATAATGTTGCCCCAATCAGACACATTCCAATTCACAAGCTGGCGGCAGAGTTTTAATCACGCCCCTCTAAACTGGACGGAAAAAAGAAACCAAACTGGCGGTACCCAGGTGTACATACCATTCATGTGCAGCCTTCGACGAACAGTAGTGGCAGCTATCGCTTTACGAATGGCCTCTGCAACAATAGATGCTACACGTGTGGAAGTCGATCTTCGATTTCGCTTGGCCACAGCAGCAGTATTTGATCTGCCGGGGAAGTCGTAACCCTTCGACGACCGGCTACAGGTCTTCGGACACAGGTTAGGTTGGTTTGGAATTGTTTCCATAATCGTGAAATGACGGAATGATGAACGCCGAAGAAAAGAGCAACATGTGTGATAAACTGTCCTGCTTCAATGCGTCCGACCTTTGAATCCGTTCAGTATCTTCCATTCCTGTTATAGAAGGCATATAAACACGTGTAGCTTGAAAACAAATCGTACGAATGATCTTGTCACCTTTCATCAGCACTTATATGCAACTCTTGTAACCCTTCACAATACAGGCTTCTTATACGACTGCCTGTTATGCATTTTTTTCTCGGCGAAACCGTGATTAGCTGTTATTTGACATATTTGCATATTCCCTTCTACCTTCACAGCAAATTACAGCTTTTTAAATCCAGATTGGCGTACGTAAACTAACATTTTCCTCTCCGTGCTTAACATCTGGAAGTGAGTGTATATTGTTAGCTCCCCTTTATACGACTTTACAGGGGGTGAATGGACATCATCGCTCAAACAGTGTTCTTTGCACTTACTATAACCCGGTCTAACAATGAGCTATACTTTGAAATTCACGTATGTATGTTAAAGGCGAGAACAACTGGGTTACTGATCATCCTTAAAAGAAACTGAAATGTTTCAAGGGAGAGACTAAATTTCGGGCAATTCCTTGGGACTCCCCGGTTTTGAAAAAAACAGGTCGTCTGGGAACGAAAGGCTTGAAAACCATTGATTGAGGTCAAGTCTAAAAATCAAAGTAGTAAATCAAAATAGTAAATTAAAATTTCAAAATAACCGATTTTAGACACGCAGTTTTTAACTAAGCGTCAAAACCCTATTCTATCTAGTGTAAGTTCAGTTTCAATGGGGGGGGCTATAGCCCCTATAGCCCCCCCCGTAGATCCGCCTCTGGCAACGCATAAACAGAGAATTAACACACTGTTCTGAGGTGTTTATATCTTTCTCAGCCTGTCCCATGACTGTATATCCAAATACCGTTTCGAGTAGAAGCAGATTGTTTATATTTTGAAGCTTTTCACATGCCACTCGGGCGAAATTATCTATGCCTATTAGAATTCCGATCTCACCTTGACCGCGCTTTTCGTAAGCCAGGGGGTAATTTTTCTCTCTCATCAGCTCTCGTATTTTTTCATTTGGAATTGTCACTGGCGCCGATGAAATAATTTCTGTCTGAAGTGTCTCAATTTCGATCTCCGCTGAGCTCGTGAGATTTCGCAGTAGCAATTTAGCTACTTTGTAGGATTTTTTAATTGGTTTAGAAGAACCAAATGGATAAACACTCAAATTTTCTTCACGAATTATAGGGAGTTTTAGCTCTTTAACTATATTTTCCGAAACGAAACTTCTTTGAGACCCAGTATCCAACAAAATACGCGCTATTTTCGATTTAGAATTATAATGAATTAATACGTCACAAGTTAATAACAACATATCACTTTCTACTTTCGGTTCGTGTTGATTGTGAAACATGGTAGTTATTGTAGTTTCATTGTCGGATTTAGATTCTAATGTGTCGCAGATAGACTTGTGGTGTTTTTTGTTACATTGGGGACATAGTTCAGCTCTGGAGCGACAGGATTTCGCAATATGGGACCTTTTTAAGCAGAAATAGCATACACCTTTACGTTTTAGAATGTTTTTCCTTTCGGATATCTTAAATTTAGTACAATCATTAGTTGTGTGTGTTTCGTTTTCACAATATACACAGGTTTCTCTGGATATCGCGTTCAGTGCAGCTGTAGGGTATATATATATATAATGTATATATATATAATTAATGCTCACTCGCTAATTTCTACAATAATTTTGTTGATATAATTTTACATGAATTAATTGTACAGATATTTAATTTTGCTCTTCAGGACATTCGATTTTTCTGTTGAAAGAAAAACTCAAACAATGCTTCAGTATGATGGTCAGCAAGCAAATACCGTGACACTGCATATTTTTAATATCATTTTTCTTTGTTAAATTTTTCTATTTGTTTAGTGAATAAAACCCCGGAGTTTTAAATTTCATAAAATGCAATGAGCATGAACCCAGTTGAAAAAGACTGTGAATAATGCAATTCTCTCTTAAAAATTCAAGCTCATTTCAATTCTTTTCAGTTAAAAGAAATGTGATAGCACACTAAAAATTCTTTATTTTATTTACTTTTTAATATCGAGTATTAATTCATTATAATAAATAAATAATTTCCATATGAGGTAAAGAAATCGCATATTAAGTAGAGTTTGCAATAAATCAAAGATGTTAGTGAAGTTTAGAAGCTATTTTGAAACTGTTTTGCTAAATAATGGCGAAGCAATAAGTAAATAAATATCCTTTAAGTACCTCATATAAAATATGAAAATTTCTAGCGAATTGAAAGCAATCGATAGTCATTCTAATATAACGATATTAATCAATACTTTAGTAGTTGTAACAAACTACTTCAAAACACATTTATAAAAATTTTATGAAACTGGTTTATTTTTTCTAAATTTGTATAGCATTATGAATTAAATAATTACAGATATCTTTGATACCGAGAATACATATCCCTTAGATACAGATCTCTTAGATAACATAATGTTTACATATGTTGATGATACATTAGCCTTAATAAAAATTACCTTTAATATGTTTAATTGAATAGTTTATCATCAACCTGCGTAAACATTATATTATTATTACTAAGATATCTGTAATTATTTAATTCATGATGTAACAAATATAATATAATAAATATAGACATGTACCACACCTAATTTGAAGGGTTATAATGTTAATCTCTCTAACCTTAATATTTATGTAAAAACAATATGCTATTTATCGTTATTTACGATAAACGAAATGAATATAACTCTATTAAATATGCTAATTTTAGAAGTTGCATACATAAATCCATATTTAACAATACCTTGCTACAGCACTTGAGTTTAATAAGCAATATAGTATAACTATTCAAAAATCAAAAATTTATAAATTGTTATCTGGGCGCGATTAACCTCTGAAGTGAGGGGAGGCTCAGTCTCATTTCGGGCCCCCCATCCCCTTTTTGTTTGGGAAAAGTAAATTTTTAATTATTTCCTTTCATAAAAATATTTTATTCATAAAAAATAAATTTTAAGTATTTAATTAGTTCTAATGATTTCCTTTGATAAAAGCATTTTATTCATTAATTTGAAAATTTCCTATATTTTATTCACTAATCTTCATAATAGTTTAGTTCACTATAACGAGATTTTACACAATTTTTGAAATTAGTTTAAACATTAACAAATAACTAAAAACATTACCTTACCGGAGCATTAAACTGTATTAATTTAGTCCTATTTTTCATTAGACATGGCTTTTTTCAGGAATTCTTTGTTTGTTTTGATGACATGATAAAAATCACAACACATAAGTTGAGAATTAATTTTGACATTTAGAATATATTTAACATTGCATATTAAAAGTCTACCCCTTTCTGCCGGCCAAATATTCCCCATAATAGAAAAAAAAACTCTCATCTGCAGCATATGTCCCAGTCAATGACATTGCAAACCACTAATTTATAAATGTAGCGATATGAAGTATCAAGATTTCTGAAAAGTACAACTTCTCTTCATTAAAAATGTGTACAATAACTTAAAAGATCATCTAAAAACAAAATTTTGAATTTTTATAGCAGTTTTTCAGTCATTTTTGGCCCCCCCCTTCAAATTGTGAGGCGAAGCTCAAGCTTCCCAAGCCTTTTCAGTAATCAGGCCCTGTTTGTTATTACAAACTACTTAAAACTATAATTATCCTTTTAAGACTGTATTTAACATTTACAATGGGGGAGAGAGAGAGAGAGAGAGAGAGAGAGAATTTAAACACATACTATTAGAATAACGGATTTCGATATTGTTGAACATACAGAGAAAATTATATCAGTATCAGATATTTTTAGTTAGCTCACTTAGAGTTTATACTTATAATAACATCTGTGAATTCTTCTATTCTTTGACGTACATAGCTGTCAACTTGTATAGTTTTTCCCGGAAGATTAGAAGCCACTATTTTTTAGCTGTTTTTTACTATACATATATAAAAGAGGAAGTCTTGTTTGTTTGTTCGCTAAAGGCGTCCAGACCGTTAGACGGATCTCGACCAAGTTTGGCACACTGGCTAAATAGGACAAGAGAAAGCTAATGCCGTAAAAATGAATTTAACCGGAATAATAGATTTTTAGTTATTTTTTGTAAAGTTTTTGGCCATTTTTTCGCATCTTGCGTTAACACGAGCTAAATTTTTGTCCAAACACTATACTTTTTATATCATCAAGAAACTACAAATTTTTCTTTTTCATATAAACTTTGTTACAAAATCGTACTTACATTTGAAGTTTTTTGGGAATTTTTAAAAGAAATTCCAGTTTTCAACAAAATATACTGTTTTACATCTTTAAACTGTCGCATCGAAAAATCTAACAAGCAACAATTTTCTATCTTATTACCGTTGATAAAACATTGATTTCGTCCTCTTTTAAATTTTGAACCGCGCAGAAATGTTAACTAGATATTTTATATGATTTTTTTTTTCTGAAATTACCACAGGCTAAAATCTCTCCGGACTATCTCCCCGGCCAGAGAAAGTAGCCACAGGAATGCAATGCTTTAGCTGAAAGCTCATTGGCTGGAGCGTTACCAAGGCAACCTCTCCGGTGCCAAGAAGCTCGTACCAGGCGCGCAGTTATAGAGCTCTCGCGCTCAAAAAGTAGAAAATAAAAGTAATTGATCTGAGGATGGTGCTTAAAGGAGTTTGGCAGATTACCCAAAGGCGGTGGGACGTCTGAAAATGCTCTTAAGTCCACTACTGACTAAATAGGGCAAGATAAAGCTAAGCTGGAATTTTGCACTGGCTTCAGGTAGGGTGAAAGAGAGAGGGTGTGTTCAGAGGTGGAGTGTGAAAGAGAGAGATTAGATTAGACGGCGAGAGTCCTAATCCCCCCCCACCTTCGATCCGCTGCTAACCGAAATTCAGGCACACTGTTTTTTTCCCATCGTCGCGCGTGGGAGAGAACGGCCGTATTCTTTTTTTTCTGAACTTCAGTTAAGGATTCCCGATAGCTTTCTCCCATTTATCGTGTGCGATCTTTTGATAACGAAATCATGTGCGGAAAAAGAGATTTGACCTAAACATGGCACCGAAGAGAAGGAAGGAGAAAAAGTGGAAAAATATTGCGTCCATGAAGCGCCTTTTCTAAATACACAGATTATAGTGATAAATAACTGTGTATTAGAACTCAAACAAGTAGAAGGAGAGAAGCCTAGCCACGTCCAATTGCTGGTAGTCCGGCACATTGGCAAGTCCCTATTCATTTTTTTTTCTTGCAGCTGGAAATTCCATGTCCTTTTTGTATCATTGCAGCTGGAGAATTCACATCTCAGCTTAGTCGCGTCCAATTCCCGGTAGCCTCTGTACGCTATAAGAGGCCGCGTTATTTTTTGTGTGGTTGTACCCAGACAGCACAGCAAATTTGCATCAAACTTGCAGTAAGCTTGATTTATCAAGTCAATAAACTTTAATTAAGCTTGAAAATTTCAAGCGTGTAAGCTTAATGCAAGCTTGAATCAAGTGTTCAAGTTTACTGTCCAACTTGCCTTAAGCTTGACATAACAAGCTTGAATCAAGCTTGACACAGAAAGCTTAATTCAAACTTACTACACTGTAAAAAAAATTCCTAAAAAAATTTTTCCTGAATATAAGGTGCGCCGGTCCGCGAACTCGCTCAATATATTTTATTTTTCCACGCATTTTCCCCTCTACGCTGAAACCTCAAGTTATTTTAATTTGTTTCTGTCTAAAGTACGCAACTGGGATCTATCTCGGGACCTAAGGTGTGGGAAGCCAGCTTCCGAACCATTCTGTATCGAGGTGAAATGACCAAAGTTTGATGTGACTGCTACGGTTGTCACGCCGTTTTTTGACGAGATTGATCAGTTTCTAAATCTCTTATTTTTCCATTGGGTGAATCAAAATTAAAATAATGTTATATGTGATTTATAGACTCTACTAATTGGGAAATAAGCATAGCAGCACACGTTTTAAAACTTTCAATATCGCATCACTCATAATGGGCAATATTGGCCAAAATCGAGACAAACGGCTGATTTTGAAATCAATTTTGTAGTATATTTTTATTTTAATTTGAAGAATTTCAAGATTTGGAAATATAGAATCTTTTTTAAAAATTCTATGGTCAAGTACATTTATGACTGATGATAAATTATTTGTTATGCGGATATGGCTTTCCAAATCAAGCATTAATCAAGTTATATTCAAGCTTGACAGTTCAAATGACTTAAATTCGGTGGAAAATATTTGCTGACTCATTTTTTTTTGTAATCTCCAAGCTTGCTGCAAGCTTAAAATGAATTGAACTGTCAAGCTTGTATTAATGCTTCAAATTCAAAGAAATGTCAAGCTTGATTTAAGCTTATGTGCTGTCAGGGTAGCGGGAAGTCCCATGTCCTTTGATTTATCATCGCATCGGGAGGATTCGTATTCACGTTTCATTTTACAATCTATATTTAAGGACAATGGGCATTTCTCTCCCATTGCTCGACAAAACCGGGCCACTCTGCAAGTGTATACATAAAAAATTTGGATTTATCTTGACATCAAATTATCTAAAAGAAAAATAAAGCTGGAAAATATTACGGAAAAACTGCCGGTACATATATAATTTATTAAAGATTTTTTATATTTGTATAAATCTACATCATTTTGCCTTTTTCAGAATCGGAAATCGATAGACTTGCACCCACTCAAAAACTCTTTGTCTATTCGTGTATTAGTCAAATTTTTTTATTTTAGTTTTATGAATAACTAATTAGCTTTGGAAAAAAAAAACCGAGCGGTTATGGTTGTGTATGACATTATTCACTTTTACGAATAACCATATTTTAAATATAAAACCGACATAGGAAACTTGACTTAAGCTGGAATACTCTTTCGAAAGGGTATACAAAATTTATTTGTATGCTGCAGATTCATGACAATATCTAGAATAACTCAAGGGCAATATTATTTATAATGAAGCATGCGTTCAAGAGAAAAGATCTAACTGTTAGAGCATTTATGATTACAAAATTAAAACTAAAATCCATTGTTTACAATTAAAAGAAGTGTGCATGTTCTTTAAAAAAAATCTCTCAACATTTTAACTAAAAGTTATAAAAAATACTAGTAATCAACACTTCGTCGTCCGCACATCTCGTAAAAATTTCTTCGCTTAGGGCCGGGTTTGGGTGACAGCAAAGGTTTTCGCGCACTAGACTAGTTTCTGATTTTCTGTCATGGACTTAGATTCAGAAGGACTACCATCGGCAATGGGATTAATTCCGCGAAAACGAACCTAACGCGATTCGATCAAGAGATGGCGCTGTTGCATCATTTGGCAAGCCTTTAGCTAGGTATTGCTATGAAAGAACTGGTATTTTTATTTCTAAATTAGTGATTTAATTTATTTTTCAGTTTGAAATGTTCTTTTTCAGCGTATCGAGCATGTCGTGAGCATGACTACCATCGGCAATGGGATTAATTCCGCGAAAACGAACCGAACGCGATTCGATCAAGAGATGGCGCTGTTGCATCATTTGGCAAGCCTTTAGCTAGGTATTGCTATGAAAGAACTGGCATTTTTATTTCTAAATTAGTGATTTAATTTATTTTTCAGTTTGAAATGTTCTTTTTCAGCGTATCGAGCATGTCGTGAGCATTTAGACAGCCTAAAAATTGATATTCACAAACTAATGCAACTATTAAGTGTTAAGCTATGATGAATATATTTAGTAACTTGTGCTGATACTACCTCTAATGATTAATAAATTTTGCACAGCATTCGTAAAAATATTAATTTTTTCTGGAAAATATGTACAAAGGTAATGATTAAAAATTAATTAAAAGTAAAATAAAATGTATGATTTAAGTATTTTCTAAAAATAAAGGTAATTATTTGGAAAAAAATTAGGGACATAGAGAATGAGGTTTACCTCTTTTTGGTAGAACAGTGAAATTACTAATTCTCAGAATACTCGTGGCTACAAATGAGTTATTAAAATCAAATTTTTGGGCTGCTATCATGAAACACGAGAAATCTAAACATACTATTTCTTACTAAACTTCCTATTTCTTCCTACTATTTAAAATTACTTATTTAATAGTAATATATAACAGGAAGTGTACATTTATGAAAAAAAAACAAAAAAAACTACCAGAATTTTTCCGAGGAAAAAAAGAGGCCTGGACTGAGAAGAGACACAATAATAATACATAAACAAATCATTAAAACGCAGTTTAAATAGCTGCATTAACTTTGTGGATTTTCACAATAACTGTTTAAATATGGACACATAAAAACATTTTCTACATATTGCACAGCACATACGTCAAAACTGTGATTGTCACAATAACTGTTTAAATATGCAGACATTAAAAAAAATTCTGCATATTTCACAGCACATACGTCAAAACTTATCAATAGGATTTTATCACTTGAATACATAACTTTAAAAATTATTATTTTTACTAATTTTTAAAGCGTTATAATAAATTGTTTTGTTTTGTTGCAACATAAAAAAATGAAATAAAATAATTACTTCAAATAAAATTTACCAGAAAATTTCATTATTATTTCAGTGGAACTGGTTGCACTTATTGCCGCCAGACGGCAGCATCAGACTTACATATCACTCATTTGTGAATTCAACTTAGTCCATTTTCACAGCATTGCGTTTGCCCTCCGTGTGGACCTACGTGCCTTATGTTTTTGGTCTTGGAATTCTGTTAGCAAAACACTAGAAACTGGCCTAGTGATCAAATAAATGGACAATACTAGTACCACGTTACTACACCACGGTGGTGTTGCCGGACGGCATAGTGTTAAAATACTTCTACATACCGTATTCGCTTGAATATAACGCGGTGATTTTTGATTGATCATTGCCCGTAAAAAACCTGACTCGCACTAAATTCGAGGCCTAAATATAAGATTTTTCTAATTATCTGGATGAAAAATTTCGGGGTCGCGTTAAATTCGGGACAATACGGTAAGTTAAATTACTTCTAGTAACATTAAATAGTTTTCTACAATGATACAGTAATAAATATTATTAAACCAAAGGTCAATACTTATATGAAATTTCAAATGTTTCATTAAAACTTTCACCCATTTATTAAATTGAACTCGCATTATTACCAGGAACTGAATGAATTTTATGAAAACGTATGCAACATATCATACAATTAAACTCGTCTGATCCATCAGGACAATCAGGATCCCCATCACATTGCCAGCTGTGAAGAATACATGTTGTATTACTGGCACATGCAAATTCTTTCTCGGTGCATGTAGGAATTCCTGGTGAAACGCAATTTTCTTCATCTGACCAATCAGAACAGTCTTGATAATCATCGCAGCGCCATTTTGCAGAGATGCATCCTCCATTTCCACATTCAAATTCGGTTTCCAAACAAGTCCTATTGCCTGGATACACATAATAAAGATAAATGTCAGATTAAAGCTAAAGAAACAAAGAAAATAATTCATAACAGTTCTCTCAATAATGATAGTAAAACTGAATTTTTAAAAGAATTCATGCACGTGTGTCATCAGAGTTTGATAACTTTCACGGGCTTGAAATGGAATTCCTGGTGGAGAGTAGAAAGATAGTCTCACCTAAGACTGCATTTTGATCTTCTAACCTTTATATGACAACTGTACTGGTCGTTTCTTAGCAAATATTGTTTTCCCAAGCGATTGATATATTTACTACTGTCAATTTTGCATCAGCCACATACAGGCCGCATTCGTAAAAACCAAACGAGTTTCTATCTAAGGTGTTTGTAAAGGAAACCGGGTGTATACAATTTGAAAACTAGAGCGTTCGTATACAAAACTGAGTGTGTTTAGTTTCAATCTGAATAAACTGACCAAGGAGCAGGTTCATTCAGTTGTTGAGAAGATACTATTGTAGTACGTTTTTTATAATTTCAAATGGCATCCGTTGTTATGGAAAAGTAGGTTGTTATGAAAAGTATTTTACGTTTGTTGAATCTGCAAATATTACATTTTCGAGGAGGAAATTCATGCATGCGTTAGAAACTGCAACGAAGTTGCATAATTCTTAAAAGATATTCATTTTCTTGTATTTTTCTTTTTAGTAAATTAAAAAATACATATTTTGAAATTGAGAATGAAGTTGATTTAACACGTTATTAGCGAAATTTGAACTTGCTAAATACTTTCGAAAAAATGCAAGTTGAAATTTCTAAATTTCGGTCAGTGCACTTCAATGATGGTCATACTTTCTTTTTAAATCATGTTGATTTTATATTGGGTATGTATTTAAAACTCCTCGAATAAAGTAACAACATACGCATATTGTAAACAAACACATCTCCTAGGCGAGGAAACTGAAAAAACTGAATAATAACATATTTTGAATATTACATGTTTTAGCAAAAATGACATTAAAACTTTTATTAAAATTGCTTGTCTTGATGCAGCTTAGACAAATATTTAATTAGACAAATATTTTTTATCGAACAATATCTAATGATATATTACTAAACGATATAGAACTTTCTGCACTATCATATTAATAAAATCAGACATTATAATAAGTTAATTTTCAAAATTAAAAAAATATATTTAATGGAAATAAAACTTATAAAACCAATGAGATTCATATTTACTATAGACATTATGTTTTATATTAGAGAATAGTAGTAAATTTGGCATAAATTTTTCGCATAAATGTAGATTTGAGAAACTAAGATTGTTATTGTATTGATGGAGAAATTTCCTTTATTCAAGCATCAAAATTAAATTATCCTAGAAATATTCACTGTGCTATTGAATTTTCTTATAGAAATCGTAGTTATACGATTTTGATAATTGAGAAATTGCAGTTGGTGGCCAAATTATTATACTCAAATGATTTTTTGTCAAGTAAATTAATTTATTCAAACTTTTCAAAAAATCTTGTTCTTTAAATCCATTTTTTTTAAATGTTGGTAATGAATAAACAAATGAATAATTTGAAATGGTAATATTGTACATGGCGATAATTTTTTCACGTTGAGTGAGAGCGACACGAAGTCACGTAAGACTTTAAATTATTATACTTTTCTTTTAGAAAACCGTTTTGTTTAGAGGTGAGTTTCATTGTTTGTTTATTTCTAACTTATTAATAGTAGAAATGAAATATTTATTACTAGCCGTTTCCGGCGACTAGTTAGTTCGCCATCTTAATAAATCTTGTTCGCAGAGAATCCTGTTTCTCACCGGATTCCGTGGCGCTGTAATCTCTCCGATTCTGAATGGAATTTAAAATTAAGATGTTTTCAAAAGGGTGCGGCCCTAGGGTAAGTGGCGCACCCTGCTAACGTAAAAAAGACGCCCCCTTTTATGCTCTACTTCATTTTTGAGCTCGAAACGACGCCCCTTCGAAGACGGCGCCCCGATGCGATGCTTACCTTGCTTAACGTGTCGGGATGTCCTTGGTTACAAGAATAAGAAGGTTTAATGATAAAAACCTAATAAAAAGATACAAATTAGTTTTCTCCTATATTGATTTTGAAAAGCTTCTGTACATATTTAAAATTCTTTCAGAATATCAAAAAACGGAAAGGGGTTAAAAGTAAGAAAATGTGAAACACTTTCAGATTTTAAATACGCACTAAAGTGCTATAAATTAAAAGCGTATCATAATCCATGCGTCGTTACTATTTTCTTTCCTTAACAATTAAGTTTGAAAGTGTATAATTATTTATGAGTGTGATTAAACAAAATTAAAATATATTTGTAACATCCTTTTCTGGATGTAATACAATATAAATAGAATGGGGAAAAGCTGAATAAGAAAATGCACTATTCGATCTGAATGAAAATTTTAAAATCTTATTCAGGTGTATTGTATTCTTTATCCAAGTCAGGCGTAGCAGACGATAAAATGACGTTTAGTCATTATTTTAGCATCATTTAACAATGATAGAGCATCAGTCACGTATTGCAGTGGGTTTCTTACAAATTTATATTAATTGCTGCAGATCTACTTGTTAAAAAAGTTTGTATTTTTGCACGCCATGAAAAAAAATAGCAAGCGGATGGCTTGTTACGTGACTCATTCGATTAAGATTTGATAACATAAAATGAAACCGTCTAATACTTATTTCAAATTCGTCTGCGAAAAAGAAAATCTGATGTTTTAATTATTAAAAACTGCGTATTCTATAAGTTTGCGCCATCTGTCGACGTCTGTGTAAAATGAAAACTCTATTGTATTTTTTTTTTTTTTTTGAAAGTTTTTTTTTTGTATATTACTGGAACATTGTTTTTTTCGCGCGATAAAAAAAAGCCTCTATGTTAGTCCAGCTTTTTACCTATCTTTTTTTTTTCAAATTTCATCCAAAGCTGACAAAACGTTTAAGCGTGAAAGAGTAACAAGTACACATACAAACATTGGCATTTATATATAAGTAGGATTATTATAATTATTGTTATTATTCTATGTCTGTTTTTGAAATTTTATTATCCTAAAATCTACACATCACAAATTTTCGCTATGGGAGAGTCTGTCGTCATTTCTCCTTAGGAAAACTCAGAGATAGGAATACATTTGAAACATCCTATATAGTCTAAAAGGAAATTATCGGAACTAGCAAGTGTTTCGCTGTCTATAGGCCGAAATATAAAGTACTGGATGAGGACAAATCGTTATCACTGAAATGTAGTCGTAAAGGTGGGAGAGAACATCTTACAATTCCAGGAACTGCGAAGGAAATTAATCCTATATTTATAGAGAATTGAATAAAGCCTCAAATATTACAACAGTTTTGTTGGTCAATTCCGGCATAAAATTAACTGACAGAACATTACGACGAAATTTGAAACAACTGAATTTTAAGTAAAAATTCTCTCAAAAAGCCAAAATTGACTGAGACGGTGTTTGCTAAACGACTAGCACTTTCTGAACTGTATAAATTGGAATGTAGAAGACTGGGAGAAACTAAAACTGTCATATGAAAAGATTTTTTTTTCAATTATGATAGGAAATTCTTTACCATACATAATACTATTAATAATTTAGATTTGTTTTTTCGACGAGTTGTCTATTTAGATACTTCAAGGCGATTTTCAGTGTTCGTCCCTGAACCCATGATAAATACGTTAAAAACTGCGTAGCTGAAAAAGTTAAACATCCTCTGTCCGTTACGATATTGGGCGTAATTAGTTTAAATTGGTATGGTCGACTACATTTCTTTGATTGTATTATGCGTCAAGATTAATATCTGCGAGATTTGGAAGCCCGACTGCTTCTGCAAATGAAGGAATAATTTCCAAGTGGCAATTGTGTCTTATGCAGGATTCAGCACCATGCCATGAAGCCAAAAGAATTATTAAATTTTAAAAGATTGTAAAAAACAAAACAAAAAAAAACTTTTGGACTATCTTGTCAACTTGCCAGACTTAACCTTATCAAAAAATGTATGGGCGTCCCTAAAAAATGAAAATTTCCTGATTTAAAATAATTGCTAACAAAAGGAACTTGATGCAAAATATTATGAAAGTATGGCTCATACTCGTTCAATTCTAGAAGTAGTTTAAAAATGCATTGCCAGCATGTAGCAGAGCATCGAAATATGATCGTTCAAAAGGAAAGATTCACTAAGTATTGAAATTGTATTTTCATTATTGAATTTGCACTCTCCTAAGCTAATCTTATAAATAAAAATGAAATTCTGTTTGTTTGTTTGTTTGTTTGTTTGTTTGTTTGTTTGTGGATTTGAGTTGTATACAAATCCACAAAAATGGACCTATCAGCCTGAAATTTTGCACAGACATGTAAAATAATATAGAATAAATCATAGTCCACTTTAAAACTTTGAAAGTCCACCCGTTCCCGGAATTTAAGAGATTTTTTATGTTCTCCACGCAAAAAGCTTTCCGTAATTGTAACCCCTGTAGTGAAAAAAGTGTGAAACAAGGATCGTGGTTGCCATGTGTGGCGATTTTGCCGAATAAGATGCTTTAAATTCTCAAAGTAAAAATAAAAGAATAATAATGATTTTTTTTTGTTAGTTTATATTCGTAAGGTTATATATTTTTTTAATTATAATATCGTGTGCATGGGAAATCGGAGCAGGAATGAAATGTTTTATACGCAAAACAATAAGAATTGAAGATTTCCGAGGCTAATATGTTAAAATTTTTTAGTTTGGCGAAAAAATAAAATGGCTCAAATGCCGAGAAAGTGAGTTCTAGCGGTTTGCACAGTTTCCGGCTTGGCGAAATTTACTCAGAGCTTAAGGAAACGGATTTTTGAAAACAAGTGCAAAGGTTTTATTAGAATACAGCGTTAAATTTCAATGATCCGTGCGAAAATAATGCAGTTATTAAGGGATTTCAAGCGATCTATCTTCAGAATTCTCGCCAATTGAGTACATTGATTTAAGTTGGGGGAATTCCGCCAAATTTCAGAAAATTGAAATCTTCTCATTTAGTACATCGGAGTAACGATGAATAAAACACGTTATAGTTGATAATTTAAAAAAATTCGGCTGTATTAAGGGATTCCCCTTTTCAAATAAATGCCTGGCGGTCGAACCATTTCCCATTTTGATTGCTGCTAAGTCAATGCTTCGAATGATTCCCTGAAAAAACTCTTGCAAAACTGGCGTATGCTGGCACTTTGGCGAGGCTTAGATTTGAAACTGGATTTTACTTGAGACTGGTATATACGTATAATAAGACTGGTTATAGATAAAAATGAATGTTGGTATGTGTGTAGGAGGTTGAAAAACTCCAGCACTGTTTCACCGATCACCATGAAATTTGGTTCACCTAAGTCTTTTATCATGGAGAAGGTTTTTATGCTATCCGTTTTCCTCTAACTTTTCACTAGGTGGCGCAGCAGAACGTCGAATTCTATTCCGTTTAGCCGTTTGCTATGCGAATATCGTCCAACCAATTTCGATGAAATTTGGTACACGCGAATATTAGAACACGGAGAATATTTTTCACTATCCATTTGCTGTAACTTACCGCTAAATAGCGCTGCAACGCATCAACTTCTATACCGTTCGACCGATCGGCATAAAATTTCTTATACTTACACATTTGAGAACGAAGAATATATTCTAACTGCGTTACTTTTGATGTTACTCACCACTAGATGACACTGCAATGCATTATTATTTTAACTCGCCACTAGATGACGCTGCAGCAGGCCAAATTTTTGACCATTCAAACGGTGGCTATGAAAATCAGTATACATAGCTATTTGAACAATGAGAATATTTTGGCGTTATCCATTTTGCTATAACTCGCCACATGACGGCGCTGTAGCAAATCATTACTTTAATTAACCATAGATGGCCCTGCAGTGTATCACTTCTGGACTGTGCGAATGATCGCTATGAAAATAGGTATACATAGATATTTGAACACGGGGAAGAGTTTGGCACGATCCATTTTCCTATAATTTGACACTAGATGTCGCGTCAACACATGAACTTCAAGACTATTCAGCCGATCGTCATGAAAATTCGTATACATCGATATCTGAATGCGAAGAATATTTTTGCCGTATCCGTTTTGCTAAAACTCGCCACTAGATTGTGCTACGCCGCATCGCCTTCTGCACCGTAAAAACGATTGCCTTGAAATTCAGTATGCATGATTATTGAACACAATATAACGCGATATCCATTTTGCTATATCTCTTTATTACAATAAATAGTAATCACAACAAATATTAATATCAAAAAGTCCATTCATTCCCGTGCGAAGAACGGGTACTTCAGCTAGTCTTATAAATAAAAATGAAATTCTGTTTGTTTGTTTGTTTGTGGATTTGAGTTGTATACAAATCCACAAAAATGGACCTATCAGCCTGAAATTTTGCACAGACATGTAAAATAATATAGAATAAATCATAGTCCACTTTAAAACTTTGAAAGTCCACCCGTTCCCGGAATTTAAGAGATTTTTTATGTTCTCCACGCAAAAATCTATCCGTAATTGTAACCCCTGTAGTGAAAAAAGTGTGAAATAAGGATCGTGGTTGCCATGTGTGGCGATTTTGCCGAATAAGATGTTTTAAATTCTCAAAGTAAAAATAAAAGAATAATAATGATTTTTTTTTGTTAGTTTATATTTGTAAGATTATTAATTTTTTATTATAATATCGTGTGCATGGGAAATCGGAGCAGGAATGAAATGTTTTATATGCAAAACAATAAGAATTGAAGATTTCCGAGGCTAATATGTAATTTTTTTTAGTTTGGCGAAAAAATAAAATGGCTCAAATGCTGATTTTGAGAAAGTGAGTTCTAGCGGTTTGCACAGATTTCGGCTTGTCGCAATTTATTGAGAGCTTAAGGAAATAGATTTTTGAAAACAAGTGCAAAGGTTTTATTAGAATACAGCGTTAAATTTTAATGATCTGTGAAGAAATAATGCAGTTATTAAGGGATTTCAAGCGATCTATCTTCAGAATTCTCGCCAATTGAGTACATTGATTTAAGTTGGGGGAATTCCGCCAAATTTCAGAAAATTGAAATCTTCTCATTTAGTACATCGGAGTAACGATGAATAAAACACGTTATAGTTGATAATTTAAAAAAATTCGGCTGTATTAAGGGATTCCCCTTTTCAAATAAATGTGTGTTTTACTTTTTGGCGGCCGAACCATTTCCCATATTGATTGCTGCTAAGTCAATGCGTCGAATGATTTCCTGAAAAAACTCTTGCAAAATGGCGTATGTTGGCACTTTGGCGAGGCTTAGATTTGAAACTAGATTTCAATTGAGACTGGGATATATAATGACACTGGTTATAGATAAAAATGAATGTTGGTATGTGTGTATGAGGTTGAAAAACTCCAGCACCGTTGCACCATGAAATTTGGTTCACCTAAGTCTTTTATCATTGAGAAGCTTTTTATGCTATCCGTTTTCCACCAACTTGCCACTAGGTGGCGCAGCAGAACGTCGAATTCTATTCCGTTTAGCCGTTTACTATGCGAATATCGTCCAACCAATTACGATGAAATTTGGCACACGCGGATACTAGAACACGGAGAATATTTTTCAGTATCCATTTTGCTGTAAGTTGCCGCTAAATGGCACTGCAACGCATCAACTTCTATACTGTTCGACCGATCGGCATAAAATTTCTTATACTTACACATTTCAGCACGAAGAATATATTCTAACTGTGTTCCTTTTGATGTTACTCACCACTAGATGGCACTGCAATGCATTAATATTTTAACTCGCCACTAGATGACGCTGCAGCAGGCCAAATTCTTGACCATTCAAACGGTCGCTATAAAAATTAGTAGACATAGATATTTGAACAATGAGAATATTTTGGCGTTATCCATTTTGCTATAACTCGCCACTTGACGGCACTGTAGCAAATCATTACTTTAATTAACCACTAGATCGCGCTGCAGTGTATCACTTCTTGACTGTGCAACTGATCGCTATGAAAATAGGTATACATAGATATTTGAACACGGGGAAGAGTTTGGCGCTATCCATTTTCCTATATAATTTGCCACTAGATGTCGCGTCGTGAGGGCTGTCCAGCCGATCGTCCTGAAATTTCGTATTCATCGATATCTGAATGCGAAGAATATTTCCGCCGTATCCGTTTTGCTAAAACACTCCACTAGATTGCGCTACGCCGCATGGCCTTCTGCACCGTACAAGCGATTGCCTTGAAATTCGGTATGCATGGTTATTGAACACAAAATAAAGCGATATCCATTTTGCTATATCTCTTTATTACAATAAATAGTAATCCCCACAAATCGTAATATCAAAAAGTCCATTCATTCCCGTGCGAAGAACGGGTACTTCAGCTAGTAAACCTATAAATATTATAAATACTGAAGCTATATTATGGGCTTAATACTAAGCTAAGCCCTTAAAAACTCGCGAAAGATTTTTTTTTTTCATGTGAGTATATAATTTGGCCACCAGTGTAGCAGAATTTTATTATACACATGTGTAATAGAATTAAAAGTAGCTGGAAGATTTTGTAAGGTACAGTTAGTTAAGTATGTACTAATGTAGATACAGGGTGTCCAGTGCTAACGCTGTCCAATGGCTATTTCCTAAACCGTTAGTTAGAGACACATAGTTCCAATTGCAGAAATGCTTTATATTGTATAGTTTATTATATGAGAAACAATCAAAGTCAATAAATCAATTTCTATAAAAATTAAGAAAATTAAATTTTTATACGGTACCCCGGTCCTATCAGTTATATTTAGAAAGATTTTCTGTATGCAATTTCATGCACAATAAAAAAAAAATCGTCCTTCTACGACCAAAATTCATCGATTTACGAAGCAGAAAACATTGTGACTTAAGTCACTTTTTCACGTTTAAAAATGTCCTGTTATGGTAAACTGTTAAGGGACCATATAAATACTGAAATTTTAAATTATAGGTTTTAATTTCATTTTCAGGTGTAATGCGGAAAAAGAAGCAAAACTAATTTTAGAGTACTGATCTTCAAGCAGACAGGGCCTTATTATCGCATGGGCAAATCGGGACTTTGCCCAGGGCCCCCCAATTTCAAATGTTGTTCTGAAATATTCTTTTTTACATCAAAATTTTATAAAAAATGAAACAAATTTCATAGATCAGGGGTCCCCAAATCTATCAAGGCCCGGGGGCCCCTGTTGGTCATAATCGGGCCCTGACGGCAGAGGGTTATAGTCAAGCTCTATTAAAATCAATCTGAGGTCAGACTTACTAAATCGTATATAGTGTTACGAATTTTCGGGGCAACCCGCTGTTCTGGAGCTTAAAATAGTTCAAAATTCGTATTCTACGGTTCAAATAGATAAAGTTTGCTTTTTGTTGCATCAAATTCCGTCAACTAGAACCTAGGTTTCGGTTTCCCATTCAAATATATGGGGTTTCTAGAAATCTCGAGAAATAATGGCCCTAGGCCTTCGATCTCTTCACTTTTGGGGACGTATTTTTGGCGCCAAATTTGGCGATATTCGCCAAAAGTCGCCAATCTTGGCGGCATTTTGGTCATTTGGCGCGATTTTCCCTATGGGGCCTGTACAGTTGCTTTTGATGCATAATAAACGCATAATAACCTATCATTTCTCTTCAATGACGTAATCAAAATTACCGTTCTATGTGGAATCCTCGAGAAATAGACTTTTCTGGAAGCTTTATGTACCTTCTGCGTCGGCTATAAATTGAAGCGCTTGGGAAGCCGCAGTTCAGTGCGAGTTGAACGCCCAGTGTGTGAAGAGCTCTCTCAGTGTGAGTGCGCTTGATAGAAGCGGTGTTTCGCGCTTCTTTTCGAAGCTGTTTTTAAAGTGCTGTGTGTAAATTCTTCACTGTTGAGTCTTGAGGGATTATTAGTGTTATCCCTCGTATATTTCCACTGAATTTTACCTGTGCAAGTGTGTTATTTTGCGTGAGAATTACAGCGTTTGTGAAAGCTTCTGATCTAAGCGGACACTTAATAGCACATTACTGATTAAGTGTGCTTGTGAAATTTGTACAGCTGATTGTTCAACTAAGTTCTAGAAGCTATAAAGTTTGTGTTTCATCCTGACAAGTACTTTCTTACTAGAACTTTCTACACCAACTGGACTTTAGAACGACGAACCCAGGAAACTAGCAGAAGATAGGTAGCACGTGCCAAAGGTAGCATGAAGATGTGTAACATAAGAGTGTGCTATGAAAAGTACAGGAAGAGTTTTCTGTCTGAGTGCATATTCAGATTGCAGTCGAAGGAAGTTATTAATGCCAGTTCATTTAAAAAACCTGTTTAAAAAATTCTACTTTCAGCATAAGCTATATTTTTATGTTACTTTATTGGATACACATTGTTAAACGTTAATCTTCTTTATCGCAATCTATATTCATAAAATAGTTAATGAAATTGCTAATAAATATTACAAAGCTCAAACCATGTACATTAATATTGTCTCAAATTCATTTTGTATACAACCCCTATTTCACAGCTCGAAAAGTGCTCTAACTTTAAACAGCTGTAACTCGGTAAATTTTGGTCGTAGAAGGACAAATTTCGTTTTTATTGTGCTCTCTATTCTATAAAAAGTAACGGCCGCTGTCAAAAGTTTGTTCTGTTATCTCCTGCGAAACCAGAGGGATATGAGTTTTGACGAAAGTGTCCACGGAGCCCCAGAACAGCGGGTTGCCCCGAAAATTCGTAGCACTATATACGATTTAGTAAGTCTGACCTCAGATTGATTTTAATAGAGCTTGACTATAACCCTCTGCCGTCAGGGCCCGATTATGACCAACAGGGGCCCCCGGGCCTTGATAGGTTTGGGGACCCCTGATCTATGAAATTTGTTTCATTTTTTATAAAATTTTGATGTAAAAAAGAATATTTCAGAACAACATTTGAAATTGGGGGGCCCTGGGCAAAGTCCCGATTTGCCCATGCGATAATAAGGCCCTGTCTGCTTGAAGATCAGTACTCTAAAATTAGTTTTGCTTCTTTTTCCGCATTACACCTGTAAATGAAATTAAAACCTATAATTTAAAATTTCAGTATTTATATGGTCCCTTAACGGTTTACCATAACAGGATATTTTTAAACGTGAAAAAGTGACTTAAGTCACAATGTTATCTGCTTCGTAAATCGATGAATTTTGGTCGTAGAAGGACGAATTTTTTTTTATTGTGCATGAAATTGCATAAAGAAAGATTTTCTAAATATAACCGATAGGACCGGGGTACCGTATAAAAATTTAAATTTCTTAATTTTTATAGAAATTCATTTATTGACTATGATTGTTTCTGACATAATAGATTACACAATTTAAAGCATTTTTGCAATTGGAACTATGTGTCTCTGATTAACGGTTTAGGAAATAGCCATTGGACAGCGTTAGCACTGGACACCCTGTATATGAGTGTGGATTGGCATCTGCCTTCGGTGGAGAACTTTTTAAGATATTCTAATGAGATTCACGTTATGTCTGGTAAAATCCGATTTTAGCAAGCTACCATGTCCAGTGCCTTATCCATTCGGCCATGTTGGGGTCTGCAATTAGTTTAAAGCTTATTTTTTTTAATAAAAAGTACTCCTTAGACATTTTTCTTTATTAACTTTTTCTTATTTGTTTAGTGAATAAAACCCTGATGTTTTAAATTTCATAAAATGCAATGAGCATGAACCTGTTGAAAAAGTCTGTCAATAATGCAATTATCTCAAGCTTTTAAAAATTCGAGCTGATATCAATTGTTTTCATTTATAAGAAATGTGATAGCACGATAAAAAAACTTTATTTTATTTACCTTTTTATATTGAGTATTAATTCATTATCATAACAAAATTTTTTTGATATGAGGTAAAGATTTAGCATTAAGTAGTGTTTTGCAAGAATTCAAAGATCAATAAATTAATGAAATTTGAAAATTTCATTCGAACTTCCATTTGTTTGTTTCAAAGCAATCGTTAGGCATTCTAATGCAATGATATTAATCAATACTTTAATAGCTGTAACAAACTATTTCAAAACTCATTCATAAAAAATTTTATTAAACTGGTTTATTTTTTCTAAATTTATATAGCATTATGAATTAAATAATTGCAGATCTCTTAGGTACCGAGAATACAGATCCCTTATATACACATCTCTTAGATAACATAATGTTTACATATGTTGATGATACATTACCGTTAATAAAAATTACCCTACTACTACTACCTTTGACTAGTTTATCATCAACCTGCTTAAACATAATATTATTATTAGTAAGAGATCTGTAATTATTTAATTCATGATGTAGCAAATATAATCTAATAAATAAACAGAGGTACTACACCTAATTTAAAGAGTTCCAATGTTAATTTTTCTAACCTTAATATTTATATAAAACAATATGTTATTCACCGATATTTACGATAAACGAAATGAATATAACTTGACATTATTAAATATGCTTATTTTAGTAGTTGTATACATAAATCCATATTTAACAATACCTTGCTACAACAGTTGAGTTTAATAAGCAATCTAGTATAACTATTAAAAAATCAAAAATTTATAATTTGTTATTACAAACTCTTTTAAACTATAATTATCCTTTTAAGACTGTGTTTAATATTTACAATGAGAGACAGAGAGAGAGAGAATTTAAGATAAAGCTACCATATCTAACACATATTATTAGAATAACTGATTTCGATAATGTTGAGTCTACAGAGGAAATTATATGAGTATCAGATGTTTTTAGTCAGCTCACTTAGAGTTTATACTTATAATAACATCTGTGAGTTCTTCTATTCTTTTACGTACATACCTGTCAACTTGTATGGGTTTTCCCGGAAGATTAGAAACAACTATTTTTAGCTGTTTTTTCTATACATATAAAAAAGGAAGTGTTGTTTGATTGTTTGTTTGTTCGCTAAAGGCGTCTAGACCGTTTGACGGATCTGGACCAAATTTGGCACACTGGCTAAATAGGACAAGAGAAAGCTAATGCCGTAAGAATGAAATCAATCGGATTAATAATTTTTTAGTTATTTTTTATAAGGTTTTTGGCCATTTTTTTCGCATCCTTCGTTATCGCGAGCTAAATTTTAATCCAAACACCATATGTTTTATATGATCGGAAACTGCAGAGTTTTCTTTTTCAAATAAACAAAATCGTACTTGCAGATTTTTGAAGATTTTTTAAATGAATTCCAGTTTTAAATAAAATATACTGTTTTACATTTTTAAACTGTCGCATCGGAAAATCTAAGAAGCAACAATTTTCTATCTTGTTACCGTTGATAAAACATTGATTTCGACCTCTTTTAAATTTTGAACCACGCAGAAATGTTAACTAGATATTTTATATGATTTTTTCCTGAAACCATCACAGGTTAAAAATCTCTCCGGACTCTCTCCCCGACGAGAGAAGGTAGCCAGAGGAATGCAATGCTTTAGTTGAAAGCTAAATGGCTGGAGCGTTACCAAGGCAACCTCTCCGGTGCGAAGAAGCTCATACCAGGCGAGCAGTTCGAGCGCGCTCGCGCTCAAAAAGTAGAAAATAAAAGTAATTGATCTGAGGATGGTGCTTAAAGGAGTTTGGCAGATTACCCAAAGGTGTTAGCGGCGGCGGGACGTCTGAAAATGCTCCTTAGTCCGCTACTGACTAAATAGGATAAGAGAAAGCTAATCTGGAATTTTTCTTCTGGCTTCAGGTAGGGTGAAAGAGAGAGGGTGTGTTCAGAGGTGGAGTGTGAAAAAGAGAGATTAGATTAGACGGCGAGAGTCCTAATCCCCCCCCCCTTCGATCCGCTGCTAACCGAAATTCAGGCACACTGGTTTTTTCCCATCGTCGCGCGTGGGAGAGAGCGGTCGTATTCTTTTTTTTTTTTTTTCTCTACATCAGTAGTTAAGGAGTCCCGATAGCTTTCTCCCATTTATGGCGTGCGATCCTGGGATAACAAATCATGTGCGGAAAAAGAGATTTGACCTAACCATGGCACCGAAGAGGGGAAGGAGAAAAAGTGGAAAAATATTGCGTCCTTGAAGCGCCTATTCTAAATACACATAGTGATAAATAACTGTATATTAGAACTCAGACAGGTAGAAGGTGAGAAGCCTAGCCACGTCCAATTCCTGGTAGTCGGGTACGTTGGAGAGTCCCTTATTCATTTTTTTTGTTGCACCTGGAAGTACCATGTTCTTTTTTATCATTGCAGCTGGAGACTTACATCTCAGCATACCCGCGTTCAATTCCCGGTAATCTCCGTGCGCTATCAGGTGTCGTGTTCATTTTTTTTTTTGGTTGGACAGCCAAACCGAGAATCCAACAAGTCTCGTGTTGGATTTTTATCATTGCGGCGGTAGGATTCACATTCCACATTAGCCACGTCCAATTCCCGGTAGCCTCTGTATGCTATCAGGGGCCGCATTCATCTTTTTTTCGGTTGCAGTGGGAACTCCCATGTCCTTTTATTTATCATTGCTGCGGGAGTATTCATATTCACATTTCCCTTTACAATCTATATTTAAGAGCAATGGGCATTTTTCTTCCATTGCACGACAACACCGGGCCACTCTGCAAGTTTATAGATAAAAAATTTGGATTTATCTTGACATCGAATTATCTAAAAGAAAAATAAAGCTGGATAGTCTTCCGGAAAAACTGCCCGTACATATATATTTTATTAACGATTATTGATATTTGTGTAAGTCTACATAAATTTTACTTTTTCAGCATCGGAAATCCATACACTTGCACCCATTGAAAACTTCTTTGATAATTCGAGTATTAGTGAAATTTTTTTTTATTTTAGTTTTATGAATAACGAATTAGCTTTGGAAAAAACACAAAATCGTAAAAAAAAAAAAAAAAAAAAAAAAAAAAAAAAAAACGAGCGGTTTAAATATAAAACCGACATAGCATGCTGCAGATTCATGAATATATCTTGAATAACTCAAGGGCAAAATTACTTAAAATGATGCATGCGTTCAAGAGAAAAGATCTAACTGCTAGAGCCTTTATGATTACAAAATTAAAACTAAAATCCACTGTTTACAATTAAAAGAAGTGTGCATGTTCTTTAAAACAAATCTTTCAATTTTTAACTAAAAGTTATAAAAAATACTAGTAATCAACACTTCGTCGTCCGCATGTCTCGTAAAAATTTCTTCGCTTGGTGCCGGGTTTGAGTGACCACAAAGGTTTTCGCGCACCTGACTAGTTTCTGATTTTCATTCATGGACTTAGATTCAGAAGGACTACCATCGGCAATGGGATTCCTTCTGCGAAAACGAACCTAACGCCATTCGGTCAAGAGATGGCGCTGTTGCATCATTTGGTAAGCTTTTAGCTAGGTATTGCTATTAAAGAATTGGCATTTTTATTTCTATATTAGTGGTTTAATTTATTTTTCAGTTTTAAAAGTTCTTTTTCAGCGTATCGAGCGTGTCGTGAGCATTTAGACATCCTAAAAATTTACATTCACAAACTAAGCCAACTAGTTAGTGTCAAGCTATCATTAATATATTTAGAAACTTCTGCTGATACCTCTTATGATTAATAAGTTTTCCACAGCAGTCGTAAATACATTAATTTTTTCTGGTAAATATATACAAAGCTAATGATAAATAATTAATTAAAAATAAAATAAAATTTATGATTTAAGTATTTTCTAAAAATAAAGGTAATTATTAAAAAAATGGGGAAATAGAATATAAGTTGAACCTCTTTTTGATAGAACATTGAAATTTTAAAATTTATGTATTCTCAGAAAACTCGTGGTTACAGCTGAGTTATTAAAATCAAATTTTTGGGCTATTACCATGAAACACGGGAAATCTAAACATACTATTTCTTACTAAACTTCCTATTTCTTCCTACTATTTAAAAGTACTTATTTAATAGTAATATATAACAGGAAGTGTACATTTATGAAAAAAAAAAAAAAAAACTACCAGAATTTTTCCGAGGAAAAAAAGAGGCCTGGACTGAGAAGAGACACAATAATAATACATAAACAAATCCTTAAAACGCAGTTTAAATAGCTGCATTAACTTTGTGGATTGTCACAATACCTGTTTAAATATGCACACATAAAAACATTTTCTGCATATTTCACAGCATATACGTCAAAACTGCGGATTGTCACAATAACTGTTTAAATATGCAGACATAAAAAAAAAAAAAAAAAAAAAAATCTGCATATTTCACAGCACACACGTGAAAAAGTTTCAATAGGATTTTATCTATTGAGAACATAACTTTAAAAATTATTATTTTTACTAATTTTTAAAGCGTTATAATAAATTGTTTTGTTTTGAAACATAAAAAAAATGAAATAAAATAATTACTCAACGGAGTTCCCTGTGTTCCTTGCGACGAAGGGCTTGGACTGATGAAGGTCAAAACAATTTTTTTACCGAAACGTGCGTATCTTCTTACCTATAACTTCTTATGTGTGTTTTTTACAAAGATTTTTATTTACTTTATCGTTTTACACCAGTAATTTGAGTGTTTTTTACCGTACAACACTGTGGTGTCGCAGGATGGCTTAAGGTTAAAATACTTCTACATACCGTATTGGCTCTAATATAACGCGGTGATTTTTGATTGATCATTGCCCGTAAAAAACCTGACTCGCACTAAATTCGAGGCCTAAATATACGATTTTTCTAATTATCTGGATGAAAAATTTCGGGGTCGCGTTAAATTCGTGAAAATACGGTAAGTTAAATTACTTCTAGTAAGATTAAATAGTTTTCTACAATGATACAGTAATAAATATTATTAATCCAAAGGTCAATACTTATATGAAATTTCAAATGTTTCATTAAAACTTATTAAGGCCACCCATTTATTAAATTGAACTCTCATTATTACCAGGAACAGAATGAATTTTATGAAAACGTATGAAACATATCATACAATTAATCTCGTCTGATCCATCAGGACAGTCAGGATTCCCATCACATTGCCAGCTGCGAGGAATACATGTTGTATTACTGGCACATGCAAAGCCTTTTATTATTATTATTTTTATTACTTTTTACAGCGTTTAGCTTTACCCAAAAATTATTATTTTTATTACTTTTTAAAGCGTTATAATAATTTTTTTAAACATAAAATTATAAAATTAATTAATTACTTCAAATAAAATTTAGGAGAAAATTTTATTATTAATTCAGTGGAATTGGTTGCACTTATTGCCACCAGACGGCAGCATCAGACTAATATATCACTCATTTGTGAATTCAGCTTGGTCCATTTTCACAGCATTGCGTTTGCCCTCCTTGTGCACCTACGTACCTTATGCTTTTGGTCTTGTAGTTCTGTTAGCAAAGCACCAGAAACTGGTCTACCCAGCAAACACACTGCTGCCCGAAAAATGATGGCCGGGTACCCATCGAGCTGGCAAAGTTCCGTATACCGGGAGCAAGGTAGATTGCCATCAGTCTGGAAGTCACTGGAGTAACAGTGTCTGGAAGTGCATATGCGCCAGGAGATAATTAGTAACGGCTAACTGCGATGTGTCTATGACATGCAAGGAAAAGTTAACGGCGTGGTACTGCTTAAAATGTACCGGACCAGCACTAAGTGGCAGTAATGGGCCTGAATATATTTCGTAGTGTTGGCATAAAATTTTGTTATTTTAATTAAAAATATTGTTTCCCATTCATACTGTGTAGAAGTGTTTGGGGATATAAGTTCCGGGCACCCAAAGCCAGGGTCACTGCTAAGAATTTTTTTTTTTGGAGGGGGGGGGGTGGTGTAAGGGGAAAAGTTCATATTGCACCTTCAAATACTTTAGTACTAGAAACTAAAATAATACAAACGAGTTCAGTATGGTATAAAAATGTTTACTACACCGACAGTTAGACCCCCACTCTGTATATGACAGTATATAACCCCACAATGTAGACAATTATGATTTTATTCTTAAAATTTTTATAATTTATATTAATTTTTTTACAATTTTGCTAAACTTTTACTGAAAACATATTTGGAGACTTTTTTCTACGTTAAGGGGATGGTGGACATTAAAAGTTTGTTTTTATTTAATAAGATAGGATTATGAAATTTTGTATTTTAATATATTAAACTAAAAGCATTATAAACAACTGAAAAAATTTAAAATAAATTTTAAAAATATTAGTAATTAATTAAAAATTAACTAATTTTTTAGTTTTGAAAAAATGCTCCATGCGTTTTAATTTTAACTTTTTTTAGTAATTTTTTTTTTATAATAGCATAAAAATATATTTTAAAAAGTCTGTGTATCGGTTTTTGATTCGACCGAGTAGTTAATTTTTTAGAAATATTTTCATGGATATATACCAAACTTTCCCGAAATTTTTCAGTTTTCGTAAATAAAAGTGAAATTTCATAATCGAAATTTTGACCATATTTAAAAAGGATACACAGATTTATTGTAATATATGAGAAGAATGTTTGTAGCTAATTTTGTACAATTCCGACCAAAATTAAGTCGCATGGAGCATTTTGAAGGCAAGAAAATCACAAAAAACTTGATTTGGAGAAGATACAGTTTAAAGTGTAATTTTCCATTTACCTTTAATATCCTCTCTTCTGAATAATTTTATTTATGATTTCACCTTAAAACATATTTTTAAAATAAGTTCATTCGAATATGAGCTTATTTTGCAAAACGTTCAATAAAAATTGTAACGTGTTTATTTACGCGTTTGTTTGCATTTTTGTGGACATTTAACTGTCCCTTTTAATTTTTTCAAACCCTAATATCTTCTTAAAAAATTGCCGCACATAGACATACGCTGATTTTTCTCCATAGTTCAGCTTTAACTGAAGAATATTAGTATTTAAAAAAGAAAAAACACATTTTTTGATCCAATTTTGATGATTTGGGTGTCCACCATCCCCTTAAGCCCCTTTAAAAATCTACCGAATTGGGGTGCAGAAATATGTTAGAGAGTATTACAGGAAGACCAGTCAGGGTTTAACTTGCATGAGAGCTCAACTCCTTTTTTTTCAGAGAATTCATTTCCCGCAGAGTTTTTTTTCCACGCCCTTTTTCTGGGCCTCAAGTATGAAACTAATATATAAACAAGAGGCCTTAACTCAGAATGCTAGGTCAACTTATTTCTCACGATACGGCTGCAAGAATTGAACTGTTATCGTGGATTTAGCTATATTAATTCAGATTCTTTATACGAAGTACAAATGCATTTTTTATGCATTTGAAGAAAGAAAATAAAAACTTGCTTGTCTATTTTAAACTGAGATGCGCAAGACACCTTTTACCTAAAGTAACCAGTCGTCCTGCTTTTTGCCGGACAGTCCTGATTTTTACCTGTATGTCCTGCTGTCCCTACAGAACCCCAAAATGTCCCGCTTTCATATTCCTGTCCCGCCAAAGTTCTACTTTATAAAAAAAAAAAAAAAAAAAAAAAATGTAAAGTAAATTATTAAGGCAAAATTTAAGCTGGATAATTACAATATATATTTAGCTACTGCAGCTAGTACTACGTAAAACATAGGCTAGCTATACTAGTGTAATATTTATTTTATTATTTATTCATTTAATTATTACCATTTTTATTTATTTATTCTTTTCCTTTCCATACTTCCAAAGTATTATTAATATATCATTTTTTATTCACACTCCATGGCATTACTTGTCTATTGATTGCATTAAGCCTTCTCTGGTGGCAACATGCACTAATACTGCCTCCATTACTGAGCTTTGATCTTCGTGTCGGTCCACTTCCTCGTTGTTTATTTCTAATAGCTACGGTCGCGCCCCCAAGTTACAAAAGGACCCTAATTTTGGTCAGGTAACTTGCAGAAACCTAGCTATTATTGTTTTTTTCGATTAAATTGAAATGTGTGTGCGGTGGCGCCTGATGATAGAGCACACCATTTCAATATTAATTCCATTTTTCCGACTATTCCTGATTACATGTGATTAGGCCTAAAAGCACACCAGTTCTAATTTGGCGCTTTATATTCAATTTTTCCACTCTTTCATTGCCTTAAAAGGCTATATTTAAACACTTATCCGGTATAAGCTCGTTAATTGGCATCATGTGCTATCTACTTTTTTATTTTTTTATATTTTTTTCACTTTATCATTGGATTATCTTGGGATTTCACTTTACGTAAGTAAGCTATTATATATTATATATATATATATATATATAATGCACATAAAATATTTCTAAAACGCGAAGTTAATATTAGTGTGTATGTGTGGAAGGGAGGGGAGGAGGGTGTCCAGTTAGCTGCTTTGAAAATTGGCGAGTTTCATTAAAACGGAAGAGGTGCGTTTTCGTTCCAATGAGTATAGTAACCCTCTTTTCGTTTGATGTGTCATTTCGTTTCGCAAATCTTAAAACGTTTAGCGGGAGGCCAGTTACATCTAATGAAATACGTATGATCTACCCTTTTTAGGATACAAAGTTTTTCCGGTCGTTGTAATAGAGCTTTCGGGAAGGTTAATTGGTATTGACTAGTGAGATTTCTCTGTTAGGAGGAATAATAATTATAATAACATTTGCTTCGACAGTGAAGTCTTGCTAGTTAAGCATACAGCAAGTGGATTTTAGAGTTTTACAGTTGGATATTACAGTTTTTTAACAGTCGGGAAAATATTACAGGTAAATTTTTACTTTCACTGTTTCTAATGTACACACGTTGTCCACCGGTAACTTTTGCTACTAATTTAAAGATTAGGCGGCTGTTTGAATAAAAAAACATCATTTTCATACTATTTTCAAGTTTTGGCTACTTGTAACTTAATCAAGGCGACTAATTTCAAAATCTGGTGTTGGTTTTTGTCATCTCCCTTTTTTTTTAAATTTGCTACTGAGCTTTCAGCAAACATTCCAATCTGTTTTTTTAATCGTGCTATAAAAATAAATGTATTATATGTTCTGTTATATCTATCTATATATATATATATATATATAATGTACAAAAAGGTAATTTGGGTTTTACTAGTTTGGGTATTGTTCAAACCGGTACTTTCACTGTAAGTTTTACTTTCCTGTCATACTTGCCACGCGCGCTCTGGAGCTATGTTTTATTTATTTTGTTATTTGCCAGACATCAGGCTGTCGATTCTGAGTTCTTTAGATGTACACGTGTCCCCACGCCCTTGTAGCCCCGGATGCGGGTCATGTTGGTAAATGTGTGTGGTTCGATCAGAGATAAGAGAGAGGAGGAGTTGTGTCTTCGCAGACCACGTGGTGTGGTAAGCGTAAATACTCCCGCACATCGAAAATCGAGGGACTTCTGCCACTAGAACTGCTTAATGAGTCCACGCTGATTCTTGTACCCGCCTCCCCTCCCCTCTTCTCATTCTAAATTGTAACTTAAATGTAATGTTCAATAAACCATATTACCTGCCTTAACTCTGAAACTTTACTTGAAATATCTGACGTCTCAAATAGCCGACAGGATGATTGCCTGTGTGCCAATTAAAAATTTTAAATCGTAAAAAAATTAACGCTCAAAAGTCCGGGAGACGGGTTCATCGCCTATCGTTCGCAGGAGATGCAGCGCGCCTCTTCACCGACCAGCCGGTGGCCTACTCCTTGAGTCCGCTCTCCACCGGCCAACTTCGTCGAGCCCTGCTCTGGGAGATTTCAACACCGACTGCAGATATTTGGACTTCTCATTCCCTGCTTTGATGAAACTACTTTCGCCTGACCTCCCATCGAATCCTCCCATGAAGCCCATCGAAAAATTTGCGCTCCCGAGTTTTCCATAGCGACTAACGACGCTGATGCCGACAAATAAATTAAAGAAGTGCCTGCCCTCCGTTATCTGATATCATCTTTCTGTACCGTGTTTACGATCCAGAAATCTGTGCCTCCATATTTATTTTTTTTTCTTCGCACGCCCGCTGCTATTCTGAAAATCCCATGGAAATCGACGAAATTTCACTGCCTTCATAGGGCCTCCCCTTACGAGAAGTGTGTGCAACTGGTGAATTATTTCCCCCTTTTCTCCGTGCCGAATATTTTTGTTTTTGTGCGTACAACTTGTTGACCGAAACTCCTCCTGCCTGCATTGAACTTCTGAGAGAAGATATTTTTTTTTGTGTGTGTTTTGTTTATTGTTGAAGAATGACGATTCCAACTTGTGGATATTGATTAAGTGAAGTAAGCAAATTATATTTTCAGAGTTGAAGTGAACATTAAAGTATTATATTTAATTGGTTATTAATTGTGTGTGTGTTATTTTAAAGGGCTATTTTAGTGTTGATGAAAAAAAAAATTTTTGATATATCTGCATTTTTCCCTTTAGTATGGTATTTTCATTAAGGTAAGATTTTGTAAATTTATTGTAGTATTATTATTAATGCTGCTAAATAAAAATTCTGAATGCAATTATTAAATGCTTCTCCGTTCAGGTAAAAATTAAAAAAAAAAATTTCAGCATGTCGTTAGATGGTAAAGAAAATACACAAACTATTGCCACTATGTCCCTGCAAAAAAGTGATAAGTTTATTGCCCCCTTTAATTTTGAAGATAATATGAGTTTTGAAAGTTGGATAGCATATTACGAACAGTGTTGCTTACAACAAAATAAAGATGAAGACTGGAAATTTCAAAATATAGGAAAATTTCTTAAGGGGTATGCCTTAACAACATACATAAATAACATAGCAAATTGTAATAATTGGCAAGAATTGATTGAAATACTGAGAGAAAAATATATTTCATGTGAACCCATTTTTGTTGTCATACTATGGAAAGTTTAAAGTTTGGGCAAACTTAAAATGCCTACAAGTGGTATTTACTATACCCCATACCTGTGTGATGGTACTGTTGTTTCACAGCTATGGTCTTCGAAATTTTCTACACACTACGCACATTTTTTACTGTTTTTTTTTTACATTGCCTTTACATTAAATAAATTTACTCCATTTTGCCAAGTTATTTTCATTCCATTCACTTTATGCCATGCAAGTCAAAGCCATAAGTATTCGCCAAGGAAAATGAATGTCAGCCATGTTTATTCCATTTTGTTGAATTATATTACTATATTGTTGTACAGTATTATTGTATCCCACCTAGGTTGTAAATATTACTTGTGATAATTTGAAAAAAAAAAATTGTGCGCACTCATTGTTTTATTTTTATTGTAAGATTTTCGTACTATTGCATCATTATGTTTTGTCAAATTTTGGAAACTGCGTACTGCCCCTCAGGTGTTGTACAACATAGCTCCAGAATTCTAGATAGAAAAATTTAAGGTGTCTAAACTTGAAAATTAGATTAGTTCGCAGTTTTAAGATTAGGTTGCAAGGACGTCTGACTCGCAAGTGAGAGACTGGCCACCTCAATGATATTGCTCGTCAGACTTCTTTTGCCGGGGGGGATATTGTAATGTACAAAAAGGTAATTTGGGTTTTACTAGTTTGGGTATTGTTCAAACCGGTACTTTCACTGTAAGTTTTACTTTCCTGTCATACTTGCCACGCGCGCTCTGGAGCTATGTTTTATTTATTTTGTTATTTGCCAGACATCAGGCCGTCGATTCTGAGTTCTTTAGATGTACACGTGTCCCCACGCCCTTGTAGCCCCGGATGCCGGTCATGTTGGTAAATGTGTGTGGTTCGATCAGAGATAAGAGAGAGGAGGAGTTGTGTCTTCGCAGACCATGTGGTGTGGTAAGCGTAAATACTCCCGCACATCGAAAATCGAGGGACTTCTGCCACTAGAACTGCTTAATGAGTCCACGCTGATTCTTGTACCCGCCTCCCCTCCCCTCTTCTCATTCTAAATTGTAACTTAAATGTTATGTTCAATAAACCATATTACGTGCCTTAACTCTGAAACTTTACTTGAAATATCTGACGTCTCATATATATATATATAATGCATGAAGTATTTAAATTTATCATTTTATTCAACCCTTCTTAAAAAAGGTAAATTAAGCATGTTTATTTCTTAACTACAAAATCATTCAAAAATGTTACTATTTTCGGAACTAAAATTGAGAAAATGGCTACTAAAAAGGTGACTTAAAAAAAAGTCGGTGAAATTACTAATGATACTAATTTTAATGTATAAAAGTACTTTCCTCCATAAAATTTCAATCATGTAGTATACAAAAGGTATAGATACAGAAAATTTCTTTTCAGAATAATCTTTTCAGAATTAAAAAAATAATTTGATCTAAATAAAATGTACAATCAAGCAAAATATGACCCTAAAGTTATCTGTGTTACCATAGTGCAATTTTATTTATTATTATTTCTGGTAAAATTATCAACCATAAAGCATTATAACTCATTTATAAAATCTATAACTCTGAAATAATGAAATTAAACTGTTTATAAATGATTTTATGTTAGTTTTGAAATGTGTTACCGCCACTCTCATAGAAAAAGTCTTTTGCGACTGCAAATTTGTAAGAAAATGGCTGTTTATGAAAACTTCACACAATTCACTAATGATAAGCGCACATAATTTGCAAAAAACTGACCGACGGATTTTGCTGTTTTTTATCTTTCATTTATGTTGTTTTTTATCTTTCAAAATGTTACCCTTAAAGAACTTTTTTTTTTTGCGGGGTGGGGGTGGGGTTCATCAATAAACCCTCTACCCCGAATCCGCCACTGGCTCGTATTTTAATTATGGCAGCATTACTGTAAATAGGCACTAATCCGGTACCGTGCCACTTTCGTAGTCACTGATAAGATACCAGGCCAGGGCCTTTATTTTTAATAATAGACGGCACCCGGATGTTTCAATTTTGGGCATTATAAACTTAATGAGCCAGTGCCTTTATTGTGAGTGATGGCCGGCCCATGCAGTAGTGCCAGCAGAGTGCAGTTGTCTTCCCGGGCTTCTGGCAAGGTACTTCTCGGGCGACCACTTTTGGTACGATTCAGCTACTTTTTGCAGTGTCATGCCGGTGCTGGACGTATAGGCAGAACGGCACTGGCAAGGTACTCAGCCAGCAGGTGTGTGTTTGCTGGGTAGTGTTCAAATAAATGGACCACACTAGTATCACGTTACTGCACCACTGTGGTGTCGCCTGACAGCATAGTGTTAAAATACTTCAACATACCGTATTGGCTCGAATACAACGCAATGCACGCGGATCATTGCCCGTATAAAACCTGACTCGCACTAAATTCGAGGCCTAAATATTAGATTTTTCAAATTATCTGGATGAAAAATTTCGTTGTCGCGTTAAATTCGGGCCAATACGGTAAGTTAAATTACTTCTAGTAAGATTAAATAGTTTTTTACAATGATACAGTAATAAATATTATTAATCCAAAGGTAAAAAATTATATGAAATTTCAAATGTTTCATTAATACTTTCACCCATTTATTAAATTGAACTCGTAAGTTTTACCAGGAACTGAATGAGTTTTATGAAAACGTATGCAACATACAATTAAACTCGTCTGATCCATCAGGACAGTCAGGAGCCCCATCACATTGCCAGGTGATAGGAATACATGTTGCATTGCTAGCACATACAAAGTCTTTGCTGCTGCAGATAGGAGTTACTGGTGAAACGCAATTTTCTTCATCTGACCAATCAGAACAGTCTTGATAATCATCGCAACGCCATTTTGCAGAGATGCATCCTCCATTTCCACATTCAAATTCGGTTTCCAAACAAGTCCTATTGCCTGGATACACATAATAAAGATAAATGTCAGATTAAAGCTAAAGAAACAAAGAAAATAATTCATAACAGTTCTCTCAATAATGATAGCAAAACTGAATTTTTAAAATAACTCATGTACGTGTGTCATCAGATTTTGATAACTTTCACGGGCTTGAATTGGAATTCGTGGTGGAGAGTAGAAAGACAGTCTCACCTAAGACTGCATTTTGATCTTCTAACCTCTATATGACAACTATACTGGGCGTTTCTTAGCAAATATTGTTTTCCAAAACGATTGAGATATTTACTACTTTCTATTCTAAACTTCTCGAATAAAATAACAACATACGCAAATTGTAAACAAACACATCTCCTAGGCGACGAAACTGAAAAAACTGAATAATAACATATTTTGAATATTACATGTTTTAGCAAAAATTACATTCAAACTTTTATTGAAATTTCTTGTCTTAATGCAGCTTAGACAAATATTTTTTTATCAAACAATATCTAATGATATATTACTAATATTAACTTAACTTATTAATAGTAGAAATGAAATATTTATCACTAGCCGTTTCCGGCGACTAGTTAGTTCGCCATCTTAATAAATGTTCTACGGAGAGAATTCTGTTTCTCACCGGCTTCCAGGGCGCTGTAAACTGTCCGATTCTGAATGGAATTTAAAATTAAGATGGTTAAAAAATAGGCGGTCCTAGGATAAGTGGCGCACCCTGCTAACGTAAAAAAGACGCCACCCTTTATGCTCTACTTCGTTTTTGAGTTGGAAATGTCGCCCATTCGAATCCGGGGCCACGTTGCGATGCTTACCTTGCTGAACGTGTTGGTATGCCCCTGGTTAATAAAATACGATGGTTTAATGGTAAAAACCTACTAAAAACGTAGAAATTAGTTTCGTCCTATATTGATTCTGAAGAGTTTCTGTATATATAGGAAATTTTTCAGAATATCAAAATACGGAAAGGGGTAAGAAAGTAAGAAAATCGTAAACACTTTCAGATTTTAAATACGCACTAAGGTGCTATATATTAAAATCGTATCATAATCCATGCGTCTTCCCTATTTTCTTTCATTATTCCATTAATTTTGAAAGTGTATCATTATTCATGAGTGTGATTGAACAAAATTAAAATTGATATTTGTAACATCCTTTTTCTGGATGTAATACCATAGAAATAGAATGGGAAAAGCTGAATAGAAATATGCACTATTCGATCTGAATGAAAGTTTTAAAAACTTATTCACGTGTATTCTTTAATCCAAGTCAGGCGTAGTAGACAATAAAATGACGTTTAGTCATTATTTTAGCATCATTTTACGATGATAGAGCATCAGTCACGTAATACAGTGGGTTTCTTTGGACTATCTTGTCAACTTGCCAGACTTAACCTTATCAACAACTGTATGGTCGTCCCTAAAAAATGAAAATTTCCTAATTTAAAATAATTGCTAACAAAAGGAACTTGATGCAAAATATTATGAAAGTATGACTCTTACTCTTTCAATTCAAGAAGCAGTTTAAAAATGCACTGCCAGCATGCAGCAGCGCATCGAAATATGATGGCTCAAAAGGAAAGATTCACTAAGTATTGAAATTGTACTTCCATTATTGAATTTTCACTCTCCTAAGCTAATAAACCTATGAGATAATAAATACCGAAGCTATATTATGGGATTAATACTAAGCTAGGCCCTTAAAGACTCGCGAAAGATTTTTTTTTTTTTTCAAGTGAGTATATAATTTGGCCACCCACTGTAGAAGAATTTTATCATACACATGTGTAATAGAATTAAAATTACCTGGAAGATCGCCGAAGGTACAGTTAGTTAAGTATGTATTAATATATATGTAAGCGCATTTTGGCATCTGCCTACGATGGAGAACTTTTTAAGGGATTCTAATGAGATTCACGTTGTATCTGGTAAAATAAGACTTTAGCAAGCTACCATGTCCAATGCTTTATCCATTCGACCATTTCGAGGTTTGCAATTAGTTTAAAGCTTATTTGTTTTAATAAAAAGTACTCCTTAGACATTTTTCTTTATTAACTTTTTCTTATTTGTTTAGTGAATAAAACCCTGATGTTTTAAATTTCATAAAATGCAATGAGCATGAACCCTGTTGAAAAAAGACTGTCAATAATGCAATTATCTCTTAAAAATTCGAGCTGATATCAATTGTTTTCAGTTAAAAGATATGTGATAGCATGCTAAAAAATCTTTATTTCATTTACTTTTTAATATTGAGTATTAATTCATTATAATAACTAAATTATTTCCATATGAGGTAAAGAATTAGCATTAAGTAGTGTTTTGCAATAATTCAAAGATCAATAAATTAATGAAATTTCAAAATTTCATTTGAAATTCCATTTGTTTGTTTGAAAGCAATCGGTAGGCATTCTAATGCAATGATATTAATCAATACTTTAAGAGCTGTAACAAACTATTTCAAAACACATTTATAAAAATTTTATCAAACTGGTTTATTTTTTCTAAATTTATATAGTCTTATGAATTAAATAATTACAGATCTCTTAGATACCGAGGATGCAGATTCCTTAAATACAGATGTCTCAGATAACATAATGTTACACAAATCTTAGATAACATAATGATAGCATAATGTCTTAGATAATATAATCCATGAGACGTCCCTATTCTCTTTCCTTATTCCATTAAGTTTGAAAGTGTATAATTATTGAGTGTGATTAAACAAAATTAAAATTGATATTTGTAACATCCTTTTTCTGGATGTAATACAATAGAAATAGAATGGAACATGCTCAATAAGAAAATGCACTATTCGATCTAAATGAAAGTTTTAAAAACTTATTCAGCTGTATTGTTTATCCAAGTAGGCGTAGCACACCATAAAATGACGTTTAGTCATAATTTTAGCATCATTTAACGATGATAGAGCATCAGTCACGAAATACATTGAGTTTCTTACAAATTTATATTAGATGCTGCAGATCTACTTGTTAAAAAAGGTTGTATTTTTGCATTCCATGAAAAAAAAAAGCAAGCGGATGGCTTGTCACGTGACTCCTTCTATTAAGATTTCATAACAAAATGAAACCGTCTAACACTTATTTCAAATTCGTCTGCGAAAAAGAAAATCTGATGTTATACTTATTAAAAACTACGTATTCTATAAATTTGCGCCATCTGTCGACATCTATGTAAAATAAAAACTCTATTGTATTCTTTTTTTATGATAAGATAGTTTTTTATATATTACCGGATCAGTGTTTTTTTCGCGCAATAAAAAATACCCTCTATGTTAATCCAGCTTTTTACGTCTTTTTTTTTCAAATTTCATCCAAATGTGACAAAACGTTTAATTATTATAATTATTGTTATTATTCTATGTCTGTCTTTCGAATTTTATTATCCTAAATTCTACACATCACAAATTTTCACTATGGGAGAGACTGTCGTCATTTCTCCTTAGGAAAAGTCAGAAATAGGAATACATTTGAAACATCCTATATAGTCTAAAAGGAAATTATCGGAACTAGCAAGTGTTTCGCTGTCTATAGGCCGAAATATAAAGTACTGGATGAGGACAAATCGTTATCACTTAAACGTAGTCGTAAAGGTGGAAGAGAACATCTTACAATTCCTGGAACTGCGAAGTAAATTAATCCTATATTTATAGAGAATTGTATAAAGCCTCAAATATTACAACAGTTTTGTTGGTCAATTCCGGCATAAAATTATCTGACAGAACATTACGACGACGTTTAAAACAACTGAATTTTAATTGTCGCCGACCTCTCAAAAAGCCAAAATTGACTGTGAGGATGTTTGCTAAACTACTAGCACTTTCCGAACTGTATAATTTGGCGTGTAGAAGACCGGTAGAAACTAAAACTGTCATATGAAATGGCTTTTTTCAATTATGATAGTAAATCCTTTACCTTACATAATACTATTGATAATTTAGATTTGTTTTTTCGACGACTTGCCCATTCAGATACTTCAAGACGATTTTCAGTGTTCGTCCCTGACCCCATGATATGTACGATAAAAACTGCGTAGCTGAAAAAGTGAAACATCCTCTGTCCGTTATGATATGAGGCGTAATTAGTTTAAAGGGGAATGGTCCACTACATTTCTTGTACTATGCGTCAAGATCAATATCTGCGAGATTTGGAAGCCCGCCTGCTTCTACAAATGAAGGAATAATTTCCAGGTGGCAATTGTGTCTTATGCAGATTCAGAACCATGCCATGAAGCAAAAAAATTATTAAGTTAGTAAAAGATTGTAAAAACAAAGCAAACAAAAAAAACCTTTTGTACTATCTTGTCAACTTGCCAAACTTAACCTTATCAAAAAATCTATGGGCATCCCTCAGAAATGAAAATTTCCTAATATACAGTAATTGCTAACAAAAGGAACTTGATGCAAAATATTATGAAAGCATGGCTCATACTCTTTCAATTCAAGAAGTAGTTTAAAAATGCGTTGCCGGCATGCAGCAGCGCATCGAAATATGATCGCTCAAAAGGAAAGATTCACTAACTATTGAAATTGTATTTCCATTATTGAATTTGCACTCTCCTAAGCTAATAAACCTATAAAGATTATAAATACTGAAGCTATGTTATGGTGTTAATACTAAGCTAAGCCCTTAAAATGCTCGGACCTACAATTAGTTTAAAGGTTATTTTTTTAATAAAAAGTACTCCTTAGACATACTGTTTAAGATACTGTTTAAGATAATTTTTAAAATAATGATTAAATCACAGTAATCCGACCATGACATTTTTCAATAAATCAGTAGTATGTATTTGCAATATGTTTTTAAAAAGTTTAATTCGTATTCAAATACACACAAAAAAAATCTTAGCTTTTATACTAGATTCTGAAATTTAACTTTGACAAAATATTCACAAATAATATAAAAACCTAGTTTTAAGACCTGCAAAAATTAATGGACTGTCTATTTCTTTGAGAGATTTATTGTATTAAAGAATTTCTAAGTTTGAAGGTTTAGCAATCATAATCCAAAGAAAGTTTCAAGTTATTGTGCTCTTTATTTAAATAATACCTCAAAGAAGATCAAGCTTAATGTAATTAATGCTCACTCGAAACTTTCTAGAATTATTTTGTTGATATAATTTTACATGAATTAATTGTACAGATATTTAATTTTCCTCTTAAAGATATTCGATTTTTCTGTTGAAAGAAAAACTCAAACAATGCTTCAGTATGATGGTCAACAAGCAAATAATGTGACACTGCATATTTTTAATATCATTTTTCTTTGTTAACTTTTTCTATATATTTAGTGAATAAAACCCCGAAGTTTTAAATTTCATAAAATGCAATGAGCATGAACCCTGTTGAAAAAGACTGTCAATAATGCAATTCTCATTTAAAAATTCGAGCTCATATCAATTGTTTTCAGTTAAAAGAAATGTGATAGCACACTAAAAAATCTTTATTTTATTTAGTTTTTACTATTGAGTATTAATTCATTATAATAACTTAATTATTTCCATATGAGGTAAAGAAATCGCATTAAGTAGTGTTTTGCAATAATTCAAAGATCAATAAATTAATGAAATTTCAAAATTTCATTCTAACATCCATTTGTTTGTTTGAAAGCAATCGATAGTCATTCTATTGCACCGATATTAATCAATACTTTAATCGTTGTAACAAACTACTTCAAAATACATTTATAAAAATTTTATTAAACTGGTTTACTTTTTATAAATTTATTTAGCATTATGAATTAAATAATTACAGATATCTTTGATACCGAGAATACAGATCCCTTAGATACAGATCTCTTAGATAACATAATGTTTACATTTGTTGAAGATACATTAGCCTTAATAAAAATTACCCTTAATATGTTTAATTGACTAGTTTATCATCAACCTGCCTAAAAATTATATTATTATTGCTAAGAGATCTGTAATTATTTAATTCATGATGTAACAAATATAATCTAATAAATATTGGCATGTACTACACCTAATTTGAAGGGTTCCAATGCTAATTTCTCTAACCTTAATCTATATAATTAAAATTAGACTTTTGTCTGTACATTTCTTGGAATTCAAAAATTTTGCGATTTCTATCCGTTTCAAGCACCCGGGTATCCGATGCGACCCTCAAAAAAAAGTTTGTCATTCTGTCATTCTGTCATTCTGTCCGTGACGCTTTTTTTGTTTAAGCATCACGTAAAAACGGCTGAAGCGAATGATATGAAATTTGGTGTCATGATAGGTGGTTACTCAACTTAAAACATAGGCGTCGAATTTTTAAAAAATCTTGATTAGATTTTCAGATTTTGCGAAAATCGTTTCAAAATGCGTAAATTTGTGTTCAAGCAGCACGCAAAAACGACAGAAGCGAATGATATGAAATTGGGTGTCATGATAGGTGGTCACTCAACTTAAAACATAGGCGTCCAATTTTTAAAAAATCTTGATTGGATTTTGAGATTTTGCGAAAATCGTTTCAAACTGCGTAAATTTGTGTTCGCACATCACGTAATAACTGCAAAGGTGAAAAAATGATATTTGGTGAAATGATAGGTGGTCACTCACCTTAAACTATAAGCATCTAATTAAAAAAAATTGATCCGATTTCAAAATTTTGCGAAAATCGTTTAAAACTAGAGTGAATCTTTGTTCCCGCATTAAGTAATAATGACTAAAGCAAATATGAAATTTGGTCACATGATAGATGGTTGCTCAACATAAACTATAGGTGTCCAATTTTGTAAACATTTTTATTAGATTTTGAGATTTTGTGAAAATTCTCTCAAAATACGCTTATATTTCTTCAAACATCACGTAATAACGACTAATACGAATGATACGAAATTGAGTGATAGGATAGTTAGTTGCTAATCTTAATTTATAGGCGTTGAAATTTTAAAATATATTGATTACATTTTGAGATTTTGCGAAAATCGTTTTAAAATGCTGAAATTTTGTTCCAGCATCACGAAATAAAGACTGCAGGGAATGGAACGAAATTAGGTGACAGGATAGGTTGTCACTCAACTTAAATTCTAGCCTTCAAAATTTTTCAAAAATGTTGATTAGATTTTGAGATTTTGCGAAAATTATTTCAATATGCGTCAATATTCGTTCGCGCATCACATAATTACGACTAATGCGAATGAAATGATATTACTTAGTTACTCTCTAACCTGTAATTTTATAACAATACATAAAAATTATAACTTCGCTTTCTTTACTTTGGCAACATACTACATCCATTCTGTGTACTCCTACAATGCTGGCGAAAGTTCTTGCTTTTTGGAAATTTGCATTCACTAACCCGTCAAGGACGGGTACTTCAGCTAGTAGTTATATAAAAAATATGCTATTTATCTTTATTTACGGTAAACGAAATGAATATAACGTTATTAAATATGCTAATTTTAGTAGTTGTGTACATAAATCCATATTTAACAATACCTTGCTACAACAGTTGAGTTTAATAAGCAATGTAGTATAACTATTCAAAAATAAAAAATTTATAATTTTCTATTACAAACTACTTAAAACTATAATTATTAGGGGTTCGACCGACAGTATCGGCGCCGATACCTCGTATTTTTTGAGGTATCGGTATCGATTTTTTCGATTCTCAAAGTATCGGGAACGTATCGGTTTCTGTTGCTTTCATCCATTTTCACCGATAATTTCCAACCGATACTTCGCTTTTCAGAAGAAAACCACGCGGGCGCAACAACATTCTAGAATCTTTATTTTGGTAATGAGACGAGAGGCGTCGTTTCATTGGCACATTTGTTTGCGCCAGTGTTTTCGAACTGTGTTTTTTTCAACCATCGCTAAATGGATGCGTATCACCGTGGTCGAAATTATGGACGAAGAATCGTTAGATGACAGTTTAACAGGACAAACGTCTATTCTTTTAAATTATTTCGAATTTGTGCCCAACACTAAATACGTTATCTGCAATGATTGCAAAAAACATATGTCGGAGGTAGGCTATAATTTTACTTCAGTTTCATAAACGTTTATTTTCTCAGTGTGTGGATTCGTAAAAGATTATATTCATATATATATATATATATATATATATATATATATATATATATATATATAATATCAAATAGTTTAACTTACGTAATATGGAATCCCAGGTAAAACATTAAGTGATAGCACATAATAACAAATATAATACGTAACCATGAAATAATAATTGACAATGCAGAGGCTATAAATATTTTAAAAACTGAGCTATCGAAGCTAAAAAGAAGTGGGAAAACAAACCAGGTGAGTTTACGTGGGCTTAAGCATAACTTGACCCAAGCAATACAGTGAAGATAATTGATCAAATACAGTGAGTGGAAAATTAAACTGTAGTACTCCATTATCAAGTACCACCGTACTCACATTTCAATTTAAAGAAAAAACAAAAATAACAAGGTTTCTGCAGGTTACCTGACAGAAGGAGTCGCTTTACGTAACCTGGGGGTACGACCAGAGCCATAAGCTAAAAAAAACAGCTAGGATGCTAACCTAACATGAAGGTGGAAGGACAGACAAAACTAGAAATCGATGCCAACCGAGAAAATTAATCGACAAAAATAGAAACAGCTAGAGCCAAGGAGTAAAAAGTAGTAGAAAGGAAAACAGACAAAATGCTGCCAAAGCCATGTTAATTTATCAAGAAAGTCAGAAAAGGAAGAGGAAAAAGATAAATAAATAAATATTAAATATTAAAAAAAAAAAAATACTCGAGTATAGCTGACCTATAAGCAACGTAGTACAAGCTTTAATAGCTAAGAAGTACTAAGGAAATATGCTAAAAAAGAATTATGGGGAAAAATTCTATTGTAATTAATAATAATTATTATAATAATTATAATAATAATATTACACAAAGTATTAATTGATATTAGTGCTAATATTATTCTATGCAGAATAAGTAAACTTGCACTTAGTAAGGCTTATATATGGTACAGTTGAGAAAAAAAATAAAAAATAAAAATATACCTCAAAAAGAAAAAGTACCAGTAATCAACAATGGGGAAAATCAACATATTGGCTTCATTAAATAATACTTTAGTAAAAACCTTCACATCTCCCAATAAACTCTATCTTTGATCAGATTAAACACTTGCAACAAAACTTTGTTATTACTTATGTCTATAAATCCTTTAATAATTATGCAATTGTTTGTAAAAAGTTTTACCATAGTCTTTTATCCAATTCCATTAACAACAATTCTAACTTTAAACTTACAAATACCTCTGATTCTATATTTAATAAAAAGATACTAGCCTACCATAAACTACTTAACCTTAAACATGATAATTATCCTTACTTAGTACTAATTCCTAAATTTCATAAAACTCCTATTAAGTTTAGAACTGTAACTATTGGATGTAATACTTACAATAATATAGCTAGCAAATCATTACTTAAAGTACTTACTTCTATGCATAATTTATATATTAAGGCTAATAGCAATTCCATATCAATTAGTAATAGTTATGAGCTAAAAATTAAAATAAAAGATTTAATCTCTATAGCTTCTATATCTACCTATGACTTTAAAGATTTATTTAATAACATACACTTAGATGATCTCTATAATACAATACTTGATCTTTTTAATAATAGCATAAATAGATTAAATTTACCATCACAATATTCTTGTACTTATTTCAAAAATCTACTTAAGTTTATAATATACACAATAACTATGTACTACACAACAATAAACTTTATAAACAGGTCTTAGGTATTCCAAAAGGTGGATATACTTCAAGTTATTTAGCTGATCTTTATCTTTTTAATTATGAGCAACATTATGGTAATTCCTCTCTTATAATATATAGGTACATAGATGATATTATAGTTATAGCTACAAATAAATATACCAACACAGATATATTGCCTATTACTTATCCTGATAATTTAGAATTAATTAAAAATCCTCTCCTAATAATAGTATAATTTTTCTTGATCTAAAAATACTAATTAATAGCGACAAGCAACTCACATTTAATATATACAATAAAAGAAATGAGTTTACTTTTAATGTAATTAGTTTCACAGATTTTACATCATGCATGCATATATCTGTATTTAGAAATATCATAGCTAATCATCTATACTGTCTCTTTGTACTAGTAATTATAAGTCTGCGAATATATCTTCTCTGTATTATACTGCATTGAAATACAATTACCCTAAAAAGTTTCTACATTCGATTCTATTTCCTAGTTGTAATTAGACCTACTCTAAACGTGTGTCCTTATTGGGGATTCTTGATTGGAGAGGTTCGGGTTTGGTTGCTGGCTTGCTTATATATATTTTTTTAAAAATGAAGGGGGGGGGTCAGTAAAAACTGGCTTCAAATTAGTACATTTTTATTGTTCTCTCTCTCTTTCACACACACACACACACAATTACTATATGAGTTCAAATTTAAGCTTGTCTATTGTTAAAAAAAAAGAACTAATGATCACTGGTTCTACTCTAAATGCTATTCTTTAAATTAATTTTTATTTTCAACATATTTCTTGGCATATTATGCACATAGTGAGCTTTAGGAGTAGTTAGATTTATTCCTATTAAAATATTATAAACCCAAACTATGTCTTGCTATTATTCTTTTTAACATTTCTAATACTTCTAGTATATTTTACTCTCAAATTTATTTATTTTTTAACTTTTACTTCTTGCTCATCTTTTATTTATTTACATTTAACTTATGGTCAACATTTAACCTAACATTCTGGCAACATGTATTTTTCACTCTACAATTGGCAACAGCGCCTTGGATGAGCCATGGTTTTAGGCTTAATGCAAACTGGCCATGTTTTCTCCATTTTTATATTTTTATTTTTTTACTTTCACGCTTGCTTTTTAACAGGATAGTACCCCGTAGTTACACATTTAGCCTTTTTTGTGCTAAGTAACTACAATGAAATCCTGTTATTTTGTTTTTATATTTATAGTAAAAATTCGGTTTGTGGGGCCTTAAAAGGTTAATCGATGCTTACTACCCAACTATTTCCATTCCGTACTTCACTTCTCTAATTGCCAACATAATCGTTTTTACCTTTTATTGGTTTCATATTTTTGCTCTTAATGGCTATGTTGTTTATTTATGAATGTTTCCCTACATCTAATCATCTATCATTCCATGGATATTTAGAATTTTGTATCTGCCATGTGCTACGTTGATTCGTAAGTTATGCCTTTTTACTATATATATATATATATATATATATATATATATATATATATATATATATATATATATATATATATAATATTACAAACTTTTCAGTTAATTCGATGTTTAAAAGTATTAAATTATGACTTTTAATTAAAAATAAATTGGTATTTATTATAAATTTGTTAAACTTGCGGTTTCTTACTTTTCATTGTATAAATGAAATGTTCAAAAGTAAAGACACTCCACGAATTTAAAGAATAAAATATGTAATGCACTTATGTTTATTTTACTTCAAAATTCCGTTATTTTACATTGTTTTACACTCTGTGATTTTAAATTTTCATAAAAATATTCACATTTTAAAAGTCCGCTAAAAATAGAGTGAGGCACATTTACTTCCATTTGGAAATTTCTTTTTAATGGTTTTGAAAGGTTGAAGCATTAAAGTTGGATGTGGTTGTGGTCGTGAAGTGCAAGTCCTAATATTATATGGGCAAATCGGGACTTTGCCCAGGGCCCCCAATTTTAAATGTTTTTTCTAAAATACTCTTTTTTTTATCAAAATTTTATGAAAAATATAAGAAATTTCATAGATTGAGGGCCCCGAAATCTATCAATGCCCGGTGTCTCTGTTGGTTATAATCGGGTGCTGGTGAAGTGTCTTCATTCTCGGAGTCTTTCACTTTCCTGGCCTCCATTCTTATCATCTGTTACTCTTCCACGAAGTGGTCTGTTCAAAAATTAAAATTTTTTCTAAACTAACAAAAATTCAAAGATATATCTGAAATATTCGCTATGGGAAAGTAAGCTCTTCGTTATATGGAGAATGTTTATAGTGTTATTTAAGCCTTAAAATTACGTTTCCATGAAAAATTTCGTTATAGGGAGAAATTCGTTGTAAGGAGACTTCGTTATAGGGAGATTCAACTGTATATATAGGCGTAAGGACATCTGATACGGCTTGGGTATGATACAGATATCAAAATTGATGGGGGAACGGTCCTTGACATCATTTTATATTTCAGGGGATGACAATCGTTAAAGTGTTAAAGCAGGTATGGGCAACCTTTGAAAAGTTGTGGGCCAAACTTTAGGATATTAGCAAAGTCTCGCGAAACTTGCGGATTTTAGCGAAGTGGCGGCCCGTTTAATTGGGATTTATATGGGATATTGAATGGTTTATACGGAGTTTTCATATGTTCCGCGGGCCGGAACAAAAGTCGTGGCGGGCTCGTGGCCCGCGCACCGGTGGTTGCCCATATGTGTGTTAAGTGTAATATTTCAGCCTTCGAAATACCTTTGAGGAATTGATTTCTATTTAGCTTATAGAACTGTAGATACAGACATTTTAATATTAGTCAGCCGGAAATATTTGAAACGAAAGTAGCATTCTGCTATCGGAAGTGAATCGTATTTCTGCGCATGAAAACGGGGATAGGGTTTGAACCGAATGATGTTTGCCGGACATCCCCCACCCCATGGTGCCCCTCTGCAAACGTAAAAAAAAGGCGCCCCTTTTGTGCTCTAGGTAAGTGGTTCCCAAACTATGGGCCACGACCCATTGTTGGGTCACGGGAGCAATTTCGGTGGGTCGAAAAGGGTGGGAAAATTAAACTTTAGTATTTTATATATATAGTAAACTATATTATTTTATATAGCCTATATTGGTTATCGTTATGTAGTAGTGGGTCCCAAAAAAATATCTAGTTGAAGATTTTATGTCATGTATGTAGATGTCATTTCCAAGCACCTTTTATTTAGACCCTCCAAGCCGTAGCTTGAAAACGAGCAAAATTATTTTCTTCATATTGTAGCTGTTTCAATAACAAAATTAATGATACTAAAATTTTAGTACACAAACGAAACCATATGTAAAAACAATTTATTCCTTTTTTGTGTCGCAAAGAAGTTAACTTTTTTGGTAGTGACTTGAAAACTGGCAACTCCCGTGAACCTTAATTATGTTGGTCCAGAAGTTAAATGATTCATTTTTAAAAACTTACACACTATCAAAAGCACGAATTATCAAACATTTAATGATTTTATTATCTATCAGATTAGCGAGATAACGTAGTATTTGTGTATCATTTTGTTTTGAGAAGTGTTATAATTATCAATATGTAATAATTATTTGTATTGTTAATTTAAAAAGTTGAAGCTGTATTAGTATAATTAGTAATACTAATTATTATTTCTTTTATTTCAAATTTTGGGGTAAAAAGCATATTTCTTGTGAATAGTATTTGGTTTATACATAAGGAAAACACAAGAATAATCGGTGTGTACCAGTTCTTCGTACGGATAAGATCAAATACATGGATCATTCGGATTAATTGTGACTTAACCCTTTCCGGAGAATAAAAATATTTGGATTTTCAAAAAGAACTTAAAAATACTAATGTGAGTTCATATTAAAAAGAAATCTTGCTAAAACATTTAATAATTCACTTAGTGGTTAAATAATTGGAGCAGATAAATAAAACCATTAATTAATGTGAACATATTATGCATTTTAAGGGAAGAATTTACATACGTATTTAATGAACAATATCTAAATACATATGTACTTACATAATACTGTACAGTTTATATATTATCACAATTTAATGCAGTTTAAGTAATCTAAAAAATATTTTGAAAAGTGAACTAATTATAATTAAAGAAAATCTAAATAAAACTTGCAAGCTTTGAAGTTGAATAAGGTTCATGTGTTTATTTTTGTAGGCACAAAATCGAGGCATGAACCAAAAACAAAGACACATCTAGTAAAAGCAAACAGGAAGCTGTTTTGGGTCTAATATGGAAAACTTTTATCTGGCTCATACCAACAATTAGGCGACAAATAGAGGTTGAGAAAATATATTTAAATATTTGCACCAGTCGGCACAGGAAATGGATTCTCTTATTAATATATCCCTTTAACCGCCCCCCCCACAGTGTTTGTGTTCTGTCAAGCCTAAATGAGGGGCATCTACCTATAGGGGGGGGGGTTGGGTGGAGGACTTTTTAAGTCTAACGCATATTCACGTAACATCTGGAGAAAATCGCCCAAAACTCTAGACCACTAGATCGACAGCCAGGCGAGGAGAAAAAATTCCGAACCTGCACACTAAGACGCTTCCCAGTCCTCAGCTTTTTATAAATTCGGCCATTCGTCGGCATGATTGAATAGAAAAGAAGACTAGAACTACTGTCAATTCACACTTCAATGTATGCACTGCGTTTTAATACTTTCTACAGGTATCAAATTTCATCATGCTGTTATTCATTTTAACGAGAACTACACTCTCGTTGCCAAAAACTGCCCAGAATACAGATCTAGGTTTAAATGACATTAAATTATGTAAGGTATCAGTATCGGTTAAGTATCGGTATCGGCCGATACCATGGCTTAAAAGTATCGGTATCGGCAGAGACTTATTATCGCATGGGCAAAGCGGGATTTTTCCCAGGGCCCCCGGTTCGAAAGGGGCCCATACTTAATCAAATATTGTTCTGAAATATTCTTTTTTATGTCAAAATTTTATGAAAAAGAAAACAAATTTCATAGATGGGGGCCCCCGAATTCATCAATGCCTGGGGCCCCTGTTGGTCATAATCGGGCCATGGGTATCGGCTATTTCTGAAAATGAATTAATAGGTAAAGTATCGGTAGCAGTCATCGGCGAAAATGTGGTATCGGTCGATCCCTAAAATTATCCTTTTAAGACTGTATTTAATATTTACAATGGGAGAGAGAGAGAGAGAGAGAGAGAGAGAGAGAGAGAGAGAGAATTTAAACACATACTATTAGAATAACTGATTTCGATATTGTTGCGCATACAGAGGAAATTATATGAGTATCAGATGTTTTTAGTTAGCTCACTTAGAGTTGATACTTATAATAACATCTGTGAATTCTTCTAGTCTTTTACGTACATAGCTGTCAACTTGTATGGTTTTTCCCGGAAGATTAGAAGCCACCATTTTTTAGCAGTTTTTTTCTATATATATAAAAAAAGGAAATCTTGTTTGTTTGTTCGCTAAAGGTGTCCAGACCGTAGACGGATCTCGACCAAATTTGGCACACTGGCTAAATAGGAAAAGAGAAAGCTAATGCCGTAAAAATGAAATTAATCGGATTAATAGATTTTTAGTTATTTTTTGTAAAGTTTTTGGCCATTTTTTTTTCGCATCACGCGTTATCGCGAGCTAAATTTTTGTTCAAACACTATATTTTTGATATCATCAAGAAACTACAGTTTTCATTTTCAAATAAACCCATCGTCGCGCGTGGGAGAGAGCGGTCGTATTCTTTTTTTTTTCTATACATCAGTTAAGGAGTCCCAATAGCTTTCTCCCATTTATCGCGTGCGTTCTTCTGATAACGAAATCATCTGAACAGGCTAAAGAGAAAAAAATGGAAAAATATTGCGTCCTTGAAGCGCCTATTCTAAATTATACTGATAAATAACTGTATATTAGAACTCAGACAGGTAGAAGGAGAGAAGCCTAGCCACGTCCAATACCTGGTAGTCCGGTATATTGGCAAGTCCCGTATTCATTTTTTTTTTTGTTCCAGCTGGAAGTACCATGTCCTTTTTGTATCATTGCAGCTGGAGAATTCACATCTCAGCATAGCCGCGTCCAATTCCCGGTAGTCGCTGGATTCTATCAGGTGCCGCGATCATTTTTGTTTCGTTGTACCCAGACAGCATGGCAATGCATCAACTTGCAGTAAGCTTGATTTATCAAGTCAATAAACTTGAATTAAGCTTGAAAATTTCAAGCGTGTAAGCTTAATGCAAGCTTGAATCAAGTGTTCAAGTTTAGACTTGTCCAACTTGCATTCAGCTTGACATAGCAAGCATGAATCAAGCTTGACATAGCAAACTTAATTCAAACTTACTACACTCTAAAAAAATTTCCTAAAAAATTTTTTCCTGGATATATGGGGCGACGGTCGGCGAATTCGCTCAATATATTTTATTTTTCCACGCATTTTCCCCTCTACGCTGAAACCTAGAGTTATTTTAATTTGCTTCTGTCTAATGTACGCGACTGGGATCTATCTCAGGACCTAAGGTGTTCGAAGCCAGCTTCCGAACCATTCTGCCAATCTGACTCGAGGTGAAATGACTAAAGTTTGATGTGACTGTTACGGTTGTCACTCCGTTTTTTGGCAAGATTGATCAGTATCTACATCTTTTATTTTTCCATGGAGTGAATAAAAATTAAAATAATGTTATTTGTGATTTATAGACTCTACTAATTGGGAAATAAGCATAATATAAAGTTAAAAGCAGCACACGTTTTAAAACTTTCAATATCGCAACACAATGTTGCGTTGGACACAACATGCACATTGTGTTATATTGCCCAACAATGTTGCAACACATGTTGGGCAATATTGGCCAAATCAAGACAAACGGCTGATTTTGAAATATATTTTGAAGTATGTTTGTATTTTAATTTGCAGAATTTCAATATTTGGATATATAGAATCTTTTTTTTTTTAATTCTATGGTCAAGTACATTTATGACTGATGATAAATTATTTGTTATGTGTATATGGCTTACCAAATCAAGCAGTAATCAAGTTGTATTCAAGCTTGACAGTTCAAATGAATTAAATTCGGAGGGAAAATATTTGCTGACTCATCTTTTTGCAATCTCCAAGCTTGCTGCAAGCTAAAAATGAAGTTTCAAGCTTAATTTAAGGTTATGTGCTGTCTGGGATATGCAATCCATTTTGACCATTCGCAAGTCCATGTTAACTAGTTTTTCCTGTACGCATGTATTATGTACGTAACTCGAAAATCACTATTAGTGGTAGAATATTGAAATTTTACAGTTAGGATTGTTGTAGCATATAGTTTTGCACCTCTTGTTTTGATTCCAATCTAATGAATAGTTTATTTGCAGGGCCTTCCAAAACAATTTTAATACATTAAGATCAAGGGACATATTCAGTACATAATGTCTAGTCAGTTGATAATCAGCCAGTTTGGAACATGCCCAAAATCTCAAAAACTGTCGCTTGGCGGGTTTTGAAGCAATATCGCATCACTCATAATGGACAATATTGGCCAAAATCGAGACAAACGGCTGATTTTGAAATCAATTTTGTAGTATATTTGTATTTTAATTTGAAGAATTTCAATATTTGGAAATATAGAATCTTTTTTTTAATTCTATGGTCAAGTACATTTATGACTGATGATAAATTATTTGTTATGTGTATATGGCTTACCAAATCAAGCAGTAATCAAGTTGTATTCAAGCTTGACAGTTCAAATGACTTAAATTCGGCGGAAAATATTTAATGACTCCTTTTTTTTTTTGTAATCTCCAAGCTTGCTGCAAGCTTAAAATGAATTGAATGATCAGGCTTGTATTAATGCGTCAAATTCAAAGAAATGTCAAGCTTGATTTAAGCTTATGTGCTGTCAGGGTAGCGGGAAGTCCCATGTCCTTTGATTTATCATTGCATCGGGAGGATTCATACTTAGGTTTCATTTTACAATCTATATTTAAGGACAATGGGCATTTCTCTCCCATTGCACGACAACACCGGGCTACTCTGCAAGTTTATACATAAAAAAAAATTGGATTTATCTTGACATCAAATTTTCCAAAAAAAAAATTACAGCTGGATAATATTACGGTAAAACTGCCCGTACATATATATTTTATTAACGCGCGATTATTGATATCATATAAGTCTACATCATTTTCCCTTTTTCAGCATCGGAAATCTATACCCTTGCACCCACTCAAAAACTCTGTCTATTCCAGTATTAGTCAAATTTTTTTATTTTAGTTTTATGAATAACTAATTAGCTTTGGAAAAAAAAAACCGAGCGGTTAGGGTTTCGTATGACATTATTCACTTTTACAGATAACCATATTTTAAATATAAAACTGACTTAAGCTCGAGTACTCTCTCGAGAGGGTATACTAAATTTTTTTGTATGCTGCAGATTCATGATTATATCTAGAATAACTCAAGGGCAATATTATTTATAACGATGCATGCGTTCAAGAGAAAAGATCTAACTGCTAGAGCCTTTATGATTACAAAATTAAAATCATAATTAAATTCAATTTGATTGTAAAATCCATTGTTTACAATTAAAAGAAGTGTGCAAGTTCTTTAAAACAAATCTTTCAATTTTTTAACTAAAAGTAATAAGAAATACTAGTAATCAACAGTTCGTCGTCGCATGTCTCGTAAAAATTTTTTCGCTTGGTGCCGGATTTGGGTGACCGCAAAGGTTTTCGCGCACTAGACTAGCTTCTGATTTTCTGTCATGGACTTAGATTCAGAAGGACTACCATCGGCAATGGGATTAATTCCGAAAACGAACCTAACGCGATTCGATCAAGAGATGGCGCTGTTGCATCATTTGGCAAGCCTTTAGCTAGGTATTGCTATGAAAGAACTGGGATTTTTATTTCTAAATTAGTGGTTTAATTTATTTTTCAGTTTGAAATTTTTTTTTCAGCGTATCGAGTACGTCATGAGCATTTAGACAGCCTAAAAATTTATATTCACAAACTAAGCCAACTAGTTAGTGTCATGCTATCATTACTATATTTAGTAACTTGGGCTGATAACTCTAATGATTAATAAATTTTGCACAGCAGTCGTAAAAATGTTAATTTTTTCTGGAAAATATGTACAAAGGTAATGATTAATAATTAATTAAAAGTAAAATAAATTGTGTGATTTAAGTATTTTGTTAAAATAAAGGTAATTATTAAAAAAAATAGGGAAATAGAATATAAATATCCTTATATTCTATTTATGTCTACTCTTTTTAGTTGAGCAGTGAAATTACTGAATTTGTGTATTCTCAGAATACTCGTGGTTAGGAATAAATTATTAAAATCAAATTTTTGGGCTGTTATCATGAAACACGACGAATTTAAACATACTATTTCTTACTAAATTTCCTATTTCTTCCTACTATTAAAAAGTACGTATTTAATAGTACTGTATAACAGGAAGAGTACATTTATGAAAAAAAAAAAAAACTACAAGAATTTACCCGAGGAAAAAAAAGAGGCCTGGACTGAGATGAGACAGAATAATAATACATAAAAAAATCTTTAAACGCAGTTTAAATAAATGCATTAACTTTGTGGATTGTCACAATAACTGTTTAAATATTCACACGTAAAAACATTTTCTGCATATTTCACAGGACATACGTCAAAACTGTGGATTGTCACAATAACTGTTTAAATATGCAGTCATAAAAACATTTTCTGCATATTTCACAGCACACACGTGAAAAAGTTTCAATAGGATTTTATCTATTGAGAACATAACTTTAAAAATTATTATCATTTTTACTAATTTTTAAAGCGTTATAATAAATTGTTTTGTTTTGAAACATAAAAAAATGAAATAAAATAATTACTCAACGGAGTTCCCTGTGTTCCTTGCGACGAAGGGCTTGGACTGATGAAGGTCAAAACAATTTTTTTACCGAAACGTGCGTATCTTCTTACCTATAACTTCTTATGTGTGTTTTTTACAAAGATTTTTATTTACTTTATCGTTTTACACCAGTAATTTGAGTGTTTTTTACCGTACAACACTGTGGTGTCGCAGGATGGCTTAAGGTTAAAATACTTCTACATACTGTATTGGCACTAATATAACGCGGTGATTTTTGATTGATCATTGCCCGTAAAAAACCTGACTCGCACTAAATTCGAGGCCTAAATATACGATTTTTCTAATTATCTGGATGAAAAATTTCGGGGTCGCGTTAAATTCGTGAAAATACGGTAAGTTAAATTACTTCTAGTAAGATTAAATAGTTTTCTACAATGATACAGTAATAAATATTATTAATCCAAAGGTCAATACTTATATGAAATTTCAAATGTTTCATTAAAACTTATTAAGGCCACCCATTTATTAAATTGAACTCTCATTATTACCAGGAACAGAATGAATTTTATGAAAACGTATGAAACATATCATACAATTAATCTCGTCTGATCCATCAGGACAGTCAGGATTCCCATCACATTGCCAGCTGCGAGGAATACATGTTGTATTGCTGGCACATGCAAAGCCTTTTTTTCTACAGATCGGAATTCCTGGTGAAACGCAATTTTCTTCATCTGACCCATCAGAACAGTCTTGATAATAATCGCAACGCCATTTTGCAGAGATGCATGCTCCATTTCCACATTCATATTCGGTTTCCAAACAAGTCCTATTGCCTGGATAAACATAATAAAGTTAAATTTCAGATTAAAGCTAAAGAAACAAAGAAAATAATTCATAACATTTCTCTCAATAATGATAGTAAAACTTAACTTTCAAAATAACTCATGTACGTGTGTCATCAGATTTTGATAACTTTCACGGGCTTGAATTGGAATTCCTGGTGGAGAGTAGAAAGATAGTCTCACTTAAGATTGCATTTTGATCTTCTAACCTTTATATGACAAGTATACTGGTCGTTTCTTAGCAAATATTGTTTTCCAAAGCGATTGAGATATTTACTACTTTCTATTTTGCATCAGCCACATACAGGCCGCATTCGTAAACACCAAACGAGTTTCTATCTAAGGTGTTCGAAAAGGAAACTGGGTGCATTCAATTTAAAAACTAGAGCTTTCGTATGCAAAATTGAGTGCGTTTAGTTTCAAACTGAATAAACTGACCATGGAGCAGGTTCATTCAGTTGTTCAGAAGATACTATTGCTGCACGATGTTTATGTTTTCAAATGGCGTCCGTTGTTATGGAAAAGTAAGTTGTTATGAAAAGTGTTTTACGTTTGTTGAATCTGCAAATATATTTTCGAGGAGGAAATTCAAGCATGCGTCAGAAACTGCAAAGAAGGCACATATTTTTTCAAAGATAATCATTTTCTTGTATTTTTAATTTTAGTAAATTCAAAAATGCATATTTTAGTGTTGAAATTAAAGCGTTATTTGCGAAATTTTAACCTGCTAAATACTTTTGAAAAAATGCAAGTTGAAATTTCTAAATTCTGGTCAGTGCTCTTCAATGAAATGGCCATGCTTTCTTTTTAAATCCTGTGGATTTTATATTGGGTATAGATTTAAAACTTCTCGAATAAAGTAACAACATACGCATCTTGTAAACAAACACATCTCCTAGGCGACGAAACTGAAAAACTGAATAATAACATAATTTGAATATTACATAATTTAGCAAATATTACATTTAAACTTTTATTAAAATTTCTTGTCTTAATACAGCTTAGACAAATATTTTTTTTATCAAACAATATCTAGTGATATATTACTAAACAATATTGAGCTTACTGCACCATATCCTATTAATAAAATCAAACATTATAATAAATTAATTTTCAGAATTAAAAAAAAATATTTGATGGAAATAAATCTTATAAAACCAACGAGATTCATATTTATAGACATTATGTTTTATATTAGAGAATAGTAATAAATTTGGCATAAATTTTTGGCATAAATGTAGATTTGAGAAACTAAGATTGTTATTGTATTGGAGAAATTTCCTTCATTCAAGCATCAAAATTAAATTATCCTAGAAATATTCACTGTGCTATTGAATTTTCTTATAGAAATCGTAGTTATACGATTTTGATTATTTGAGAAATTGCAGTTGGTGGCCAAATTATTATACTCAAATAATTTTTTGTCAAGTAAATTAATTTATTCAAACTTTTCAAAAAATCTTGTTCTTTTAATCCATTTTTTTTAAAAAATGTTGGTAATGAATAAACCAATGAATAATTTGAAATGGTAATATTGTACAGGGCGATAATTTTTTCACGTTGAGTGAGAGCGACGCGAAGTCACGTAAGACTTTAAATTATTATACTTTTCTTGAAGAAAACCGTTTTGTTTAGATGTGAGTTTCATTGTTTGTTTATTTCTAACTTATTAATAGTAGAAATGAAATATTTATTACTAGCCGTTTCCGGCGACTAGTTAGTTCGTCATCTTAATAAATCTTGTTCGCAGAGAATCCTGTTTCTCACCTTCTTCCATGGCGCTGTAGTCTCTACGATTGAAAATGGAATTTAAAATTAAGATGGTTACAAAGAGGTGCGGCCCTAGGGTAAGTGGCGCACCCTGCTAACGTAAAAAAGACGCCCCCTATTATGTTCTACTTCGTTTTTGAGTTCGAAAGGACGCCCTTTCGTAGCCGGCGCCCCCATGAGATGCTTACCTTGCTTAACATGTTGGTATGCCCCTGGTTAATAAAATACGATGGTTTAATGGTAAAAACATACTAAAAACGTACAAATTAGTTTTGTCCTATATTCATTCTGAAAAGCTTCTGTACATATTGAAAATCCTTTTCAGAATATCAAAAAACGGAAAGGGGAAAAAAGTAGGAAAAGGTGAAACACTTTCAGATTTTAAATACGCACTAAAGTGCTATAAATTAAGAGGGTATCATAATCCATGCGTCGTCCCTTTTTCTTTCCTTATTTCATTAAGTTTGAAAGTGTATAATTATTCATGAGGGTTATTAAACAAAATTAAAATTCTTATTTGTAACATCCTTTTTCTGGATGTAATACAATAGAAATAGAAAAGCTGAATAAGAAAATGCACTATTCGATATGAATGAAAGTTTTAAAAACTTATTCAGGTGTATTCTTTATCTAAGTCAGGCGTAGCACACGATAAAATGATATTTAGTCACTATTTTTGCACCATTTAACGATGATAGATCATCAGTCACGTAATATATTGGGTTTCTTAGAAATTTATATTAAATGCTGCAGATCTACTTGTTAAAAAAGTTTGTGTTTTTGCACGCCATGAAAAAAAAAAAAAAAAAAAAAAAAAAAAAAAAAGGCAAGCGGATAGCTTGTCACGTGACTCATTCGATTAAGATTTCATAACATAAAATGAAACGGTCTAACACTTATTTCAAATTCGTGTGTGAAAAAGAAAATCTGATGTTTTACTTATTAAAACTTACGTATTCTATAAGTTTGCGCCATCTGTCGACGTCTGTGTAAAATAAAAACGTTTTGTATTATTTTTTTTATGAAAGATTTTTTGTATATTACAGGAACAGTGTTTTTTTCGTGCTATAAAAATAGCCTCTATGTTAATCCAGGTTTTTAACTGTCTTTTTTCCAAATTTCATCCAAATCTGACAAAACTTTTCAGCGTGAAAGAGTAACAAGCACACATACAAACATTGACATTTATATATAAGTAGGATTATTATTATAATCATTGTTATTATTATATGTCTTTTTTTAAAATTTTATTATCCTAAATTCTAAACATCACAAATTTTCGCTATGGGAGAGTCTGTCGCCATTTCTCCTAAGGAAAAGTCAGAGATAGGAATACATTTTAAACATCCTATATAGTCTAAAAGGAAAATATCTCCACTAGCAAGTGTTTCGCTGTCTACAGGCCGAAATATAAAGTACTAGATGAGGACAAATCGTTATCACTTTCACGTAGTGGTAAAGGTGGGAGAAAACATCTTACCATTCCTGGAACTGCGAAGGAAATTAATCCTATTTTTATGGAGAATTGTATAAAGCCGCAAAAATTAAAACAGTTTTGTTGGACAATTCCGGCATAAAATTATCTGACAGAACGTTACGACGAAGTTTAAAACAACTGAATTTTAATTGTTGCCGACCTCCCAAAAAGCCTACATTGACTGAGACAATGTTTGCTTAACGACTAGCACTTTCTGAACTGAAAAGATTGGAGTGTAGAAGACCGGGAGAAACTAAAACTGTCATATAAAATGATTTTTTTCAGTTATGATAGAAAATTCTTTACCTTACATTATACTATTGATAATTCAGATTTGTTTTTTCGACGACTTGTCTATTCAGATACTTCAAGACGATTTTCAGTGTTCGTCCCTGAACCCCATGATAAATATGATAAAAACTGCGTAGCTGAAAAAGTGACACATCCTCTGTCCGTTATGAAATGAGGCGTAATTAGTTTAAATTGGTATGATCGACTACATTTCTTTGATTGTATTATGCGTCAAGATTAATATCTGCGAGATTTGGAAGCCCGACTGCTTCTGCAAATGAAGGAATAATTTCCAGGTGGCAATCGCGTCTTATGCAGGATTCAGAACCATGCCATGAAGCCAAAATAATTATTACGTTTTAAAAGATTGTAAAAAACAAACAAACAAACAAAAAAAAAACTTTTGGACTTTCTTCTCAACTTGCCAGACTTAACCTTATCAAAAAATGTATGGGCGACCCTAAATAAGGAAAATTTTCTAATATAAAATAATTGCTAACAAAAGGAACTTGATGCAAAATATTATGAAAGCATGGCACATACGCTTGCAATTCAAGAAGTAGTTTAAAAATGCACTGCCAGCATGTAGCAGCGGATCGAAATATGATCGCTCAAAAGGAAAGATACACGAACTATTGAAATTGTATTTCCATTATTGAATTTGCACTCTCCTAAGCTAATAAACCTATAAAGATTATAAATAATGAAGTTATATTACGGGCTTAATACTAAGCTAAGCCCTTAAAAACTCGCGAAAGATTTTTCTTTTCAAGTGAGTATACAATTTGGCCACTACTGTAGAAGAATTTTATCATACACATGTGTAATTGAATTAAAATTAAGTAGAAGATTGTCAAAGGTACAGTTAGTTAAGTATGTATTAATGTATATATAAGTGTATTTTTGCATCTGCCTACGGTGGAGAACTTTTTAAGGGATTCTAATGAGATTCACGTTATATCTGGTAAAATCCGACTTTTGCAAGCTACCATGTTCAGTGTCCTATCCATTCGGCCGTTGTCTGGGTCTGCAATTAGTTTAAAGCTTATTTTTTGTAATAAAGAGTACTCCTCAGACATTTTCTTTATTAATTTGTTTAAATTTCTTATTTGTTTAGTGAATAAAACCCTGATGTTTTAAATTTCATAAAATGCAATGAGCATGAACCCTGTTGAAAAAGACTGTCAATAATGCGATTCTCTCTTAAAAATTTGAGCTGATATCAATTGTTTTCAGTTAAAAGAAATGTGATAGCACACTAAAAAATCTTTATTTTATTTACTTTTTAATACAGAGTATTAGTTCATTATATTAACTAAATTATTTCCATATGAGGTAAAGAATTAGCATTAAGTAGTGTTTTGCAATAATTCAAAGATCAATAAATTAATGAAATTTCAAAATTGTATTCGAACTTCCATTTGTTTGTTTCAAAGCAATCGATAGGCTCTCTAATGCAATGATATTAATCTATACTTTAATAGCTGTAACAAACTATGTCAAAACACATTTATAAAAATCTTATCAAACTGGTTTATTTTTTTCTAAATTTATATAGCATTATGAATTAAATAATTACAGATATCTTTGATGCCGAGAATACAGATCCTTTAGATACAGATGTCTTTCATAACGTAATGTTTACATATGTTGATGATACATTAGCCTTAGAAAAATTCTTAAATATCTTTGATCTTTATGTCAACTAGGGGTAATTCCTTTTACGCCTGCACGCAATTTGCTGCATCTGTAAATATGACCCAGCAAACACACTACTGTCCGCAAAATGACGGCCGGGTACCCGTCGTGCTGGCAAAGTGCCGCATACCGGGAGCAAGGTAGACTGCCATCATCTGGAAGTCACTGGAGTACCAGTGTCTGAAAAGGACATATGCGCCAGTACATAAATAGTAACGGCGAACTGCCATGTGTCTATGACATGCACAGAAAAGTTAACGGCGTGGTACTGCTTAAAATGTATCGGGCCAGCACTATTTGACAGTAATGGGCTGCTATATATTTCGTAGTGTTGGCATAAAATTTCGTTATTTTAATTAATTAATATTGTTTCGCATTCATACTGTGTAGAAGTGTTAGGGGATATAAGTTCCGGGCACCCAAAGTCAGGGCCAATGCTAAGATTTTTTTTTTTTTTTTTTGAGGGGTCTGTAAGGGGAGAAGTTCATATTGTGCCTTCAAATAATTTAGTACTAAAAACTTAAATAATACAAAGGAGTTCAGTATGCTATAAAAATGTTTACTACACCGACAGTGACACTCCCACTCTGTATATGACATTATATAAACCCCACTATGTACAGAATTATGAATTTTATTCTGAAAATTTTTATAATTTATATTATTTTTTTACAATTTTGCTAAACTTTTCCCGAAAACATATTTGGAGACTTTTTTTGACGTTAAGCCCCTTTTAACATCTACCGAATTGGGGTGCAGAAATATGTTACAGAGTATTACACGAAGACCAGTCAGGGTTTAACTTGCATGAGAGTTCAACTCCTCAACTCCTTTCTTTTCAGAGAATTCATTTCCCGCAGAGTTTTTTTTCCGCGCCCTTATAGTGGGACTCAAGTATGAAACTGATATATATGCAAAAGGTCCTAGCCGAGAATGCTAGGTCAAGTTATTTCTCACGATAAGGCTGCAGGAATCGAACTGTTATCGTGGATTTGGCTATATTAATTCAGATTCTTTATACGAAGTACAAATGCATTTTTTATGCATTTGTACTTCGTATAAAAGTTGCCAAATAAAGTTGAAAATGTTGGGAAATTATTTCCCAACATTTTCAACTTTATTTGGCTTCAAATTCTGGTTTCTAATTCTTGCTAATAGCTGTTATATTTTTTTGCGAGATATGTCTTATTTGTAGTATGTTTTGTGTTTTACTTGTTAGTTATATTCTATTCTGTTTGTCATAGCTGCAATTGCGCGTTACAAATAGGATATCTTCTAAATAATTAATTATGGATGTTTGATTTGACTTTATATGCCATTTTTGCATTGCTAATAATTTTATAAATCTTCTTACAAGCTATATTTTGCTGCAAGTGCGCATTTATAGTTTTGTAATTTTCCTAGTTACTACCTTCAGCTACTCCTTTTCAACCAGCATCTATGATTTATCTATATTCATTTTGAATACTTTGTAAAATACAGCTATCTATTTAGACTATCTCCTTTCTATTTTTATTTTAATTTCCCAACATTTTCAACTTTATTTGGCTTCAAATTCTGGTTTCTAATTCTTGCTAATAGCTGTTATATTTTTTTGCGAGATATGTCTTATTTGTAGTATGTTTTGTGTTTTACTTGTTAGTTATATTCTATTCTGTTTGTCATAGCTGCAATTGCGCGTTACAAATAGGATATCTTCTAAATAATTAATTATGGATGTTTGATTTGACTTTATATGCCATTTTTGCATTGCTAATAATTTTATAAATCTTCTTACAAGCTATATTTTGCTGCAAGTGCGCATTTATAGTTTTGTAATTTTCCTAGTTACTACCTCCAGCTACTCCTTTTCAACCATCATCTATGATTTATCTATATTCATTTTGAATACTTTGTAAAATACAGCTATCTATTTAGACTATCTCCTTTCTATTTTTATTTTAATTTCCCAACATTTTCAACAACTTTATTTGGCTTCAAATTCTGGTTTCTAATTCTTGCTAATAGCTGTTATATTTTTTTTGCGAGATATGTCTTATTTGTAGTATGTTTTGTGTTTTACTTGTTAGTTATATTCTATTCTGTTTGTCATAGCTGCAATTGCGCGTTACAAATAGGATATCTTCTAAATAATTAATTATGGATGTTTGATTTGACTTTATATGCCATTTTTGCATTGCTAATAATTTTATAAATCTTCTTACAAGCTATATTTTGCTGCAAGTGCGCATTTATAGTTTTGTAATTTTCCTAGTTACTACCTTCAGCTACTCCTTTTCAATCAGCATCTATGATTTATATATATATATATATATATATATTATATATATATATATATATATATATATATATATATATATATATATATATATATATATAAGGCACATGAAATATTTCTAAAACGCGAAGTTAATATTAGTGTGTGTGTGTGTGTGTGTGGAAGGGGGGGGGGAGGAGAGTCTCCAGTCAGCTTCTTTGAAAATTGGCGAATATCATTAAAACGGAAGTTGTGCGTTTTCTTTCAACATTTATAGTTTTGTAATGTTGACTGGAGACATGCGCCTCCAGTCTCCAGGCGCATTTATAGTTTTGTAATTTTCCTAGTTACTACCTTCAGCTACTCCTTTTCAATCAGCATCTATGATTTATTTATATATATATATATATATATAAGGCACATGAAATATTTCTAAAACGCGAAGTTAATATTAGTGTGTGTGTGTGTGGAAGGGGGGGGGGGGAGGAGAGTCTCCAGTCAGCTTCTTTGAAAATTGGCGAATATCATTAAAACGGAAGTTGTGCGTTTTCTTTCTAATGTGTATAGTAAGCCTCTTTTCTTTTTTTTATGTATCATTTCGTTTCGCAAATCTTGAAATATTGAGTGGGAGGCCAGTTACATCTGATGAAATACGTATGAAGTGCACATTTTAGGATACAAAGTTTTTCCGGTCGCTGTAATTGAGCTTTCGGGAAGGTTAATTGGTATTGACTATTGAGATTTCTCTGTTAGGAGCAATAATAATTATAATAACATTTGCTTCGACAGTGAAATCTTGTTAATTAAGCATACAACAAGTGGATTTTACAGTTTTACAGTTGGATATTACAGTTTTTTAACAGTCGGGAATATATAACAGGTAAATTTTTACTTTCACTGTTTCTAATGTACACACGTTGTCCACCGGTAACTTTTGCATCTAATTTAAAGATTAGGCGACACTTTGAATCAAAAAACGTCATTTTCATACTATTTTCAAGTTTTGGCTACTTGTAACTTACTCCAGGCGACTAATTTAAAAGTCTGGTGTTGGTTTTTGTCATCTCCCTTTTTATTTTAAATTTGCTATTGTGCTTTCAGCAAACATTCGAATCTGTTTTTTTAATCGTGCTATAAAAATAAATGTATTACATGTTCTGTTTTATATATATATGCATGTTTATTTCTTAACTACAAAATCATTCAAAAATGCTACTATTTTAGGAACTAAAATTGAGAAAATGGCTACTAAACTGGTGACTTTTTTTAAGTCGGTGAGATTACTAATGATACATATTTTAGTGTATAAAAGTACTTTCCTCCATAAAATTTCAATCATGTAGTATACAACAGGTATGGATACAGAAAATTTCTTTTCAGAATAGCTAACATTTAAAAAATAAATTGATCTAAACAAAATGTACAATAAAGCAAAATGTTATCCTAAAATTATGTGTGTTACCATAGTGCAATTTTATCTACACTTATAAAATCGGGAGGTAAACAAACGCGTGTATGTATCTATATGAGCCTATCTCCTCCGGAACGGCGGAACGCAGAGATTCGGTGAAGGTACCGAAAGACTCAGAATCGTCCCGGGAACCAGAACCGCTGACTCGAATTCCGAAATTCCAATTAGTTAAAAAGATATCAATTAAAAACCCTAAATACGTACTCGGTTCCCGACGGAGCTCTTAAAACAGAACTCCATCACAAGTCGACGGAAACTGAACAGTTGCCAGTCGGAAAAAATAAATAAAACTTATTTCATGCGAGACTAGATTTTTCGCTTGTGAAATTTATGTCATATTCATATAATATGATATATCACGCTGTGTTGACGCCATGAGTTTAAAAATGAGTTATCAATATAATTAGGTTAAAAGGCTTCGACGTGAAAATTTACTATTGTATATAATTGTATCTCTCTATTCTAAAAAAAATGTAAAGGCCGCTGGCGCTGTCAAAGCTTGTTTATTATTACTTCCTGTAAGATTTTGTTTAGTACATACACACACATATATATATATCAACCATAAAGTATTATAACTCATTTATAAAATCTATAACTCTGAAATATTGAAATTAAACTGTTTATAAATGATTTTACGTTGGCTCTGAAATGTATTACCGCCTCTCTCATAAAAAAATCATTTGCGACTGCAAATTTGTAAGAAAATTGCAGTTTATGAAAACTGCACACAATTCACTAATGATAGGCGCACATAATTTGCAAAAGATTGACCGACGGATTTTGCTGTTTTTATCTTTCATTTATGTTGTATTTTATCTTTCAAAATGTCACCCTTAAGGATTTTTTTTTTTTTCGGAGTAGGGATGGGGATTGAACAATTACCCCCTACCCCGAATCCGCCACTCGCTCGTATTTTAATTACGGCAGCATTACTGTAAATATGCACTAATCCGGTACCGTGCCATTATACTGTAGGCACTTTCAAGATACCAGGCCAGTGCTTTATTTTTAGTAATAGCCGGTACCCGGCCGATTCATTTTGGCCATTATAAACTTAATGGGCCAGTGCTTTTATTGTGAGTGATGGCCGGCACATGGAGTAGTGCAAGCAGAGTGCCGTTGCCTTCCCGGGCTTCTGGCAAGGTACTTCTCGGGCGACCACTTTTGGTACGATTCAGTTACTTTTGCAGTGTCGTGCCGGTGCTGGACGTAAAGACAGAACGGCACTGGTAACTCTGCCAGCAGCTGTGTGTTTGCTGGGTAGTGATCAAATAAATGGACAATACTAGTATCACGTTACTGCACCAATGTGGTGTCGCCGGACGGCATAGTGTTAAAATACTTCTACATACCGTATTGGCTCGAATACAACAGCGTTTTTTGACTCATCATTGCCCGTAAAAAAACTGACTTGCACTAAATTCGAGGCCTAAATATAGGATTTTTCTAATTATCTGGATGAAAAATTTCGGGGTCGCGTTAAATTCGGGCCAATACGATAAGTTAAATTACTTCTAGTAAGATTTAATAGTTTTTTACAATGATACAGTAATAAATATTAATCCAAAGGTCAAAAATTATATGAAATTTCAAATGTTTCATTAATACTTTCACCCATTTATTAAATTAAACTCGCAATTTTACCAGGAACTGGAGTAATTTTATGAAAACGTATGAAGCATATCATACAATTAAATTCGTCTGATCCATCAGGACAATCAGGATCCCCATCACATTGCAAGCTGATACGAATACATGCTGCATTGCTAGCACATGCAAATTCTTTCTTGGTGCATGCAGGAATTACTGGTGAAAGGCAATTTTCTTCATCTGAATCATCAGAACAGTCATCAGAATTATCGCAACGCCATTTTGCAGAGATGCATCCTCCATTTCCACATTCAAATTCGGTTTCCAAACAAGTCCTATTGCCTGGATAAATATAATAAAGATAAATGTCAGATTAAAGCTAAAGAAACAAAGACAATAATTCATAACAGTTCTCTCAATAATGATAGTAAAACTGAATTTTTAAAATAACTCATGTACGTGTGTCATCAGATTTTGATAACTTTCACGGGCTTGAATTGGAATTCGTGGTGGAGAGTAGAAAGATAGTCTCATCTAAGACTGCATTTTGATCTTCTAACCTTTATATGACAAGTATACTGGTCGTTTCTTAGCAAATATTGTTTTCCAACGCGATTGAGATATTTACTACTTTCTATTTTGCATCAGCCACATACAGGCCGCATTCGTAAACACCAAACGAGTTTCTATCTAAGGTGTTCGAAAAGGAAACTGGGTGCATTCAATTTAAAAACTAGAGCTTTCGTATGCAAAATTGAGTGCGTGTTTAAAGTTTCAAACTGAATAAACTGACCAAGGAGCAGGTTCATTCAGTTGTTCAGAAGATACTATTGTTGCACGATGTTTATGTTTTCAAATGGCGTCCGTTGTTATGGAAAAGTATGTTGTTATGAAAAGTGTTTTTTGTTTGATTAATCTGCAAATATAATTTCGAGGAGGAAATTCATGCATGCGTTAGAAACTGCAAAGAAGGTACATGATTTTTCAAAGATATTCATTTTCTTGTATTTTTAATTTTAGTAAATTCAAAATTGCATATTTTAAAATTGAGAATGATGTTGAATTAAAGCGTTATTTGCGAAATTTGAACCTGCTAAATACTTTTGAAAAAATGCAAGTTGAAATTTCTAAATTTTGGTCAGTGCACTTGAATGATGGCCATACTTTCTTTTTAAATCCTGTTGCTTTTATATTGGGTATGTATTTAAAACTTCTCGAATAAAATAACAACATACGCATATTGTTAACAAACACATCTCCTAGGCGACGAAACTGAAAAACTGAATAATAACATAATTTGAATATTACATAATTTAGCAAATATTACATTTAAACTTTTATTGAAATTTCTTGTCTTAATGCAGCTTAGACAAATATTTTTTTATCAAACAATATCTAATGATATATTACTAATATTAACTTAACTTATTAATAGTAGAAATGAAATATTTATCACTAGCCGTTTCCGGCGACTAGTTAGTTCGCCATCTTAATAAATGTTCTACGGAGAGAATTCTGTTTCTCACCGGCTTCCAGGGCGCTGTAAACTGTCCGATTCTGAATGGAATTTAAAATTAAGATGGTTAAAAAATAGGCGGTCCTAGGATAAGTGGCGCACCCTGCTAACGTAAAAAAGACGCCACCCTTTATGCTCTACTTCGTTTTTGAGTTGGAAATGTCGCCCATTCGAAGCCGGGGCCACGTTGCGATGCTTAGTTGCTGAACGTGTTGGTATGCCCCTAGTTAATAAAATACGATGGTTTAATGGTAAAAACCTACTAAAAACGTAGAAATTAGTTTCGTCCTATATTGATTCTGAAGAGTTTCTGTATATATAGGAAATTTTTCAGAATATCAAAATACGGAAAGGGGTAAGAAAGTAAGAAAATCGTAAACACTTTCAGATTTTAAATACGCACTAAGGTGCTATATATTAAAATCGTATCATAATCCATGCGTCTTCCCTATCTTCTTTCTTTATTCCATTAAGTTTGAAAGTGTATCATTATTCATGAGTGTGATTGAACAAAATTAAAATTGATATTTGTAACATCCTTTTTCTGGATGTAATACCATAGAAATAGAATGGGAAAAGCTGAATAGAAATATGCACTATTCGATCTGATTGAAAGTTTTAAAAACTTATTCACGTGTATTCTTTAATCCAAGTCAGGCGTAGTAGACAATAAAATGACGTTTAGACATTATTTTATCATCATTTAACGACGATAGAGCATCAGTCACGTAATACAGTGGGTTTCTTTGGACTATCTTGTCAACTTGCCAGACTTAACCTTATCAAAAACCTTATCAAAAAATTAATGGACTGTCGAATTCTTTCAGGGATTTATTGTATTTGAAGGATTTGTAAGTTTGAAGGTTTAGCAATCATAATCCAAAGAATGTTTCAAGTTATTGTGCTATTTATTTGAATAATACTTTAAAGAAGACCAGGCTTAATGTAATTAATGCCCACTCGCTAATTTCTACAATTATTTTGTTGATATAATTTTACATGAATTAATTGAACGGATATTTAACATTTCTCTTAAAGATATTAGTAGATATAAAAGGACAGTTCACCCTCGCCGGTACCATGTTAATTCGCCGGTACGCCGTACAAGTGCTTTCCCTGGGTCGCGAGAGAGAGGGGGGCGTGGTCGGACAGGATGTTGAGAGAGGAAGTAGACCGGATGCTGGAAGGGTTGATAAGAATTTTTCTAGAGAAGGGAATTGGAATAATTTTTTCAAATAAGGGGACTTAGAAAATGTTTTAGACTTTGACGATTTTTTTAAATAAACTGCACTTTTTGGGTAAACCTGAAATACAAAATATTATTATAAATGAGGTCCCGCCATCCACCCGGCAGAACTTCTACCGCCTCATTTTTTTTTTTTTTAACCTTTAACAAAAAGTAATGCAAGACACAAATAAAAAAAACATATAAAATAGAACTAATCCCATTTATTATGTACATAAACACGTTAATTTACATAAAAAGGATTACATTTTATATTTACAAAGTTCAATACACTTACATTTTTTAAAAATTATTTTTAATGTTATAATGTCCATAAGCAAGAGATTTTATACCGTCTTCAAGTATATACCTTTTATCATCAAAAGGAGAAAGACATACTTTGTTTTGTTGTATTGTAAATAGTTTATGCTTTTCACTTTGAATTCTCGTTTGAATCTCTTTGTTTACTTTATAGTATTGTATACATTCCTTATAATGTTGATGCTTTAGTTTTTTCTTGATTACTATTCTTGATACACCTTTTGCGGTCTTTTTTTCACTTTCTTCGGTTAGAATTGAATACATTTTTGCTCTAAGTCCGATAAATTCCAACATGGGTTTTCCGTTTAGCTCATCCTTGAAGCAACCAATCTTCTCTTTATTATGTGTGCTGAAAAGGGGATGGTTTGAAGGATAATCGGAAGTATCGAAAATCTCCAAGTGATGGTCCATATCTTCATATATATCTTCAGTTTCTATTTCATATATCAGTGAGTCAGTGTCGGTAAATAAGATGCTAGCTTTTGATCCGTGTATTTTCTTAATAAAGTTATAATGGTAATCATACATCAACAGTTTGCTCAGTTCTAGAATGACAAACCCTGCATAAAGCGGTTTATTGAGAGTAATTGATTTTTTTACTCGTTTAATCCCAACTAAGTTCTCATTAAATATGCTGAAAGATTGAAATGTAGGTGCCGCAGCCATCTTTTCTGCTTTTCTTTTAGTACTGACTAATTGGATATCAATATGATTTCTAACATTCTCCATTGTTTTTCCATAAACAGAATTATTCATTAACTTGAAAAAGTCTTTTTCAAATGATGATTTCGCTTGCTTCCTTTTATTTGTATTGAGTTCTATGTATGATTTTAACCAGGGCTTATGATGAAATTTTAGAAATTTATGTATGCTTATCAGTTTCATGCCTAAGTATAGATACAATCTTAAATTTCCATAAGGTACTACATAATTTAATTTGTTGTTGAAGTTAGGTCCTAATTTTTCACATTTTATAAAGCGATTCTTTTGCAACATATTTTGTGCATATGGCGATAAAATATCTTTAGTAATCATAAATCTCTCTGGTGCCAATGGATAATCATTATGATGTCCATGCAGTTTTTTGGGATGTTCCAAATCCACTTCTAATATATACCCTATTTCACTTTTATCAGGTGTAGAAAGAATTTCATCAATATTTATCTCATTAGAGGACATCCAAGTGAATCCACCATATGGTAAGGCTTGAGACATGGCCCAGCCGTACAAATTATTTGCATCCCAATACATAAGATATTTATTAGGCTTATGAGGATCATAACTTTTCATATATTTATTAGACAAGCCTGCCAAGCAAGTCCTGGGGCGGTCAGCATATGTGCACAATCCAATTCAAAATATTTTGTACATAATTTTCTGAAGTTTTCAAATACGTCAGCAAGTTGAAGAACATCACTTTTAACATATATATCGTGGTATTCACCTATATTTTGTATATTAAAAGTTTTCCATACGTTGAGAGCATGTTTATAATCTTCTTGTGTAATGCCTTCTTCCGATAAAGAGCTGTAAAAAGCTTCTTGAGGAGGTAAACAAGTTTCTTGAAATTTTTCAAATGATGTAATAAACTCATACGGATAGATACCTTTACAAAGAAGAAGATCTGTACAACCTGCAATGTTTTCTTGCAATATATGAAACAGATTTTTATCCATATTTGCCACAAGTTTTTCTAGAGACGTGCTCATAAATTGAAAACTATCGATGAATTGTAGAAATACTCTTACTCCGTTTTCTTGCTTTTTTGCTATGGAGAAAGTAATGTACTTCTCCATATTGGTCGCTATGACTTCAAAATCATGATCTTTGATTTTTACAAGCCCTTGCATTGTATGATGCGCATCATAGTTTTTTAAGTTGTGAAACACAACGGGAATCACCTTTTTTAACTTATATTTTAAGTTGCACTGCTTATGGAGAGCTCCTCTGTATTGCCCGGTGAGATGATCATGATCTCTCACACGGTCACCGCCAAGATATTCTTTTTCCAAAGATAACAATAAGTAGCTGACCGAAAAGCCTCTTCTTCTATGGGAGTCATTTGCATAGGTTGTACAGACAGCAATTTTTTCTCGATTTCCTCCTTTTCTGCTAAGATACTAGTTAAAAAGTGATCGACGGTGTCTTCACCTCTATAACATCTAATGGGCTTATAAGATTTACCGTCAGGTCCTACGATGATGTAAGCATATCTGGAAGGTATGTGCACAGCTTTTTTTTCACTCTAAGATGTTTTAGGATTAGGCTGTGTAGTATAAATAGGTTCAATGATGGACTCAAAATCTGCATATACAATATACGGAAGTGGATGCTGATAGTGAATATTATTAAATTCCAATTTATTTTCCCCCTCGTCCGGCATCTTGATATATTGAGCATCGTGTTCTTTACAGTACGGTACATGTTCTTTTAAAAGTCTTTCTTCAGAAAACCGATTCAAGTACCGTTCGCAATAAAATCTTGCGCCATCATGGTTTGTGAGATCTGATAGCAGTCTTGACATGTTTCGAATGAGACAATAATGCTGATTTTCTTCATTTGAAATGAGCATAAGATTAATACAATCTTCATTTTCTTGGTTTGATATATGCAGTGGGAAAATTTCGTTTTCATCACATCCATAAACATTGATTCTCAAATTGTTAAGTTTTTCGATTATAGGTATTTTATATATTGGAACTGGACACTGTACATCTCCCATCTTGATTTCATCTTCAAAGGTACATCCATAATGGTACACCTTTTCAGGATAATCCTTCCAATTTATATTCATCATATGGGTGAGAAGACACCATACAAAGCATTTCTCATCTTCATTCTTGATGTTTACAATCGCTTTCTTATCAGCTAATTTTTTTGGGAGAGGCATATAACTACTGCCGGCCAAAGGACGAAACGCGGCACAGCACACTTCCAATTTTAAAACTTTCTCAAGAGTCCACCCGGAACCTCGCTGTGTAAATTCTTCAAGCGACTTCTCAATTGTATCATATGCCTCTTGAATGTGTTCTTCAATTGTGAAGGAAATGAGATCAATTAAGCACCTAGACCGGAAATGACAAGTGATAAGATCTTCCTCCCCATCTTGAGTCATGCGTGACATTTGCACTTTTAATACAGCATACCACTTGACTGCACTGCACTGTAATTCCTCTTCTAAGTGATATTTGATTTTGGATCTGGCTTCATCAAAAAACATCTTCATGTCCCCCTCATTTTCTTCACTAGGTTCAATATCATGTGAAGAGAAAACATCTAAAATTGTGTTATTATTTTTCATTTTTTAGGACGACCGGTTATGGCAGAAGCTTTTCTTTTGAGATGATTGACTCGCACATGATCATGCAGCTCGCTTTTCAGCGAAAACTGCAGGGGACATTCCTTGCATGTAAAACCCCGACTATGCTGTTGCAAATGTTTGCCTAAATCATGCTTTCTTGTAAATGTTTTATGGCACACTTCGCATTCAAACGGCTTGACACCAGCATGGATCTTCATATGGCGAGTCAGTGATTGTCTCTGCACAAAATTCTTTCCACACAGGTCGCAGATCTATGAAAGATCCAAAAAATGAGAGTTTAGAATAATTATTCTATACTACTGCTCTTTGAAAATTTTGATAACCCCACTTACAATAAATCTACTATGAAAATACCATAACCTATTTGTTAAATGCAGCAAAAAAAAAAAAAAATCTACTTTTAACCAAACATAAACTTACCAAAACCTTAATTTTTTTTTTACTTATTCGCTTTACATAATAATACAACATTTTAAATAAACACACACACACATAAATAATAATCATGTTCCACACTAAATCCATAAGCAATTTTTGAAACTTCTTCATTGAAAAAATAAACGTATAAAATATTGCATAACACTAAGTACTTTTTAATTTGAAACTCTATTGCATAAGTGTATCACACTAAAGCACAATTTTTTTTCTTACTCTGTTTACATAACATTCATAAGGTATAAGTGTACAGCGTTAAAACCCTAAGCACTTTTTAAACTCTTTTATAGAATATTGCATAAGTGTACTACACTAAAGCATAATTTTTTCTTACACAAGGATTGAACATTTTAAATAAATATTGATATTACAGAACACTAAAAACACTGCACTAAATGAAGACAAAAATACTAAATTTATAGTACTGAAGTAATCACGCTTAGTAACATTTTCTTAAACTTTTTTTTTTAATTTGAAATAGAACACACTCATAAAATAAATACACCAACTGAAAACTAAATAAATTTACTTATTTTATTATCCCTGTACGCTTTATCATTAGAAAATAAAAACATTAACTGAAAAGCACAAGTGTGCTAAATACACTCCTTTACTTAATTTTAAAAGTATTTTACACAAGATGGGATAATATAAACATATTACTCTACTCTAATTAAATATGAAAATACAGGTAGCACCTGCAAAACAACATTGCATAAATATGTCTTTGTTTTAAATTAAGTGAATATAAAAATATTTTTAAATCACTGTACTAAATACACATGTCTTATACCAAATGCAACTTTGCCACAACTTTTTAAATAATTTACTGATAGTACTTAATCATCCTCAAAACAAAGGTATCCCTTTGTTTTAATTTCATGAAACACTATAAAAATTTACATCTCCTTAAAAGTGCAAGTGTACCGCACACATTAAAACTCTAAGTAATTTTAATTTTAATTTCCTTCATTAAATAAAAATAAATAAACACAGAAAATAAACACACACACATCAATAATAATCGTGTTCCACACTAAAACTATAAGCAATTTTTTTTAAACTTCTTCGTTGAAAAAATAAACATATAAAATATTGCACAACACTAAGTACTTTTTCAATTTGAAACTCTTTTATTGCATAAGTGTACCACACTAAAGCACATTATTTTTTGTTACTCTGTTTACATCATAACATTCATAAGGTATAAGTCTACCACGCTAAAACCCTAAGCATTTTTTAAACTCTTTTATAGAATATTGCATAAGTGTAGTACACTAAAGCATAATTTTTTCCTACACAATAATTGAACATTTTAAATAAATATTGATATCACAGAACACTAAAAACACAGCACTAAATGAAGACAAAAATACTAAATTTGTAGTACTGAAGTAATCACGCTTAGTAACATTTTCTTAAACTTTTTTTGATTTGAAATAGAACACACTCAATTAAAATAAATGCATGAACAGAAAAAGCACAAGTACACTAAATACACACATTTACTTATTTTAAAACACCCCTTTACACTCATCCACTATATAAAAAATAAAATAAATAAATAAATAAAATAAACATTAACTGAAAAGCACAAGTGTGCTAAATGCAATTATTTACTTAATTTTAATTATATCCGGAAAAACCACAAGTATACTAAATACATTCCTTACTCAAGATGAGTGTATATAAACATATATTACTCCGCACTAATTAAATATGAAAATACAGATACCACTTAAACACCTACAAAACTGTATTTCATAAATATCCCTAACTATTTAATCTTAAAACACTTTTATTGAATATTAAATAAATTTTTAAAAAATTAGCCCCACTAAATCATAACTACTTTTAAAATTTAAAAAAAAGCATGTCTGCCAAAAATTTAATTTTTAAGTTCAATATAAACAAATATATTAAAAACGTATTTTTAAGTTCGAACCCCATTATAGAATAACAATTCAACATGTTGTACTAAAACTCTATGTATAAAAATACTTTATGAAATAAACTTACATTTGAATTCTCCCTTGAATCTGTTTGCCGAGCAATGACAATTGAAGGGTCAAGCTCTGGGCTCAAAGTCTTACTAATACTCGACTGTGTTTTCATTGGAGCGGCTTGCGGGGTTGCTTTTACCCCTTCATCAACCAAATATTTTCTATTCTGCATTATTCTACTAAAGTACACAAACTGAAATACGGAAAATACTATTAAGCAACATAGAAATCTTTGAAATACACATGCACTATGTTTCATAATCATTACTCTATTCAAAACAATTTACAGTATGTAAAGTATTAAATAATTTATACGCGAATCATCCTGTTACCACTATAAATGGCTATCTAAAAATACTTAATTAATATTAAAAATATTCTAGGATTACATAAACATGCTTATATTTAATAATGAGAATCATACACTAATTAAAAGTACGTTATGCTAATTTTACGCAGCTTGATACTTAAACACTAAATCTATTTATTGTGAAAAATAATAATCTAATAAGCAAACATTTTATACACGGAAAAATCTAAACTTTAATGAACGTGGTATGTTGTACTTAACATTTAATACACAAATAATTTAGAAGCGTTTTATATTTCTTAATTACTGTAAACAATATCACTCACATGAATTAAAAATATAGTACACTCTTGATAATATTTTTAAAATTATTTTTACAGAACAAAATTACAAATGTACAGAAACATGTTTTCAATTAAAATAGGCTAATTATACAATTTATTAAATAAAAAAAATACTTACTTCTTCCTGAATATTTAATAGCAATCTTTATCCTCATCCCACAGATGGAATCAACCCTTGCAGTATTTTTTCTAAATAAACTTCATTTTAATTATTATTAATAATAATATTAGACATTTTAAATACTGCATAACACATGTGTCGTCAATGAATCGTCCACACAATTCTCTGTGTTTGGGATATGGGGCTGTAATATATTTTTTATCAAAGGACTGAAAAGCACGACTGGCTGTGTTAAGTCAGTGTTTGATTGAAGTCGCGAGCTCACCGGGGTGATCAGGGAGATACTTCCGTACGCACGTGTACATCTTTTCAAATCCTTATCTGTTCGTTATCAGTGCATTGTGTGCCATCGATATGATGAATCTTTGTAATCGATATGCCGAATCATTGCGATGAGTGTTTCCCCTGATAACGGAAGGTAATCACATGGTTTTATTTAGCTCATTTCAGCTTCGGCTTTAGAAGAGAGCGGTTGTGTTTTAAAGCTGCTGCGTGTTGTCCTGCAAGGGTTGATTCCATCTATGGGATAAGGATAAAGATTGCTATTAAATATTCAGGAAGAAGTAAGTATATATTTTTTTTTTAATAAATTGTATAATTAGCCTATTTTAAATGAAAACATGTTTCTGTACATTTGTAATTTTGTTCTGTAAAAATAATTTTAAAAATATTATCAAGAGTGTACTATATTTTTAATTCATGTGAGTGATATTGTTTACAGTAATTAAGAAATATAAAACGCTTCTAAATTATTCGTGTTTTAAATGTTAAGTACAACATACCACGTTCGTTAAAGTTTAGATTTTTCCGTGTACAAAATGTTTGCTTATTAGATTATTATTTTTAACAATAAATAGATTTAGTGTTTAAGTATCAAGCGGTGTAAAATTAACATAACGTACTTTTAATTAGTGTATGATTCTCATTGTTAAATATAAGCATGTTTATGTAATCCTAGAATATTAATTAAGTATTTTTAGATAGCCATTTATAGTGGTAACAGGATGATTCGCGTATAAATTATTTAATACTTTACATACTATAACTTGTTTTGAATAGAGTAATGATTATGAAACATAGTGCATGTATATTTCAAAGATTTCTATGTTGCTTAATAGTATTTTCCGTATTTCAGTTTGTGTACTTTAGTAGAATAATGCAGAATAGAAAATATTTGGTTGATGAAGGGGTAAAAGCAACCCCGCAAGCCGCTCCAATGAAAACAGAGTCGAGTATTAGTAAGACTTTGAGCCCAGAGCTTGACCCTTCAATTGTCATTGCTCGGCAAACAGATTCAAGGGAGAATTCAAATGTAAGTTTATTTCATAAAGTATTTTTATACATAGAGTTTTAGTACAACATGTTGAATTGTTATTCTATAATGGGGTTCGAACTTAAAAATATGTTTTTAATATATTTGTTTATATTGAACTTAAAAATTAAATTTTTGGCAGACATGCTTTTTTTTTAAATTTTAAAAGTAGTTATGATTTAGTGGGGCTAATTTTTTAAAAATTTATTTAATATTCAATAAAAGTGTTTTAAGATTAAATAGTTAGGGATATTTATGAAATACAGTTTTGTAGGTGTTTAAGTGGTATCTGTATTTTCATATTTAATTAGTGCTGAGTAATATATGTTTATATACACTCATCTTGAGTAAGGAATGTATTTAGTATACTTGTGGTTTTTCCGGATATAATTAAAATTAAGTAAATAATTGCATTTAGCACACTTGTGCTTTTCAGTTAATGTTTATTTTATTTATTTATTTATTTTATTTTTTATATAGTGGATGAGTGTAAAGGGGTGTTTTAAAATAAGTAAATGTGTGTATTTAGTGTACTTGTGCTTTTTCTGTTCATGTATTTATTTTAAATGAGTGTGTTCTATTTCAAATCAAAAAAAGTTTAAGAAAATGTTACTAAGCGTGATTACTTCAGTACTACAAATTTAGTATTTTTGTCTTCATTTAGTGCAGTGTTTTTAGTGTTCTGTGATATCAATATTTATTTAAAATGTTCAATTATTGTGTAGGAAAAAATTATGCTTTAGTGTAGTACACTTATGCAATATTCTATAAAAGAGTTTAAAAAATGCTTAGGGTTTTAGCGTGGTAGACTTATACCTTATGAATGTTATGATGTAAACAGAGTAACAAAAAATAATGTGCTTTATTGTGGTACACTTATGCAATAAAAGAGTTTCAAATTGAAAAAGTACTTAGTGTTGTGCAATATTTTATATGTTTATTTTTTTCAACGAAGAAGTTTAAAAAAAATTGCTTATAGTTTTAGTGTGGAACACGATTATTATTGATGTGTGTGTGTTTATTTTCTGTGTTTATTTATTTTTATTTAATGAAGGAAATTAAAATTAAAAGTACTTACAGTTTTAATGTGTGCGGTACACTTGCACTTTTAAGGAGATGTACATTTTTATAGTGTTACATGAAATTAAAACTAAGGGATACCTTTGTTTTGAGGATGATTAAGTACTATCAGTAAATTATTTAAAAAGTTGTGGCAAAGTTGCATTTGGTATAAGACATGTGTATTTAGTACAGTGATTTAAAAATATTTTTATATTCACTGAATTTAAAACACAGACATATTTATGCAATGGTGTTTTGCAGGTGCTACCTGTATTTTCATATTTAATTAGAGTAGAGTAATATGTTTATATTCACCCATCTTGTGTAAAATACTTTTAGAATTAAGTAAAGGAGTGTATTTAGCACACTTGTGCTTTTCAGTTAATGTTTTTATTTTATAATGATTAAGCGTACAGGGATATTTTAAAATAAGTAAATTTATTTAGTTTTCAGTTGGTATATTTATTTTATGAGTGTGTTCGATTTCAAATTAAAAAAAAAGTTTAAGAAAATGTTACTAAGCGTGATTACTTCAGTACTATAAATTTAGTATTTTTGTCTTCATTTAGTGCAGTGTTTTTAGTGTTCTGTAATATCAATATTTATTTAAAATGTTCAATCCTTGTGTAAGAAAAAATTATGCTTTAGTGTAGTACACTTATGCAATATTCTATAAAAGAGTTTAAAAAGTGCTTAGGGTTTTAACGTTGTACACTTATACCTTATGAATGTTATGTAAACAGAGTAAGAAAAAAATTGTGCTTTAGTGTGGTACACTTATGCAATAGAGTTTCAAATTAAAAAGTACTTAGTGTTATGCAATATTTTATACGTTTATTTTTTCAATGAAGAAGTTTCAAAAATTGCTTATGGATTTAGTGTGGAACATGATTATTATTTATGTGTGTGTGTGTTTATTTAAAATGTTGTATTATTATGTAAAGCGAATAAGTAAAAAAAAAAAATTAAGGTTTTGGTAAGTTTGTGTTTGGTTAAAAGTAGATTTTTTTTTGCTGCATTTAACAAATAGGTTATGGTATTTTTTTAGTAGAATTATTGTGAGTGGGGTTATCAAAATTTTCAAAGATCAGTAGTATAGAATAATTATTCTAAACTCGCATTTTTGGATCTTTTATAGATCTGCGACCTGTGTGGAAAGAGTTTTGTGCAGAGACAATCACTGACTCGCCATATGAAGATCCATGCTGGTGTCAAGCCGTTTGAATGCGAAGTGTGCCATAAAACATTTACAAGAAAGCATGATTTAGGCAAACATTTCCAACAGCATAGTCGGGGTTTTACATGCAAGGAATGTCCCCTGCAGTTTTCGCTGAAAAGCGAGCTGCATGATCATGTGCGAGTCAATCATCTCAAAAGAAAAGCTTCTGCCATAACCGGTCGTCCTAAAAAATTAAAAATAATAACACAATTTTAGATGTTTTCTCTTCACATGATATTGAACCTAGTGAAGAAAATGAGGGGGACATGAAGATGTTTTTTGATGAAGCCAGATCCAAAATCAAATATCACTTAGAAGAGGAATTACAGTGCAGTGCAGTCAAGTGGTATGCTGTATTAAAAGTGCAAATGTCACGCATGACTCAAGATGGGGAGGAAGATCTTATCACTTGTCATTTCCGGTCTAGGTGCTTAATTGATCTCATTTCCTTCACAATTGAAGAACATATTCAAGAGGCATATGATACAATCGAGAAGTCGCTTGAAGAATTTACACAGCGAGGTTCCGGGTGGACTCTTGAGAAAGTTTTAAAATTGGAAGTGTGCTGTGCCGCGTTTCGTCCTTTGGCCGGCAGTAGTTATATGCCTCTCCCAAAAAAATTAGCTGATAAGAAAGTGATTGTAAACATCAAGAATGAAGATCAGAAATGTTTTTTATGGTGTCTTCTCGCCCATATGATGAATATACATTGGAAGGATTATCCTGAAAAGGTGTACCATTATGAAGCCTTTGAGGATGAAATCAAGATAGGAGATGTACAGTGTCCAGTTCCAATATATAAAATACCTATAATCAAAAAACTTAACAATTTGCGAATCAATGTTTATGGATGTGATGAAAACGAAATTTTCCCACTACATATATCAAACCAAGAAAATGAAGATTGTATTAATCTTATGGTCATTTCAAATGAAGAAAATCAGCATTATTGTCTCATTCGAAACATGTGAAGACTGTTATCAGATCTCACAAACCATGATGGCGCAAGATTTTATTGCGAACGGTGCTTGCATCGGTTTTCTGAAGAAAGACTTTTAAAAGAACATGTACCGTACTGTAAAGAACACGATGCTCAATATATCAAGATGCCGGACGAGGGGGAAAATAAATTGGAATTTAATAATATTCGCTATTAGCAGCCACTTCCATATATTATATATGCAGATTTTGAGTCCATCATTGAACCTATTTATACTACACAGCCTAATCCTAAAACATCTTAGAGTGAAAAAAAAGCTGTGCACATACCTTCCAGATATGCTTACATCATCGTAGGACCTGACGGTAAATCTTATAAGCCCATTAGATGTTATAGAGGTGAAGACACCGTCGATCACTTTTTAACTAGTATCTTAGCAGAAAAGGAGGAAATCGAGAAAAAATTGCTGTCTGTACAACCTATGCAAATGACTCCCATAGAAGAAGAGGCTTTTCGGTCAGCTACTTATTGTTATCTTTGTAAAAAAAAAATATCTTGGCGGTGACCGTGTGAGAGATCATGATCATCTCACCGGGCAATACAGAGGAGCTCTCCATAAGCAGTGCAACTTAAAATATAAGTTAAAAAAGGTGATTCCCGATGTGTTTCACAACTTAAAAAACTATGATGCGCATCATACAATGCAAGGGCTTGTTAAAATCAAAGATCATGATTTTGAAGTCATAGCGACCAATATGGAGAAGTACATTACTTTCTCCATAGCAAAAAAGCAAGAAAACGGAATAAGAGTATTTCTGCAATTCATCGATAGTTTTCAATTTATGAGCACGTCTCTAGAAAAACTTGTGGCAAATATGGATAAAAATCTGTTTCATATATTGCAAGAAAACATTGCACGTTGTACAGATCTTCTTCTTCGTAAAGGTATCTATCCGTATGAGTATATTACATCATTTGAAAAATTTCAAGAAGCTTTTTACAGCTCTTTATCGGAAGAAGGCATTACACAAGATGATTATAAACATGCTCTCAACGTATGGAAAACTTTTAATATACAAAATCTAGGTGAATATCACGATCGATATGTTAAAAGTGATGTTCTTCAACTTGCTGACGTATTTGAAAACTTCTTTATGGAGAAAGGCATACGTGGGGGTATTGCAATGATTAGCAAGAGATGGGCAAGTGCAAATAATAAATATATGAAAAGTTATGATCCTCATAAGCCTAATAAATATCTTATGTATTGGGATGCAAATAATTTGTACGGCTGGGCCATGTCTCAAGCCTTACCATATGGTGGATTCACTTGGATGTCCTCTAATGAGATAAATATTGATCAAATTCTTTCTACACCTGATGAAAGTGAAATAGGGTATATATTAGAGTTTTGGGGGTATATATTAGAAGTGGATTTGGAATATCCCAAAGAACTGCATGGCCATCATAATGATGATCCATTGGCACCAGAGAGATTTATGATTACTAAAGATATTTTATCGCCATATGCAGAATATATGTTGCAAAAGAATCGCTTTATAAAATGTGAAAAATTAGTACCTAACTTCAACAACAAATGAAATTATGTAGTACATTATAGAAATTTAACATTGTATCTATCCTTAGGCATGAAACTGATAAACATACATAAAGTTCTAAAATTTCATCAGAAGCCCTGGTTAAAATCATACATAGAACTCAATACAAATAAAAGGAAGCAAGCGAAATCATCATTTGAAAAAGACTTTTTCAAGTTAATGAATAATTCTGTTTATGGAAAAACAATGGAGAATGTTAGAAATCATATTGATATCCAATTAGTCAGTACTAAAAGAAATGCAGAAAAGATGGCTGCGGCACCTACATTTCAATCTTTCAGCATATTTAATGAGAACTTAGTTGGGATTAAACGAGTTAAAAAAATCAATTACTCTCAATAAACCGCTTTATGCAGGGTTTGTTATTCTAGAACTGAGCAAACTGTTGATGTATGATTACCATTATAACTTTATTAAGAAAATATACGGATCAAAAGCTAGCCTCTTATTTACCGACACTGACTCACTGACATATGAAATAGAAACTGAAGATATATATGAAGATATGGACCATCACTTGGAGATTTTCGATACTTCCGATTATCCTTCAAACCATCCCCTTTTCAGCACACATGATAAAAAGAAGATTGGTTGCTTCAAGGATGAGCTAAACGGAAAACCCATGTTGCAATTTATCGGACTTAGAGCAAAAATGTATTCAATTCTAACCGAAGAAAGTGAAAAAAAGACCGCGAAATGTGTATCAAGAATAGTAAGAAGAAAAAACTAAAGCATCAACATTATAAGGAATGTATACAATACCATAAAGTAAACAAAGAGATTCAAACGAGAATTCAAAGTGAAAAGCATAAACTATTTACAATACAACAAAACAAAGTAAGTCTTTCTCCTTTTGATGATAAAAGGTATATACTTGAAGACGGTATAAAATCTCTAGCTTATGGATATTGTAAGTATATTGAACTTTGTAAATATAAAATGTAATCCTTTTTATGTAAATTAACGTATTTATGTACATAATAAATGGGATTAGTTCTATTTTATATGTTTTTTTTATTTGTGTCTTGTATTACTTTTTGTTAAAGGTTAAAAATAAATGAGGCGGTAGAAGTTCTGCCGGGTGGATGGCGTGACCTCATTTATAATAATATTTTGTATTTCAGGTTTACCCAAAAAGTGCAGTTTATTTAAAAAAATCGTCAAAGTCTAAAACATTTTCTAAGTCCCCTTATTTGAAAAACTTATTTCAATTCCCCTTCTCTAGAAAAATTCTTATCAACCCTTCCAGCATCCGGTCTACTTACTCTCTCAACATCCTGTCCGACCACGCCCCCCTCTCTCTCTCGACCCAGGGAAAGCACTTGTACGGCGTACCAGCGAGGGTAAAATGTCCTTTTATATCTACTGATATTCGATTTTTCTGTTGAAAGAAAAACTCAAACAATGCTTTCAGTATGATCGTGAACAAACAAATAATGTGACACTTTATATTCTTAATATCATTTTTCTTTGTTAACTTTTTCTATTTGTTTAGTGAATAAAATCCTGAAGTTTCAATTTCATAAAATGCAATGAGCATGAACCCTGTTGAAAAAGACTGCAATTCTCGCTTAAAAATTCGAGCTCATTTCAATTGTTTTCAGTTAAAAGAAATGTGATAGCACACTAAAAAATGTTTATTTTATTTACTTTTTAATATTGAGTATTAATTTGTTATAATAACTAAATTATTTCCATATGCGGTAAAGAACTAGCATTAAGTAGTGTTTTGCAATAATTCAAAGATCAACAAGGAAATTTCAAAATTTCATTCGAACTTCCATTTGTTTGTTTGTTTGTTTGTGAACATGCATTTCGGATTTTTGTGCTCGGCCCGAAGCCCGCTTGTAAATCCAGAATTTTTTTGTTCTCATTATTAGTAACAGAAACTGAGTACATTTTTATGAAATTATACTACACGTCATACAATTAAACTCGTCTGAGCCATCATCACAATCATCTTGGCCATCACAATGCCATCGGATAGAAATACAACTTTTCTTGTCAGCACATTTAATCTCTTTACTCTCGCAGCCACCAGTAGATTCCGGATTCGAATAACAATTCTGTTCGTCTGATCCATCCGAACAGTCATAAGTATTATCACAACGCCATTGAACAGGGATGCATTTTCCGTTTGCACATGCAAATGCGCCTGCCGAACAAGTGCCTGAAAAAATAAATTGAGATTTTATAATGAAAAGAAACTGCATAAAAATATGCTTTCAGAATATACTTAACCATTCACAATGACTGCATATCTTGCTTAATATTTTTTTCGGTAAAAAAATACTTGAAATTCTGTCGCTTAACTTTTTTTCTTGAATTTCACAAAATATTCTGTGTCTGAAGATACTTATGTAAGACTTTTTTTAAGTAAGTTTTGGATATCAATAAAGGAAAATCCAATTTATAAAAAATGTTTTATATTTCAGACTTTTAAGGGATGTAAATAATAGTTAATATGTATTTTTATTGATATATTTTAAAGAAATTTTTTTAATATTCCATTTTCTAGATTGCTAGAAATTGGATCAAAGGGCAATATAAAAATGAGAATAATTATGATTAATTTATCTGCGGAAGGCTCAGTTTCATTTCTAGAGTATATTTAAAAATTGAATTTACAAGATATGTGCAACTGTAATTAAAATGCTTGATGGTGAAACGGATTATAAATGTTCATATTAGAAAAAAATAATAATACTATTTTCTCCGTGTTTTTGTCTGAAAATTTATTAATTAACACTAATATAAATATAATTTAAAGTGTGACTTACTACGATTAGCAATTCAGAACATTGGAAGGGATAAGAAATCAAGTAAACGCCTTACCACAATTCAATTCATCACTGTTGTCTCCACAATCATTGTCATCATCACAAACCCACTGTAGCCTAATACACTTGTTATTATTGCAAGAAAACTTTTTGTTTGAACACATGAAGTGATCTGAAATTAAATAATTTCATTAAATAAATATAATATAAGTAAAAATAAGACACATCATTTTTAATGCTACATTGATTTTAAGAAAATAATTTATTGAAACATGTAAGTCAAAGTTTTCAAGCCATTTGCGAACAAACCTAACAATGCTATCGGAGAGTATCAGTGACGGATAATTCTCACCCACGGATAGTCAGATTCTTCGGATAAATAGCCGCGACCCTCAATTTCTTGCTACCACGAATACAGCATGTGAGCATTCTTATACCTCTTAACCGACAGTTTCGGAACTGCGACAGATCAACCAATCACAACATACTGATTCCTCCCACTTTTCTACAATTTCTCAAACGAGGGCATTATCTTTTCGAGGGGTTGGGGGACATTGATCAAGGAAGGGATGTGTTTTTTGTCAGGGACGGAAAGTGAAGCTTGCCAAGGAAAGGGGGCCTTTTGAGGGAGTGCTTAACACTCCATAATACACAAAATAAAAAAAACATTCATCGTCTAGTTTCCGATACCAAAAAGCAGTTTTCGCTTGCAGCTAACGTGTCGGGAGAAAAACACTGTTGTTTCCAATAGTAATTCCGACATCGGAACGATTTCCGTAGCTTCGTGGTAGGACAGAGTGATATTTTCTCGGATTGTGACGTCATGAGTGGAGAAAGATTGGTTTATCCGCTGCGAAAAGCTTTCCGTTTATATCGTGGTAAGACCCCTGAGCTGGCAGTGCACATGTCCAAAAGTTCGAACAGTTTCAAATACTGTCATTGCGTCAAACAAACTTGGCACTACTGTAGGCTCAGCTTCATCGACAAGGTCATTCTCCTCCGCTTCTTCGCCATTATTTTCCGTCTTTGCATCATCACACGTTTCTTCCATGCTTAGGATACGGCATATCACGTCGTCATTAAAGGAAATACAATCACTAAATTTCACACAGATCCTCTGCTCCACGCAATCCCTCTTCTTCCGCATTGCCATTATCCTCGTCATCATCATTTCCTTACCCCTTTCGAAAACTCTTAAAGTTGCCTTTCGAATGTTTTTTGCCTTTCGAATCTTCTTCCCCTTTCGAAAGTTAAATTACGTAATAATTTTAGATTTATTATTATTTGAAGTACTAGTTAACTAATCAAATAATATTGACAGTCATTTCTAAAAATAAATTTCATACTGCAGATTTTTTTAAGAAATCAGATTCCCCCCACCCCTTTTTCTCCAATCTTTGACTTCTGAGAGGCGTGGTAAAATATTGAGAGAAATTAATAAATATTTTTTCGGTTCTAACCAAAGCGTAGAAATATTACTACAGAGCGTATCGTCATTCAAAACCCGTTAGGAAAGTGCGGCAAGGATGGACCATGTGTTCTGTCTGTCTTGTATTGTTTTCATGGATTGTGGGGGGCTTCGGCACCTCTGTTTTACAGCATTTTCGACCAACCCCAAAATCCAGCTTAGATCGATATCGGCAGTACCTGCCAAGTGTGTTCATTTCTACAAGAGACTCCCGAACAGTTCATGTCTACCTCACTCAGGAGCCGATAGATGGCAGCACTACCGATCGTTAGGCGGTCTTTGGTTGGTCGCAGGATCGAACTCACCCCCTTTCGGCTGCGAGGCCGACGGCTCTCCCAATTCGGCTACCACGGCCCCATGGACCATGTGACTTGTGGCACGGAAATGAATAGAGAGGCTAGACTTGCGCTACATTGCTATATTTGGCAAGTAATAAGTGTAAACTACAAGACAAATTGACTGTCAACATACTTATTACAAACCCTCTTGGCGAAAAAAAAAACTATTACCAAGGTTTTGTGGATGTGAAAACATTGGAAAATTCTTCATTTATTAAAAAGTATGTTTTAAAAACATCGAAGGAAAAAAAACTCACCTGTGAAAGGTTATTCCAGAACCTTTCACAAATCATGATTTGCATCTTAATGCAGAGCAGTTATGTAACATTTTTTCTGAAAAATGTAAGGATGAAAACGGAAATGTGCGCGCTGGCCGCAAATCCTCCGTAAAAATCTAAGGCGAATGGGATACGCGAGAATTATGCGCATGAGATCTTGCCACAAGTCAGCTTATGGAACAAGTGCCTCAAGTTTGGGTTGCCAAAGCACTCTCTATCCCTTATATCTGCGGTATGGTTCTAAATGACCCATTACGTAACATTTTCATGGTATGTACTAAAAATTTTGACTTTTTTAAAAACATATTTTTTTAAAGTTTTTTTTCTTTTATTTCTTTTTTTCAATGTTGCAGGAGGGTGATAATTATTGAGCAATATTGACGAAAATTATTGTGAGTTTTAAATAACCCATTTCGCAACTTTTTCGTCCTATGCCAACAACACAGTGCCAGTAAACACAGAAAACTCACATTCTGTTTCAGAACACAGATAGTAATGATTGAAGTATCTTGCCGAAATTTCAAATCAATATCTTGGACACGTTCTGAAATACGACATTTATCGTTAAGAAAATTTACGAAAAACAAGCTTTTGCAGAAAACGCCTTTAGGTTTTAATACTGCGCAAACTACTTCACTTCCGTTTCATTCATTATTTCATCTATAACTTGGCTTCTAGTTATCGTAGAAACAAAAATAAAACGGTTTTGGAACCCTAATCGTGTGACCTATAAAGTAAGCAAATTAGAAAAATCAAAAACGTGTACAAAATCATTTTTGTCAGTCTCAAATCGCAATAAAAATTAATGAAAGGAAATTGAAAACTTAATTCTCCTATGTTACTTAAAAAATGGTAAGATATATGAGCACATTTTTTTATTTTTTATTTATTTATTTCTATTTTTATTTATTTATCTATTTATTTATTTGCAAATGACTGCTTTTTTAAAAATACAATATTGCTATTTTTGAGCTTTCTATCAAATAACTGTTAGGGACACGAAAAAAGATAGAATGTACCTTTGCAAGTTAGACAGTGCAGTTTTACAAGCAATCAACTAGTGAAAAATATAAAAGGTGGGTAAGAATCTGGAATATCTGTATTGTGCAATATTGTCGAAAATTATTGACAGTTCAGAATATTTTGCAAGGAATATTTTGCGCATATAGATTTTCAAGTTGATTAAGAATTAGAGGTTTACTGTTGTATAAAAGTGCATACTAACGTTAGTGAAGGAATATTCCTAATTGTTTTGAGGTCTAAAAACGTTTTGATATTTTTTTAATCCGCAAAGAACAGCCTCTTTGGGACACTGACGTTTTTATGATTGTTTAAACTGAAAAACAAATATTGTATTTAATATTATTATGTACTTACCACAATTTAATTCATCTGAAGCATCACCACAGTCATTTACATTGTCACACTGCCAATCTTCTGATATACATTTATCATTCGCACATTTAAATTCGTCAGAAAAACAATGAACTATAGTTAAAAAAAAAACTACTTTAGAAGGTACTGAATAATTTACACAAACAAAACTACTTATAACTGAAATTACATTGGGGTCATCCCATAGCAATAAAACAAGCTGAAAACAAAAATTATTTACTATTGATCATTTAAAAATGAAGTTAATTTTTTTCACTTTACAGCATGCAAGATAGGGTCATGTATAAGAATATAAATGTGAAGGATAGTGAATCTTTTCATAACACATTAAATAAATTGAAAAACCAATTGTGATTCTATTTGTGTTCATTAAAAAATATCAATTTACCTTAAATAAAAAAATTCTATTTTACAAAGAATTAATTCTCAGAAATTGCCGCTACGGGATTTCCAGTTGCCGGATAACAACGCCAAAACTTCCCACCAGAACCCTTTTTTGACGTGACTAGCTGATCCGTGCGAAAATTTCGCACAATATTGTATTTAATACTACAACTGTAAATATTATAGTGTGAAAATGAATAAATGTGTCTATAAGTACATAATATTCTGTTAAATATTTTCACGGGTCAGTTAGATGTTCGATTGGAAATCATTCAAAAAGTAGACATTTATTTTAACAGAAATAAATTTATTTTAACTGTTTTATTTTACAGTTTGAAGTTTACGTTACAGTTTGAACCACTGATATCTATATCAAAGATGACGCCTCTTACATTTAAAGTTGAATATATCGGTAGTATTAGGCCTATTGAAACGCCATCTTCTGTACATTTTTGAATTTCATAGAGAATAAAAAACATGTGTCATCAACAGGTGGCGCTATTTTCGTCAAAAGTAGAAATTATAAGCCCGTTTCAATTTAAGTCGCTCACCCGGGGACGCAATGTTAATTGTATATCAATATATAAATATATATATTGGTATATATATTTACAGTTTGCACCACTGATCTCTATATCGAATATGGCGCCTCTTATATTTAAAGTTGAATATATCGATACTATTAGGACTGTTCAAATGCCATCTTCTGTACATTTTTGCATTTCATAGAGAATAAAAAACATGTGTCACCAACAGGTGGCGCTGTTTTCGTCAAAAGTAGAAATTATAAGCTTTAACTGGGTATTTTATATATTTTTTTTGTCACGTATTTAATGTGATCTAGCCGCGCCCGTTCCAATTCAAGCAGCCCACCCGGGAACGCCAGAAAAATGGCGCCAAACCTTCGAGAAAATGGCATAGAACAAAATATTCTGCGGCGACTGATGAATACAACTCACTGAATTATCAAAATGAGACGGCTCGATTGAAAAGACAAAATAATAAGTTCTTTTATCCTCATTTAAATATTTATTTTACAAACAATTTACAAAAAAAACCTGTATTTCTAGTTACCTTCAATCATTCATCCAATCAATACAAAAAACATAATAGCAAGTCTTAGCTGTTCTATTTTTCTTACATTTTTTATCTGTCGTTGCCACTCATTTTTAAAGAAAGTATATTCAATTCATCTGACTCCATGGCAACCTGGAACCATGGAGTCTGTTACATTTTTTTTTTTTTTTTTGGTCACGTATTTAATGAGATCTTGGCGTACCAGAAAAAAAACACCTTTGAGAAATAATTTTTATGATTTGTTTTTTATTTTTTTTATTAAAAAAAAGATTTTTTCCGAATTTTTGCATATTTTTCGTCAAAAGTAGACATTATAAGCTTTAACTGGGTATTTTTTTAAAATTTTTTGGTCAAGTATTTAATGAGATCTAGACGCGCCAGAAAAAAACACCTTTGAGAAATAATATATATGATGATATAGAGTCTGTTTAGTCAATAAATGTGAAAATGTTAATCAAAGTTCAAGCCAATTAAAATTAATATACCGCCCATGGCCTTCTAGCGGTGAACTGCAGAAACAGGGCTATTTAACAGAAAACTCGCGGGAGCAAGGAGTTTTTTTCTGGAACGAAGGTGCAGTGTAGAACGTGACAAACCTTCTTCCAAATCTTTAGCAGCGCAGCCAAGAGACTCAGGTCTTCAGTGGCTTTCCCGACTGTGGCTGTACTCGGAAAAGTGAATAAAGAATTGTTGATTCTTAAGAGTGTCTCATTCCTGACTACACTCGCCATACGGCTACACCTGGAGAATCATATATATAAGTGGGTCATATATATACCGGGTGTCTTAAAAATGATCGACTATTTGAAAAAAAAAAAAAAAAAAAAACGGAAAGCGATAGAAATGTACGGTTTGCTGAATTCTACCTACAGTTAGCAAATTTCAAAATTATTTACAAAGGTCATCAACAGATGGCGCAATTGACCAGGAAAAACTATAAAACAATGTTTTCAAAATAACCACCGTTGGCTTCAACAGCGTGACTCAGTTGGAGAGTAAATTTGCAAATGCACGTGCATACATTTCAGTTGGAATGTTCTGACAAGCAGCACATATGTATTGTTCCAGTTCATTTACAGTTTGTGGATTGTGACGATACACCTGGTCTTTCAAATATCCCCCCCCCCCCAAAAAAAATCACATGGCGTCAAATCTGGAGAATTGGGGGAAGGATACCCGTATTTTGGGTATCCTTTTCGTAGTGGGCAATAGAGCATTTCGACGTGAAGTATCCGTGACGTCACGTGAGTGAAAGCTTCGCGCATCGTTTTGTGCATGCTATTTCTTTACCTAAATGTATAATTTAGCGATCTCTGTAATCCACATAAACTACGGGTAATCTGGCGAGGTTCATTGGGTTTGTTCGAACGCTGAGCCCGCTGTGAAGGATGTAAACAAACTTTAGAATATTGTTGCGAAATAATAACTTAATTTGCTCCCGTATTGCATGTGCCGGCGTGAAATTAGTTTTGCAGGCATAATAGCGGTCCTCTGATAATGGTAACCCTGTAGTCTTGGCGACAAACTTGGCGATCATCTTGGCGACTTGGCGACGGATTTGGCGACCTTGGCGACAAATGGTGGCTTCTAGAAAATTCATGTCTCGAGACCATATTTCAATTTGATAAGATTGTTCCAGAAATTTCTCGGCGATTCTGGTGACGTCATCATCTCTATAAAAGCGCTAGGATCTGTCTCCGGAGAGTTCAGTTGTGTGATAGACTTTGAAGCGCACGGTTGATTCTGTGAAATGAATAGCGTTATTGTTTGCTTATTTATGGTTTCAGTTAGTGCATGTTAATGTTTCTTTTATTATTTTGAGCTATTGAGCTGCGAGACGTGAAATAAAGTGTTATTTTTGTTTACTGTGCTGATTGGACTGCTTCAAAATACACCCACTTGGCGATTTTCGTAACATTGGTGTCAGGAAGTGGGATCTGGATCTGTTTGAATGCCAATAACCAGAGCAGCCATGGAAGATAAAATGGAAAAACTGTTTGCTATGATGTTAGATATGAAAGGAGATATGTCAAAGATGTCTTTGGGTCAAGACAGTCTGAAAGAAGATATATCAAAGATGTCTTTGGGACTAGAGAGTCTAGAAGAGAAAATGCGTTCAGGACAAGAAGAAATGAAGACTAAATTACAATCTGTGCATGAAAGAGTCGAGGGAGTACGAAGCGAAGTGCAAGGACAGATCAGCGACGTACAAGAAAAAATCGAGGGAGTACGAAAAGATGTGCAAGAACAAATCAGTGATTTTGAAAAGAGACTTTCTGATCTTGAGAGGAAGCCAAGCAATATTTTGGCAAGTGGAGAAATTATTAATTCTAGACCGACTGTAGAGCATTTAACATTTGACGCCCAAACATCTTGGAGTGTTTTTAAGACTCAGTTTGACGTCGCGAGCTCTACAAACGGATGGACGGATAGCTTCAAGGCCAGTCAACTTGTGGCCTCTCTGCAAGGATCAGCTGCGGAGATTCTCCTAGGAATACCGAATGACAAGTTGAACGACCTACCGACCGTCGAAAAGGCTCTCGAATCTCGATTTGGTAATAGCCATCTTACCCAGTTTTATAGGACTGAATTGAAAGCAAGGCGACAAAGGCCCGGAGAAAGCCTACAGGTATTTGCCGCCGATGTTGAGCGATTGATGATCCTAGCTTACACGGAATGTCCCCTAGATGTTCGAGAAAGTTTCCCAGCAAGCGCACACACGTTTAAATTACGTATTCCCGATGTCGAAAGGTCGAAAATAGGTCGATGAAAAATTACAGCAAAAAATAGCGTTTAAAAGAGATCAAACATACATTGTGTTGTGGACGTCATAAAGAGCCGTTCGATTTTGGTCAGGGAGGCGGCTATCTTCGATTGTTAATGTTGGTCGCCCTCAGGAGGTCTATGATCCGTCAATACATCGCCGATTTTCCGCTCATGGCTTGGGCGGTCTGAGAGACCCCCCCCCCCAGCCAGCCAAGAAGAAACACGATGGAGCATCGAGAAATTTTTTCAGCTTAGTTAATAGTCAGTTGAACGTCGAATAAACACTGCAGGGGAGACAGAATTTACGGGGTCCTTTCTCACGACCTTTGACATGTCCACCCCAACCGTTTTCTCAGAAAACAGATGCTTTTTTTTGTGTGTATATTCGTTCATGGTTCGCGTGGCTCGTACTTCGCAGTTTTTTATGCAAGGGCAGAACTCGCTCCAGCGTGTAGTCAATGGCTGAGCTTAGCTGCGCTACACAGAAAAGTAAAATTTCCATAGTTTTAACTATAAAAGTGGATATTTTTCAAGTATCTCTTGGAATATTTTTCAAGTTCAATGCTAACACGATTTATCGTTAGCTTGGCATATTAATAAGTTTGTCTGGCTCTCTTTAAATTGTGTTGGCCGGCGATGTTATTAAAGTTTATCGGGGTAACTACAAATTTTAATTCCAGCCATCAAAATTTTAGAGGTGAGTTAAATAATTATTTAACTAATAATTATGTGCTTTGTTTCTTTTATTCATTTTCTTTTTAATTGCTAATTATAAGTCTTCTTATTTGTATTATAGAGTGAAATGTAAAGGTACAATTGGCATAAAATCAACTGTTTACCTTAAGCATATGAAATATTTTTTCTCATTATAAGCACGAATTTACTTAATGTAAACTTACTATAACAAAAGTCAACTTATTATTGCATTATGGCATAACTTACAATGAAACAGATTAAAGCACTTTATGCAAAGTTTTTTTTTTCTTTTTAAATTGTATACTAATATGTGTGCATTTAGTATGTAATTTAAACCTATTTGGAGTAGTAAAATTGAACAAATCAAAGAATTAAGAATGATAAATAAAAAACTGTTTGTGTAATGAAATAGACAGAATTTTTCTCGTGGGAGGGTGAGAGGGGGGGGGATTTGTAGATAGAAAACTTGTTCATATTTTATTACAGGAAAACTATAATAAACTATGGAGATAAAAAAGCAGGCTTATTCGTCTAATAGAAGTGGTTCCTTGACGATTTCGTCGAATCCTGACAGTTTATAAACGTAGTAATTATGCCGGAATTCCAGACATTTAGAGAATATGTCAGTCACACACCATTTACGTACGTCGTGAAAGCATGGAAATTCAAACTTCTTGTCGGGTGCACATGCCGTTTAAAAGGAAACACTTTATATTTCTAAATATAATACACTATACTACTAGTTGTTAGCTAATGAAAAGCAATTTTGAATTAAATGATTAGAAATAACAAGTTTTAAATTAACTTTTAATCGTTTAGATAAAGTTATAAAATTTATATTCATAAAAGTTTGAACATATACAAAAATATATTAAAGTTAAAATATAATCTTGATTTTTAATTTAACAGATAAGTAACTCGCACGAACAACTTATGTCACTAATTTACATTTTGAAGGGTTTCCATTTTTTCACCCGGTACATTTTATTAATCGTTTTGGCTGTATTAGGTATTTTTAATAAAAGGGTGCAAAAAATTATTTAATCTACTCTTATAAACTATCTAAATATTTTCATATATTGGTTAAAAAGTAACCTTTTTTATATAAAATAAGTAAATTATATTTACTGTTAGTAAAATTGCATTTTAAACTGTATTCCTTACTTAACTAAATTTACTAATATTTTATTTAATGTTTAAGTTACTTTTTCACCAATATATGAAGATATTTGGATTGTTTATAACTTTGAATTAAACAGCGTACCCCCCCCCCCTTTATTGAATATACCTACAGTAAAAACAATTCCTAAAATGTACCGGGGGGAAAAAGTAAACCCTTTAAAATGTAAAATAGAGACATAAGCTATTTATGCAAGTTTCTGATCAATTAAATTCAAAAAATCAAGATTATATTTCTCTTTAATGTATTTTCTCTCTGTTCAAATTTTTATGAATGTATATTTTACAACTTCATCTAAACGACTAGAAGTTAATTTAAAACTTGTAATTTCTGCACATTTTATTAAAAATTACTTTTATTAGCTAACAAACTATTATTAAAATGTATTATATAGAAATATAAAACGTTTCCTTTTTAAACGGCAAAAGTTCACAAGATCAGAACAGTTTGAATTTCCATTCCTTCACGACGTATGCAAATGGTAGTTGTCTATTCTCTGAATGTCTGGAATTGCGGCATAATTACTACGTTTATAAATGATCAGAATTCGACAAATTCTGCGAAGTCTTTAAAGAACGACTTCTATTAGACAAATATAAGCCGGTTTTCTCTGTTCTGTTGGAGCGATTCGACAACGTATAACGTAAAATCAACCACTATAAGCTGAATTTTATAAACGGATTCCGAGAATCTGTCTCCCTTCGCCGTTATAGCGACGTTCGACCAATATCGGGGATTTTCTCTTCCTGGCGGTCACCCTTTTCCATTCTTGCGCCGTAGTTAAGCGAGATTGTTATCTCTCGCGGTCACCCCTCGCCGGTAATACGCCGTCGAGAAGTTCAGCGCTCGACGGGCAAACAGGTGGACATATCCAAGGATTTTTAACGTCGATGATTACGTTGAAACTACGTCGACGGCGACGTTAATTCGATGTATCGTGGCTGCCTGGGTTTAGCAGCCCAGTACTTCGTCGACTCTATCAGGGACGAAGATACACAACATTCCACGAGACTGGTAGACCCGAAAGATTTGAAGGCAGCTCTGGTGTATAGCATGAAATATGAAGCTGCGAGAACCGTTTCGAAAACACTCAGGCATGTAAGGTCTGTGGATATAGAGGGAAACGCTGCCAAGGAAAATGATGGTAAACTGGATTCTGTACTGAAGGCACTCAAGAAATTATTGGATAGTCTCGCTGTTGGGAAAAAGGGCTCTCCCCGAAGAAATCCGAACGCGACCTGTTGGAGATGTCACAAAAGGGGACACGTGCAAAGAGAATGCGACGGGACTTCTCCCCAAACAGGAAAACTAGGTCTTAGGCGTCTTGCGGGGCGGAGGCTGCCTTTTCTGAATAAAGCTCCTGAAGAGAAATTGGAAGTTTCCGCACTTAGCGGAGGAGAAACTGGACTTTATGTTGAAGGAACTATTTGTGGTATCCCTTGCTTGATGCTAGTGGATACGGGTGCGAATGTCATTCTTCTAAAATCGGACTTCGCCATGAAACTGAAGGAAAAATTGCTCTACACGTCTCCAAACGTCTCTATTAAGACCGCTACCGGTGAAAAGACAGAGATACAAGGAAAACAGGATGTATCCATCGAATGTGGATCCAAGAAATTCCGGCACAGGGTCTACGTGGCTAACATCACTGACCCTTGTATCCTTGGACTGGATTTCCTCCAAAAATTTAACTTTACCGTAGACTTAGAGAAGAACGAGATACGGACAGGAGGGGAGGAAATTCCCTTGTTTTCAGGAAGCGAGCAGTGTTCAAAATCTTGTTCTATATTCGCGAAAGAGAAGACGACTATACCAGCGAGATCTGAATTTCTTATCCAAGGGGTTCCTGAAGGCTCTGGACATTTCCGGTATGTCGTAACGAACTTTCCTAGCCAGTTCTCCTTAAAAGGGGTCTTGGTGGCCGCCGCGCTCGTGGATTTAAGAGGGGAAGCTATACCTATTCGAGTGTTGAATTTGGACGATAAACCCAAGACTTTAGAAAAAGGGGCCGTTATTGCGACGTGTGGACCAGTGGTGGATATCGTCGCTGGTCCTCAAGGATGTTCTAATAGTCATCGTTTTCAACTAATGCTGGAGAATCTTGAAGGACTTAGTAAGGAGCAGCGAATAGCAGTGCAAAAATTACTCCAGGAATTCCAAAACGTATTCTCTACCGGTGACGCTGATGTGGGCCACTGTAATGTGACACAACATAAAATTAATACAGGTGATTATCCACCAATCAAGCAGAATCCAAGGCGTTTGCCTCTTCCAAAGAGAGAGGAAGCTGAACGCCTGATTAAAGAAATGGTGGACGGTGGCATAATAGAGGAATCGTCGGGGCCTTGGGCGTCACCAATCGTTCTTGTTAAAAAGAAGGACGGATCGACACGTTTCTGTGTCGACTATCGGAAACTGAACGATATTACGAGGAAAGACTGCTATCCCCTCCCGCGAATAGATGACACTTTAGATACTTTGAATGGAAGCCAGTGGTTCTCTACGTTGGACTTAAAGAGCGGGTATTGGCAAGTCGAAATCCGACCTGAAGATAAAGAAAAGACAGCTTTTACCACTGTACAAGGACTCTGGAACTTTAAGGTGATGCCTTTCGGTCTTTGCAATGCCCCCGCTACTTTTGAAAGACTAATGGAAACGGTATTACGTGGACTTTCGTCTGAGGCCTGCTTAGTATATTTAGATGACATTATTATAGTGGGCAAAACGTTTGAAGAACATTTAAATAATATTCGTAAAGTGTTTCTTAGATTACAAAATGCTAATCTTAAACTAAACCCAAAGAAATTCAAACTTTTAGGTAAAGAAGTTACTTATCTTGGTCACGTTATTTCTGCAGACGGAGTTAAGACTGATCCACAAAAAGTTAAAGCGGTTGTCGATTGGCCTCGTACGGAAACGGTACATGAACTGAGAAGTTTTCTCGGACTGTGCACATATTATCGCCGTTTTGTAAGAAATTTCTCAACAATAGCGAGACCTTTACATAAATTGACTGAAGCCCAAGCAAGTTTTAATTGGACAGAAGAATGCGAGAAATCGTTCATCAGTTTAAAGCAGGCGTTAACGACGTCTCTTATTTTGACATATCCCCGGACTGACAAAGAATTTATCTTGGATACAGATGCCAGTAATGAAGGGATAGGAGCCGTGCTTTCGCAGAAAACAGAAAACGGTGAAAGTGTCATAGCTTACTTCAGCAAGAGCTTGGGTAAGCCAGAGAGGAATTATTGTGTCACTCGTAAGGAATTACTGGCTATTGTCAAATCTATTGAGCATTTCCATCACTACCTCTATGGACGGAATTTTCTTCTCCGGACTGATCATGCTTCCTTGAGATGTCTTTTGAATTTTAAAGAACCTGAGTGTCAGATATCTCGCTGGATCCAAAGGCTGCAGGAGTATGAGTTCGAAATCGAACATCGCAATGGAACTTCGCACGGAAATGCAGACGCTCTCTCCAGACGACCTTGTAAAGAGGATTTGTAAACACTGCGTGAACGCCGAGAAAAAGTACGGGACGGAGACGGATACTTTCGTGAAGGTTTTGACTGCAACGACTGTGGATCGTTGGGCTTCGAGTGAAGTACAGAGAGCACAGTTAGAAGATTCCAATATTAGGCCAATTTTGGAGAAGAAACTAAATTCCGCGGATCGACCGTCTTGGCAAGAGATCGCGCCAGAGCGTCCCGCTACAAAGCGATACTGGGCTCTTTGGGATTCTTTACATCTTAAGGACGGTGTTTTATATCGGAAATGGGAGAGCGATGACGGAAGATCAAGCCGATGGCAATTAATTCTCCCACGTAGCAGAATCCCAGAGGTTCTGCGGGAAATTCATGATAGTGCAAGTGGAGGACATTTTGGAGTGATGAAGACGTTAAATAAATCCAGGGAGCGATTTTATTGGGATCGACTTCGCGCCGATGTTGAAAAATGGTGTAGAGAATGCCACGATTGCGGTGCCCGGAAAGGACCGAAAATAAAAACCAAGGGTCGTTTGCAGCGCTGTAACGTTGGCGCGCCCTTCGAAAGAGTGGCCTTAGATATCCTAGGACCCCTGCCTGCAACATCGAAAGGCAATCGATATGTTTTAGTCTTGATGGATTACTTTACCAAATGGCCAGAAGCGATTGCCATCCCGAATCAGGAAGCTTCAACTGTAGCTGAAGAACTGGTCAGAAACTGGATCTCTTATTACGGAGTGCCTATGATGTTACATTCGGATCAAGGTACAAATTTTAATTCAGCACTATTTTCGGAACTCTGCGAATATCTGGGAATCACAAAGACTCGAACAACACCGTTACATCCCGAGTCCGATGGCATGGTCAAGAGGCACAATCGAACAATTTTGAATCATCTTTCAATATTTGTTTCGAAGAATCAAACCGACTGGGATACATATTTGCCACTGTTCCTCCTGGCTTACAGAAGTGCGGTTCATAAGACGACCGGATATTCTCCATCAGAGATGTTGTTCGGCCGTTCTCTTCGATTACCCAGTGATATTGTTTTTGGACGACCATGTGATACGCCCTCCTCACGGAATGATTACATGAGTAATTTAGAAGCACGATTAGAAAGAGTTCATTCGTTTGCCAGAGAGCGAATCAATTTGGCGAGTGACCGAATGAAGATTCGTTACGACGCCAAAGCAACGAATCACCAATTTAAGAAGGGTGATCAAGTTTGGCTGTATAACCCAAAACGAAGGAGAGGTCTGAGTCCTAAGTTGCAACAGAACTGGGAAGGAGCTTATATAGTTGTCAAGAAACTGAACGACGTTATCTACAGAGTCCAGAAGTCGCCCAATTCAAAACCGAGAGTCTTCCACATTAATCGTTTAGCTCCATATGGTGCTACTGATCATAATGTTGTGTGATTAGACTGCCGGGTCGTCAGTTTTTTAAAGAGGGGAGCAGTGTTGCGAAATAATAACTTAATTTGCTCCCGTATTGCATGTGCCGGCGTGAAATTAGTTTTGCAGGTATAATAGCGGTCCTCCGATAATGGTAACCCTGTAGTCTTGGCGACAAACTTGGCGATCATCTTGGCGACTTGGCGACGGATTTGGCGACCTTGGCGACAAATGGTGGCTTCTAGAAAATTCATGTCTCGAAACCATATTTCAATTTGATAAGATTGTTCCAGAAATTTCTCGGCGATTCTGGTGACGTCATCATCTCTATAAAAGCGCTAGGATCTCTCTCCGGGGAGTTCAGTTGAGTGATAGACTTTGAGCGCACGGTTGATTCTGTGAAATGAATAAGTTTATTGTTTGCTTATTTATGATTTCAGTTAGTGCATGTTAATGATTCTTTTATTATTTTGAGCTATTGAGCTGCGAGACGTGAAATAAAGTGTTATTTTTGTTTACTGTGCTGATTGGACTGTTTCAAAGTACACCCACTTGGCGATTTTCGTAACAATATTAACAGGCTTAGCAGCTCAGACAGTATTCCATGCAATTTAATACGTATCTTTATTAAAAAAAGAAAACCGCCTCCCCAGTTTTATTTTAAATGACTTTTTCCACTGTGCAGGAAAGAATTTGCATTATTTATTTAGAAATATGGTAGAAATTTTAAAGCTGTAAGCAACTAATAAATCTCTTATTAGAAAATTGGATATTGTTTCAAGTTTAGGATTGCGATATCTTTTCATGATTTTTAAATATGTGGACAGTTTGTCTCGAACGTTGTCTTATGCTATGACTAGATGGGTTTATCTTTAGACTGACATCAGTTTTATTGCATGCTTTCTATGGATAACACTCTCTGGTGGTGGTTTTGATTGTTAAATGTGCATATAAAACTCATTAGAATAAATCAATAAAAAATATGCAAGAATTGGCTTGCTAATTATTTTTTTTAAAACATATTTTGATTGAAAAATTAATTTATACGTTGTTTACAGAACTTGTTTTGTACCAGTGGTTGGTTTATTAAAAAAAAAAAAAAACAGGAAGTTTGTTATGTTGAAACGGCCACGTAATGTGTTAATGTACAACTACTTATTCTTGCTTCCCCTTTAGAAAAACTTCAGAATTTACTTTCTCAAAATCATCAAAGTTGTCTAACAAGCCTCTTTATTCTATCGCAGTATTCTAAATTAGGTATGCAGTGTAACTTCAATATCTTGAATAAAGGTGTTTTTCCTATTAAACTGACACCCCCTTTTATTTCACCTTCTTATCTTGATTTTTTTTCTGTTGTTTCTTCGAGAAATCAAGGTTATGTTATTGTTCTCCTGTCCATGGACAGACGATTGTGTACTTTGTTAAAATAAACCCTTATTCTTTTACCTAAAACTATTTCCACTCTGTTTTGCATGGAGCTGATATTTGGATTTGAAATGATTCTTAAGATTATTAAATTTTTCGGTATTTATGTACTATCCTGGTGGTCATTCTAGCCATACTATTTTTTGTCAAATGTGCTGGCAAACTGTTGCCAATCGTATTCCAAACCATCATTAATTTCATGTTTCCGAGATTTATATTGGCAAAAATTGCTCGCCTTGACAGACCGACGGGATAATACGCAAGTACCAATTTTCTTTATGAAAACCGTTTATATCTACTGTTTCGATTCAAGAACCCGAATCATTATATGCAGCCAAATATTGGCAAACATGATGCTTTTTCTTTTTGTAAATAACTTCTAAAGTGGTTTAAATCAGCTGACTGACATCTCTGATTTTTTTTTATATCTATCACTAGCTTGCATGTGATCTGGTTCCTGGGTAAATAATGTGAAAATATATTTTGAAGTAATACTGTAATTTACGATGGTGTTGAAATAAAAATTCTCTTGCATACAATCATTATGAAAGAAGGTAACTGTAAAAAAACTATATAAAACTCCTTTAATTTTTCCTTATGATTCATTTGTTTATTTGTTTTTGTGTTTTATATCAAATCATCCAAACTAATATTATAAATGCGACAGTCAGTTTGTTTGTTTGTTTGTATGTTTGTTTGTTTATGACGCTTTAACGCCTAAACCGCTGAATCGATTAGGATGCATTTTCGTTTAGATATAGATGGGACCCTGGAGATGTTTATAGGCTACTTAGAATTTTAGATTTTTAATTACTTTTTAAATTATTAATTTAAAACCGTTTTTACGTTGCCATGCTTGGCGAGTTTTTTCCGTATCAAATGATTCATGTTTTGAGCTAACAAGAATGCTGTTACTTCAATAAAGAAGCGCGTGTATCTGAAAAACATTAAATACCACGGAAATTAAGCCAGTTTTATGCCAAATCTATCTATCTGTAATAATAAAAATGAATGTTCGCCAGACAAATCTACAGAAAGCAGAGCTTTGAAAATTTGAGCATGACTGAGCCCATAACTTCGGTAAAGTGCACCTGAGGCTCAGAATTTTGAAACTTTTCTAAGAATTAATTAAAAGCCGTTTTATCAAAATCACATGCATTTCAAAACATGAATTGGTATGGAAATTATGTTGATTTTACGCCAAATCAAAAAGCATAAGTAAAGAAAAGGGTACTTACGTATTATACCGGCGGTCCGCCAAAACAAGCGATTTTTTGCCGAAATAAATGCCGCGCACATGAAATTATTAATTGTTTTGAATACGATTGGTAACAGTTTGACAACTCATTTGACGAAAAAACAGTTTGGCGGGAATGACCGGCGGGATAATACGTAAGTATCAAGAAAAGTCCAGATGTGCTTCTTAAAGTTCATAAATTTCCAAATCCTACCAGTTATATAAATGTGTACGTTTGTGTGTTTGGATGTTTTTGACTGAATCACTCAAAAATGGTTGAAGGGATTTGGAAAATTTTGTAATGAATATAGCTTATGCCCTGGATTAACATACAGGCAGTCTTTCAAGCATATAGCATAAATAATTCTTTTACAGAGACACTCAAAATAAATCTAATGCATTGCGGTCGATAGAAATTTTGTAGCTACTAAACCGATTCTAAAACTTTTTTCACTGATTCAAAGTTACATTATTCCTGAGTATTATTGTTTGTTTGTTTTTGGATTAAGACCGATTGACTGCACTAGCGTCTTAGGCCTATATGGGGAATTCCTCTGTGGGGGATTTTCTAATTGATCCTAGCCCGTATTTACGCTAGGTTTTTTTTAGAAAACCACGGAAAACTTGGAGCGACTAGGTCGACAGGCGCGACCGGGGTTTGAACCTGGCACCTCCTGCCTTGCAGTTTTGAGAGCAGAATTTCTTAGACACTGGTGGCATCCTAAGTCTTACAGGCTACCTTTAATGCATATATCACAGATAGTTCTTTTACAGGGACTATAAGAATTACATTACTCTCATGTGCATCTCTGTAAGTACTGAACCGATTCTTAACTTTTTTTACTGATAGTAAGCTACACTATTCTTGAGTATTATAGGCTAAAATTCATACATGTAGCGTAAATAGTTCCTTTACAGGAACACTCAAAATAATTCTAATACATTACGCTTTCTGGGTATCTCTGTAACTACAGTACCGATTCTAAAACTTTTTCAATAATAGAAAGCTGCTCTATTCCTGATTAACATAGACTAAAATCCAAGCATATAGCATAAATATTTCTTTTACAAAACTGTTCGAAAAATTGCTCTATTCGCCAAATGCCTGAAAAAAATCTAAATTTAGTAACTCTGCATATTCTCTTATTTTAAATGAGGTATACTACCATGCTTTATACTTCATTTGAAACAAGTAAAAAGCAAATAATATTTAAATGCAGTTTCTTTTGTCGCAACAATATTTGTTATTCACACATGCTACATTTCTCTCGGGACCTAATTCTAAAGCTGACGCTGACGAAGTCGCGGGTAGCAGCTAGTTGAATTAATAAATTTGATACGGACACCACATGACTTCCTTGTACCCCTATTAAATCATAAATATTTTCGGTGCACTTCATCTAAACTTATTTCGTTTGAAGAAGAAAAAATATTGCAATAATTCTAAGGTTTAGCAATTTCTAGCCAAATATTTGAGATATCGACAAGCTGAGTTCAATTTGAAAGAATTGTTTCACTTAATTGGGCAGTATTTCGACAAAAGCCAACAAGCTTGAGATAGTTAGCGATATTTCAGTCATAGCTGAAATAGTTATTCTTCACAGACTTTTAATGAAATGAAGGTATCTATAGACCTTAATGTATTTTAAGTCTTTTGGCTGACCCTGTAAATAAATTACTCAGTCGACTGCAATCATAAGCACAGTTATGCAAACTACGTAATTATTTTCGATGTTAAATTTGGCGATATTTCAACAACTCGAAAAGGCCGATGACAAATGGCAAGAATTTGCGCATGGACCAAACAATGACTGACTATAGCCATAATATAAGATGTCCATAGACATTATTGTAACGAAATTCTGGTACTTACGTATTATCCTGCTGGACATTCCTGGCAATTTTTTTTTTTGGAAAATGTTGCCAATCATATTCAGAACTATTAATAATTTCATGCAACCAGCATTTATCTTAGCGAAAAATCGCTCATCTTGGCAGACTGCTGGGATAATACGTAAGTACTGGTCGTCCTGTAAATAAACTCTCTAGTAGATTGGAACCAAAAATCTAGGTGCACAACTAGATGTTACAAGAATCTTATGTATAAAATCTCAACAATCTACGACTAATAGTTTTTGAGATATGAGAGTTAAATATGTAGATATGTACACCAAATGTTGCCAAGTTAGGCAATTTTTGGTACAGTTTTTTGATGGAGGTGGGTGAATGTCAACGGACCATTATCTAACCATATGGTAGGTTTAGTATTCTGCTTGAAATGGATGAATGTCTCTAAAACTTTCATTAACCATAATGTGTTGGATTTTTTTATTTGAGTGTTTCTGTAGAAGAATTGTAAGTGATAAAGATACCATTTTCCTTGACAAGATTCATTTTCTAATCCTTAACAACATACATGACTTTTGATTCGTTTGAAATAGCTTATATCTCTAAATTACACTTTTGTGAATTTTTGTCCATACAATATAATGTATGAATGTAGATGTTATACTAATCCTAAATATAAAATTTCAACATTGTACAACTCATAGATTTTGAGATACACAAGTTACATATGTACGTATAGAAGTCAGGGAAACACTGATGAAAATGAACTTGCCGTCAGTCGAAATGGATTGTACAATGTACATGCATTTATATGAACATACATACATGCATGCAATGAGATGTTTCACAAAAACTCTTTAAATTCAATTCAGAGGTGGTCAAAATCTGGATACCGAAATTTTTCGCGATCACATTACTTCCTTGTACGATGTACAAGGAAGTAAAAGTGTTAGTGTTTGTAAATTGTAATGCATACACTCAAACACAATGCCCCCAGAAAGTGATAACATGCTTTCATTCTTTATCTATTAAAGACAAGTAGGCAATGTGAATTGAAAAATTGTTTAAAAGAAGGTAAAAAAAAAACTATGTTAAGAAATAGTTCATCTTGTTAATTTTCAAAGAGTTACGCTTTTTAGATTAGCATACAACTACTATACAAAAAAATTCTCAATAAGTAAAATGTGATAAAGTACAAAATTTCAGCCTTTCATCATAAAACGTATTAAGAGATATCTATAAACAAAGATGATTGGGGTCTATACTTGAATTTGAATGTAAATGTTTATTGTTAGAGTGAGAAAAAAAATTATTTTATAACATCTGTACAACCCTTAAAATATGATTGACACAATCTGCTTCCGTCGCTGTAATTTCGCCACGTGCTTTACTTCGCCCCGTGCTGCTCACCGACCGCATTCACCACGTGCTGTCCTTCTGATTTTCCTGGAACATCCTTCATATTGACTGAGCCCCGTAATCATCGAGAAGCGGACCGGCTCTTTTCAGGGCCTTAATTGGAAAGCCATTGGTGATACGGGTGGCGATCCCGAGATCTGGTTCACTGTACCTCCTGTACAGGCGGCGATCCCGTCACATTGGCTATACAGTGCTGTCCCCGGTACTGCCCTACTTGCCCCGCGTTGCCTTACGTAGCCCACCCGAGTTGGCAGGGGGTAGCCCTCGAAAAAGCGACTGCGTAAGGCCCCCACCTTTTGCACCACTGCAACTAGCCACTGCAGTATTTCTCTTACAGGTCCCCCCTAGGGAATCATGTCCAACTTCAACACGACAGACACACTATCTCCACGCTACGCGGAAGCTTTCGAGCTCCGATATGCGGACAAGCGCTCAAACGAACTCTTCGGTTACTTTGTAGCCTTCTTCAACTTTGCTGATAGTCTGATCGAGCGAAAACACTCCCTCCTTAGAGAGCATGCAGACATACACACACAAATCACCGCACTTATTGAAAATCCAACCTTAGGACAGCTGGCTAAAACGCCCCTGTTCCTACTCTACCAACAACATATGTCGCTGCAAGCGCACGACTATTTTAGCCAACATGGGCTGCTTCCACCGTCAAGGAAACGCAACCTGGAGGATGAGAATTCGCCATCTCCACACAAGCATAGACCCACCGACCCTCCAGACTTGTCAGACTCTGACGAAGACGTCAGTACCATGGATCACACAGAAAAACATACTTGCGACTCCAGCCCCAGCAGCAGACTTCCTACACCTGAGCCTGAGATTGCTGATAACACTCCACCAGAAGAAGTTGCCGACAACAGTGGCCAAACCACCAGTGGCAAACACAGATTTTTCTGTGAGTTCCCCCGGGCACTCACGACACACACTGCAAAAAAATCTCCAACATCACCAAGTACCCGGTAACCTGCAAGTTTACTGGCCAGGTTTTTATGGTAGTACTAAAAAATGATCTTCACTTTAGAGCGGTTCAAGCCTACCTTAAGGATAACAACATAAGGTGTCAAACTTTTGACCCTCGCAATGACAGACCAATTAAGGTATTGATTAAGGGAATTCCCCCCTCAACACCTAAGAATGAAATCGAGGACTTCCTCGTTAGCAGAAACTTCCGGCCTGTCAACATAGCATTCATGAGAACCAAAACAAAAACCGTATTGCCAAACTGCATAATAGACCTACAAAGAACCACGAACATTGAGGACATATACGAATTCGACACTTTTAACTTCTTACAGGTTAGGGTGGAGAAATACACCAACACTCGGATGAAACAGTGCCATAACTGTCAGGGTTATGGCCACTCCTCCTTAACCTGCTCCTTAACGCCCCGCTGCCTCAAATGCGCGGAGTCCCGCCGCTTTAGGGAGTGCCCCACTCGGGGCAAGGACCCAGTAAAATGCGCCAACTGCGCCGGGCCTCATGTGGCCTCTTACCGCGGGTGCCCAAAGAACCCGGCAAACAGACACAAACCGCATACCTCAGTACAAAAACCAAAACCCCCTACAAACAATGTCACTGACTTTCAAAACAAACTAGGAAACCTCTCACCCCCCCCCCCGGCTTCTCAGCCTGGACTCAGGTTGGACGGGGAAGACGAATTAAACATACAGTTTACCTCCCGGAGGACCTTGAGTCTAACACTGAAGAATCCGCCTCGGACGTTGAGGACACAGCCCCTCTGAGCACACAACACACTGAAAGCGCCCCCCAGGACCCCCCTGCCCAAGACGCCCCAAACACCAACACTTCTCAAGAGCCTCCGGCTCCCCCCACAAAGAAAAATACTAAACTACAAGACACTAAACTACTAAACTACTAAACAGAGAAAAATACAAACAGTAAGAGATCTAAACGATCTCGTGGACCTCCCCTCACTTCTGAGGATTCTTAAGACGGCCACTGATGCCGTTAAAGCTTACGACGACCCCCTGGATAGGGCCTTCGCCCTGCTCCAGGTTATAACCGACAGCCTGCTCCCTCAGCATGGGTCGAGCTCTTCAAGAAATTAGATTCATAGTGTGGAACGCCCAAGGGCTCCACAACAAAATCGCTGAGCTTAGGGACTTCCTGGCTCATAACGATGTCGATTTAGTCCTTCTCCATGAAACTATGCTTCGCCCCAATCTTAGCTACCACATCCCAAATTACACCCTCTATCGAAATGACAGGCCTAAGGCTAACAGAAACCGTCTTTCTGGCGGTACTGCGATATACATTAGAACCTGTATCCCACACTCGTACATCTCCAACATCTCTCTAGACGAACTTGAAGCTACCTCAATTTTTGTACATACAGCTCAAGGCGATCATCTCCTCGGCCTATATCAAGCCAAAAATAAACTTTCCGGCGGACGATTTCCGCAAACACCTCAGCCACTGCCATGCCAACATTATTGCCGGCGACATGAGCGCCCACCACTTTGCGTGGAACGGCAAGTATAACTGTCGACGGGGCACGGGTCTATTAAAATTCCTTATTCAAAACCATGCAAAGCTCTCCTACCCTAAAACCCCCACTCACGGTGATTCCACTATTGACCTAATACTATACAATAACATTAAACAGCTCATCTCTAGCCGTACTATAAATCACTTCTCCTCGGACCACCTTCCGGTCCAATTCGATTTAGACACAAATATCATTAGCAGGGATTGCACGAGACTACATACAAACTGGTCCCACTTCACGGAGGAGCTCCTCTGTACCCCTTTCCCTCGCACCACACTAAATACTAGTACGGAAATAGATGAAGAAGCCAAAAGACTTTCGGATCTCATCCTCTACGCCTATCAAAAAGCTTCCCGCCCGGCGGTAGCAGGAAACTACACTAAACTCCCCCACAACATCCGGGGCCTCATCAACCGACGTAATAGGGCGAGAAAAACCTATCAAAGAACTCTCAACCCTACGGACAGAACCACCTACCACCGCCTTCGGGCCGAGGTACAAAGACAAATTGCCACCCACAAGCATCAGAATTGGAATTCCTACATCGAGGGGCTCTCCCCTCACGATGGCTCTGTGTGGAAAGCAATACGGAAGATCACGCATAAAAAATCACACATTCCCCCTCTTAAGGACGGAAATATGTATTACACCCTAGACACGGACAAGGCTAACATCCTAGCCAACGCTTATGAAGAGCAATTTTCTAACGAAGACGAGGACCCTGCCCTCGCCTCCCGTCACGCCACCATTTCTAGCCACGTTAGGAGCTACCTCAATCAAACTCCTACACATAGCATCCCGCCAACCTTGCCCTCAGAACTATGCAATATCATCAAGAAACTAAATGTCAAAAAGTGCCCGGGTCAGGACCGCGTAACCAATGTTATGTTGAGGAATGTGCCCGCAAAAATTCTTTTCTGCCTCACCAGACTCACAAACGCCATCCTTCACACTGCACACTTCCCCACTCACTGGAAAACGGCGGTAGTGTGCCCTATACCAAAGCCGGGGCAGTGCCTCACAAACCCTGCTGCTTACAGACCCATCAGCTTGCTGAGCTCGCTCAGCAAGTTGACTGAAAAAATCATTTCAATAAGACTTAAAGATCATCTAAACCAAAACAACATACTAATGCCTGAGCAGTTTGGTTTTCGGGCGGGCCACTGCAAGACTCAACAACTGGTTCGGGTTGTCGAATTAGCACATGACGCCATCGCCAAGAACAAACGTGCGGCTATCCTCCTTCTGGACTTACAGAAGGCATTCGATAAAGTCTGGCACGAGGGTCTCACTTTTAAGCTAACTCAACTACAAATACCGGACAAATTTGTCCACCTCATTCATGATTACCTCCAAAACAGGTCCTTTACAGTAAAAGTTCAAGACGCTTACTCTACCGTCCGACCTATCAGGAGCGGAGTTCCCCAGGGGTCTATCCTTGGGCCTACGCTCTTTAATATATTCATAAATGACTTACCCCGCCATCATAATACCTCCATAGCTCTCTTTGCGGACGATACTGCTATCGTTGGCCACGCCATAAACAACAGAACCCTGCATAACAGCATGCAGGAGCACACTGATCTAATGACCGATTGGATGAAGAATTGGTGCATAAAGCTAAATGCAAGTAAAAGCCAAGCCCTGTCCTTTACATACAAAACCCCACCATCTAGACTTCACGTCCTCGGCTCCCCCATTCAGTTGAGCTCCCACGTCACCTACCTCGGTGTCACCATCGATAAGACGCTATCTTGGAATAAACACTTCCAGAACACTGCCTTCAAAATGAAAGCCGCGTTCGAGCGTCTCTCACCATTATTCAATGCTAGATCCCTCCACCACAAAAACAAATCGCTACTGTATACGTCTTTCGTCAGGTCTGTTGCCACATATGCAGCTCCGGTTTGGGCCTGCTCTGCTAAAACAAATATACAAAAAATTGAGTCCAAACAAAGCGCCATCCTGAGAAAAATTAGGCGCGGTCACCCTTTCATCTCGAATAGTACTATACGGAACGACCTAAACATACCGCTTCTACGGGAGCACATACACAAACTCACCAACAGCTTTTCGACAAACTTCATAATCTCGATAATGAGATTGTTGCCGAGTTTCCTGAGTATGATCACACCGACCCCCAAAACAAGAAGCGCCCTAGGGCGGTTCTTTCCACCCTTCTTCCCTAGTTCGTCCCAGATGGTCGAGCAACCCGCCCTGTGAAGTCCGCTTGTCGGAGGGAGGTCGGGTCGACATTCACATCTGGTTCCCCCCCCCCCCCCTTTACCCACTCTTTTCATCATCCACTGACTTGACTGATCCCCGCCCAATCTGTAGGGCCCCCCAAAACAAGATTTAAAAATGACGATCTACAAAAACACACTGGAGATAAGCTCGACGAGCTAGGTGCTCCCGTAATTCACTCTATCAGTCAGTCAGTTAAAATATGATTGTTCAAAGTTATTCTCTCCCTTCTAGAGCTACGGAAAAGTGGTTTAAGTCAGTACCTATTTATCTTCATACCTTTGACACTTTTCAGGATATAATTCTCAATTTTTTTTCATCACCTCATTAGCATATGGAGCAAATTTTACTGATTGGGAATATTTTTGTATGCAGGCTATATACAAAAAGTGTAACTTTTTGGAAATTAACGGAAGAAATTTTTTAAGGAGAAAACATTTAATTGCTCCAGGGCTTAATTTCTAGCAAAAGAATGTGCCGGAGCCCTAATTGTGGTGTCTGCACTCGTGGTGTCTGCACGTGTGGTGTCTGCACTTGTGGTGTCTGCACTGTGAAACCCAACTCCATGTCCATGGACTTAACTGACACTTAACGGTAAACGGCGCAATAAAAAACCTCTTGGGAATGCGCGCGGTGTTTGTGAGCTAACCGCGATGTGCGGTAATATGTAACCAAAATGTAAAACCGTGTGCATTAGTGTTTATCTCTAATAATAAAAATGAATGTTCTCCAGACAAATCTACAGAAAGCAGAGCTTTGAAAATTTGAGCATGCCTGGACCCATGACTTCGGTAAAGTGTAGCTGAGGCTCGAAAATTTTAATTACTTTTCTAACTATTAATTAAAAACCGTTTTATCGCCCGCACAAAATGATTTATGCTTTTGAAATAAAGCAGAAATTCTATTTGCAAAATCACATGCATTTGGAAAACATAAATAAGTATGGAGATTGTGTTGATTTTACGCCAAATTAAAAAGCATAAATAAAGAAAAGTTTACTTACGCATTATCACAGCGGTCCGCCAAGACGAGTGTTTTTTGCCGAGATAAATGCCGGGCACATGAAATTATTAATCATTTTGAATACGATTGGCAACAGTTTGGCAACTCATTTGACGAAAAAACAGTTTGGTGCGAATGACCGCCCGGAAAATAGGTAAGTACCAAGAAAAGTCCAGATGTGTTTCTTAAAGTTCGCAAATTTCCAAATCCTACCAATAATATAAATGTGTACGTTTATGTGTTTGGATGTTTTTGACTGAATCACACAAAAATGGTTGGAAAAATTTGTAATGAGGATAGCTTATGCCCTGGATTAACATACAGGCAACCTTTCAAGCATATAGCATAAATAATTCTTTTACAAAGACACTCAAAATAATGCTAATGCATTGCGCTCTATGGAAATTTTGTAGCTACTAAACCGATTTAAAACTTTTTTCACTGATTGAAAGTCCTAGGCCTATATGGGGAATTCCTCCTCTGTGTGGAATTTTCTAAGGGATCCTAGCCCGTATCTTCGCGAGGTTTTGGAAAAAAACACGGAAAACTGCGAGCGGCTAGGTCGACAGGCACGACCGGAGTTTGAACCTGACACCTCCAGCCTTCCAGTTTTGAGAGCAGAATCTCTTAGACACTGGTGGGACCCTGAGTGTTATAGGCTACCTTTTATACATATATCACAAATAGTTCTTTTACAGGGATACTCATAAGAATTACATTACGCTCTATGTGTATCTCTGTAAGTACTGAACCGATTCCAAAACTTTTTTCACTGATAGTAAGCTACACTATTCTTGAGTATTATAGGCTGAAATTCATGCATGTAGCGCAAATAGTTCCTTTACAGGAACACTCAAAATAATTCTAATACATTACGCTCTATGGACATCTCTTTAACTACAGAACCGATTCTAAAACTTTTTCGCTAATAGAAAGCTGCACTATTCCTCATTAACATAGGCTAAAATTCATGCATATAGCATAAATATTTCTTTTACAAGAACACTCAAAACAGTTCGCAAGTACTGTCGTAACTCTCTCTATTCGCCAAATACCTGAAAAAAATCTAAATTTAGTAATTCTGCATACTCTCTTATTTTAAATGAAGTATACTCCCATGCATTATACTTCATTTAAAATAAGTAAAAACCAATAATATTTAAATGCAGTCTCTTTAGTCGCAAACACATTTGATATTCACACATGCTTTGTTTCTCTCGGGACCTAATTCTAAAGCCGACGCGGAAAGTCGCGGGTAGCTGCTAGTATAAAATATATGTGTTCTGTGATATAATTGCCTTTTTCTATTTCGCTCTCTCATACCCAGAGATCCCGGAACCTCGTACACTAATATTCTCATGTTCAGAGCCAGTAGCGAACTGTGAACCCTCGCCATATGGGGGTTGGTGGCACATTTAATCAAAATAACGATAATTTAAAGATTTTCCCATATAATAATTATTTGACACATTTTTATAATTTCACAGAACAGTGAAATGAAATAGTCTGAAATTAGAAGGAAGAAATATAAACAGTATGCAGAAAATATCTAACATAAAATCTTGCGGTCTGAGGGCTCTCAAATCTGTTCAAGGCTAAGCGAGTCTGATTTATCCGTCTGCTAAAATCAGTTTGTGTGTGAAATGGGGAAAATTTTTGAATTAATGTACAAGTGTTGGGGTCAGGATCACAATATTCATGAGCTTTGCTAGGTGTTGCGAATTATGTAAAAATCCCCCAGGGAAAAGAAGTACAGGGGCGGAGCTCTGGTGAACTCCTATGCAATTAAGTCCTGAATTGCTCCATCCAAACAATGCAATGCCGATAATTTCTCGGAAAGCCTATTATGCAAGTAAATTCATTTTATATGTAGTATGTGTTTATAAGTTAAGGTTAAAAATTTTAAATGAATAACTAACTGATAATCAAATTTATTTTATCAATTCTATGAAATATCTTATTTTGTAATTTCTCTCCCAGTTTGGGACAACAGGTACTCTTTTGATTTGAATATTGTTCACCGCATATAAAAATCAACAGCTTATTAAAATTAATTTAGCTCAGAACAGGCAATTTCATTAAGTGGCAGGTGCTTAAGTGAAATTAACAAACATTCAGGTTAATTAAAAATTAGGACTGTTTAACTTGATATTTATTGACACTGAAGATTTCTGCTTTCATAAGAGTTACATTAAAATTAATAAAATTCTCAACTTTTAAAACTGTTATAGTAATACATGGGACAGTAGAAAATAGGAGGAGGTTCACATAATCTACAACTATATACAGCACCAGTCTTTCGGCAAAGGTTAAATAAAATAGAAAAAAAAAAGGTTTCGATTTCAAGTTATTATTTCAGTTTTAGATTTTGGTTCACACTTGAAGCAAAACTTAACTGTATATCTAAAATAGCCTCTGTTTCAAACTAAAGTAAAGTAAGTTTTAAAATCAACTTTATGTTTTGGTTTAGATGTAAGGTATTGTTTCAATTTTTGATTTCTGTTCTGACTCAAGCTTGAAGCAAAATTCTACAATTCTACAGTTGTAGAATTGTTTAGTACAGTTTTATGAATTAACATTGTTAAACAGAAATGTTTTCCATCTTATAATAAAAACACATTAGCTTTAGGTTACATCATGGAATTATCATAAATTTACATTTTGCACTCATATTTACTGATAAATTTAAATAGTTATGCAGCAAAGTACAGATTACATTAATTGGTTTAAGTCCTTCCTTTAGCTGATTCATTGGATTATTTTTAATGGCATTTTCATACGTATTAGATTAATTAAAAATAAAAGTGTGTTATGCGATGCATATGTTACATTTTTTTTTCATTAATCTGATAACTGGTAATGTTTTACTGGCATTTACATATTTAAAAGACCACTGTGATAAATAATAACAAGCAATACATTTTATTTTCTATTTATAAAGGGGAAAAAATCTGAATATATCGTAATGGGTATTTAAATAAACACTTATAAATATTAGTGTTATTTGGTGTTTTCTAGGTCATACAGAAAATCCGATGAATTATAATTCAAAAATAAAAATTTATTCCTGTAATAAATCTCACAACAGTGTAAGAAAATTTCGCATGCACAAGGATATTTGTAAACAAACAGCAATCCGAATAACCTGCCGAATCTTAAAAATAACGTTGTGTTTATTCCCGTACGGAGTGTTGTCTTTCCGAAAGCAGTACCAGAGGAAAAAGTCTCTTTAAATATCGTTAAAGTATTATATGCTAAGCTTTTTAAAATATTAAACGCCACCCGGGACTCAAAATTCGAAGGTCTGCTTAACAAATTCCATCCATTACAATCATCCAAAAAGTTCAATTTAATACTTTTTTTGAATATTGAAAATCGGGTTTTTCCATTGAAATACATTAAGAGAACACCAAGCTGTCACGCAAGACGACGACCGATCGCAGAGAGGCGCGGCCCGTCGAAATGCTCTATATACTGTTTGCTGGACCGTTTCTGACATTGAATTTCCTTTGAAAACTGCGCCTCGTTTCAAGAGAGCTATGGTCCGGGTGCTGAAACGCCAAAACGATAAAACTAGGCTGTTCCACCGAATAAACCATTTTCGAAGCATACGTTAGGATGTAGCAATAACAACGATCTGAAAGGACGGAATACCTAAAGAATAGCAGCTCCATCTGTTGACGAGCTTTATAACTAATTTTGAAAATAGGTGAGAATAAATTCCCTGGTTCACGGACCAGAATGCAGCAAACCGCATATTTCTATTGCATTCTGTTTTCCTTCAATTGATTTTTCAAATCTTTAGTCATTTTTGGAGTACCCGGTATATTTGATACCTAGTTAAATACTGGTCATTTTAGTCATTTTAGAGCTGTGACTAACGTAATTCTGGAAGCTAAAATACCTTAACTGGTACGTTTATCGCTAATTCGTTCACTTTAGTTTTCATCTAGTACTTTTGGGAGCGTTGAAACTTGTGCATAACTCGTAGAGACCTTATGACTGCAAAACTCGCCTAAGTGCGGGTATTTTTAGGTTGGCGAGAGTGGGGGCGATAGAATAGGAATCAACTATTTCTTGTTCCATAAAATACATCTTTGGAATCGAAATCTATCTTAAAATCGCCTATCGAAACGGTTTTACAATCTTCGTCAGGCATATTCTTACTATATCGCGTAGACATTTTAAATACTGTTTGGAAAGTGTATCCTAATCTATGAGTGTACAGTATTTGTCTTCTCTCTTCTGTAAAACACTTCTTCGGAATAGAAATCTATACTAAAATCGCCTACTAAAACTATTTTACAGTATTCACCAGGCATTATCTAACTACACTCGAAATACATTTATAATAAATTGTCGTGTTTTGGCACCAACTTTAGCGATCAATTATCAAAAGTTGCAAACCTCGTGCCACTTTCAACATTTTATTAACGCCCCCCCCCATCCACGTTATTTAGCAAACACATTTGAAAATATCTTCTCCGTAACATCATATCTGAAAATCTTGTCGACAAGATCGCGTAGGAGCAAAATGTGTAGACAAAATTCTCGTACTGAGCGAAGTAGCACCCTTGTGCTAATAATAACTTATAATAGGCAGAGGTGATATGCTAATCGCGACACAAGCAGGAGTTTCGGGACATCCCAACATTCCCTGACAACATTGGAAAAGGAGACTTTATCTGAGTCCAGCCTACTGTTTGTGCACTGGCAAAACTCCCTCTGCCTTCTTCGCTCCAAGATGATGGTCATCGTGGAAATGGAGTTGGTCGATTTTCTAAAGGGAACATTGAACAAAGGAACACCCTCCGGAGGAGTCGATCGCAAAACCGTTTACAACTTTATCTCTCCCGGGGAACATGTTGTCAGTCCACGTACAAAAAGCTCCTGTCCCAAGCATCACAATACACACAGCACAATACAATATCTCAAAACATCATTTCTATACATATACCATACTCACCCCCCCCAAAAAAAAACTACACTATACATCACAAAATAAAATATTACAAAATACATACACTATACCACTAAATAACACATTAAAACACACGTATGACACAGAAAATGAGGAATTACTGGATAACAAGATACGTTATCAAAATAATTCACAACATACATGCATAATATACATATAACATACATTACAATATCACACACTACACAAATACACTATCCAATGCACTCTTTCTGTACTGTCCCCCTTTCTATACACGTTTAGGTTTTCTGCCCCCTCCCTCTCTCTCTTCTTTAGGAATAGTATTTGCAGTATACTGTATTTTTGACATGTTTCTCTTAAGTATTTTCTGTTTTCCATGAGAAACATAAATTACTGGTGGATATCTACAGAGCTTATTAGATTTTCTAGCGGGGAGGATTTAAAGGATTTGATTTTTAGAGGTACTCAAGCTCTTGTCGACGAGCAAGTAGGAGAGAAGGGAAAAAAACACGTACAAGAACTTCTAACGAAAGAAGAAAAAAGCTTTTTCTCTATTTTAGCGAGATGACTCATTGTAATCTGGTACGAACAGGCAAACTGTCCCCTCTGTTTTAACTTAACAAATATTTTGTAAATTTTAACACGCCAATATTAACCTTTTAAAAATGTTATATCTTTTTCTTTATTTGTATGAAGATTATACTGACACTTCGTGGATGGGCACAACATGCGAGCAACATCCAAGCGGGTGTGGAGCATCTTATGTACCTCACGCTGCTTAAGAAACCCGCACCCCTCAGGCTCTGGCAACTGCTAGGCCCTTACAGGGCTGGCCTAGGGCCGTCCCTGTAACAGTCCACGAAGCAGCTCCCTGCCAAACACTTCCGCGCAAGGTAATATTAAAGTCTTATTTCAAGAAAAACATTGTAGAGGTTATGGAGCGGTGGTCTGGTAGAATGGTCTCCTCGATTCCTAAAGCCTCTACATTTATTTCTTTTGCATTTCTTAAAATGTAAAGTCTACGAAGTATAATCAGAGAGCCGAACAGATTTGTGAAATCGCTTTTCATCTTGTCGGTAATGCTAAGAAAAGTTCTACAAGAATTTTTTTCACGTGTCTATGTATTGCAGCCCAACGTGCATGCGAGCAAATGCGATGAGAAACTACACTGCAAGAAAAAAAGTCTGTTAAACTGACAGAAAAAAACTGTCAGCCAAGACGCCAGTTTATTTCCGTACATTTTGCAGAAGTCTTCCCTATTTTTTTCCTAATACGGAAGATTTCTGTGAAATAAACTGAGAATCTGTAAAAGTTACGGAGGACTTCTGTAAAAGAAAAAGAAAAAAAGAAAAAAAAACGGAAATAAACTGGCGTCCTGACTGACAGATTTTTTCTGTAAATTTTACAGACTTTTTTGCAGTGTAATAATCAAGATATTTATCTGTCACAGTTTGTTTATTTCTGTTATGCTTTGCTTTTATTTGAGTTTTTCCGAGAGAAAGCGCTTCTTACCGTGTTATTATTTGAGGTTACTCTAAAACTTGTTTATGCTTGTTAAATTCGATTTTATGCATTATAAAATAGATATGCATATATATTTTGCAATAGAAATGATTAGGCAAATATCACACTGTTTTTTTACTAGAGCAACAACATTTTTGTCATGATCACACCTTCTCTAAAAGCTCGTATTCCTTATAATAGGGCAATATATCTCTACCTCCAAGTTGTGTACGGCTCCCACACCGTGAGTTAAAAATTTGAACTCGAATTTCTTTGTGACTATTGGTCGTACTAATATCAAACTTTTTGTGTTTGCAATGTTTTTAATAGGTAAAGAAAGATTTCCTTAAACATGAATGTAGGAACCAGGTGGGTTGTACCAACGCCCCCTAGAGAGGAAAGCCGCAGCGCTTACTTGTGACGTCACACCGAGTAGGTAAAGCAAAGCGTTTCCATTGCGTTTCTCCTCTTTCCTGCGGCGCGGGAGAGAGAAGAAACCCAAATTCAACGCTTTGCTTTACCTACTCGGTGTGACGTCACAAGTAAGCGCCGCGGCTTTCCTCTCTATGGGGCGTTGGTTGTACACAAATTTAAGTTGTGTATTCCCCTCCCCATTTTTGTTTCAAATTCTGACCATTTTTGTAATTGGAAGTATCATGTAAAACTAACGGTTGAGAAAATAAAAATCGGTCAACTTAAACGTAAATACGCTATATATTGCTACAACACCGATTCACGCGGCAAAAATTTGATGAAATGACTGTAAACTACCTTGATATGTGACACTTATTTCATATGCAGGGTCTGAATAAAACTTTTTCGTGCCCATGTCACTTTTCAATCTTGTGTCCCTATATAAGTCTAAACTTAATTTTTCACCTCTAACGGGCCCCAAATGACCGTACTATAATCAGGGCCTGTTTATGCATTGCAAAAAAAGTCTGTCAAATTTACAGAAAAAAAAAAACTGTCAACCAGGACGCCAGTTTATTTCCGTTTTTTTTTACCTAAGTCTTCCATAAATTTTACAGATTTTCAGTTTATTTTGCCGAAATTTTCCGTATAAGGAAAAAATACGGAAGTAAAATACAGGAATGTGTAAAATATACCGAAATAAAGCTATCGTAGGTGACAGTTTTTGCACCTCACTAATTGATTCAAATAATCTCCATTATTGAGAATCAATGTCTTCCGAACGGATATAGCGTTGATTAGTGATTTATTAAATGCAGTTATTCCTTAGAACTGTACTACGCGTCTGGTGCGTCAGTGATAGCAGCTCTCGTCTGGTGTGGGCCAAAAATGAGTAGATACCTAGTCTTGAAATATTCTCCCTTATTGTGCAAGGTATGTGTTCCCTTATATTGATAAATTACCCGTCGAATTAATCTAATTTCCGTGATGGCGGCTTCTTAAGTTATCTGACCAGTGTTGTTAACGTGCCCAAACCCCCCTTCTCGGATACTTGCACTCCCGAGACACATACTGAAGCTACAGTTGATCAACTGTAAAAAAGGAACTTTTGAATCATATCGGTACCACAATTGACTTTCTCGTCAGATCCATCTTTACAGTCCTCTTGCCCGTCACAGTGCCAAGAAATAGGAATGCAAACACCAGGATGAGACTGGCAGGAAAACTGGTCTGCTTGACAAGTCTTGTTGCCTAGATACAAACAATAAACGAGTAGTGTTACATTGAAGCAGAAAAAAATGGAGTCATTTTAAAGCATAACCTTTCGATAATGATAACAAAAGTGCATTTATAAAATAGCCCACTCATGCCGTGAGCTTTTGATCACTTTTCGTAGCCCCAGATTGAAATTTCTTGTCAAGTGTTAGAAGTTCGAATCTCGCTTGAGATAAAATTCTGGTTCTCTCTCTATTTAAAATGGTACAGTAGAACTCCAATTATCCGAACTTCGACTATCCGCTTTCAGAAAAAAAATAATAAGACAGAAACGGAAAGGGAAGAGACAAGAGGAGATGAAGATGACGTGCCACTTGAGGAATTTAGAAACATTCTTCTGAAAACTCCTGGATGTTCAGGAGTTAGCGCTGAAGATATTGTAGAGTGGGTGGTGTGTGATCGTCACATTCACACACCATCAAATTCTATTTTCAGAATAAGCTTTTTTTTAAAATGTTAATTTATTGGATACACATAGTTAAACGTTCATAGTTTTTATTGCAATCTACATTCATAAAATAGTTAATGAAACTGTAATAAATATTACAAGTCGCAAAACCATGTATATTAATTTTTCTCAAATTGATTTTGTACATACAAGCCCTATTTTGCTGCTCGAAAAGTGCTCTAACTTTAAGCAGCTGTTACTCGGTGAATTTTGGTCGTAGAAGGACAATTTTCGTTTCTATAAAAAGCAATGGCCGCTGTCAAAAGTTTGTTCTGTTATCTCCTGCGAAACCGGAGGGATATGAGTTTTGACGAAAGTGTCCACGGATTCTGAAAACTGCGGGGAAGCCGGTAAACTGACTTAAATTTCGAAATTCCAATTTTTTTCGAAGATATTAATAAAAGGCTGAAAAAATAAGGATAATATTTGCCAGTCTTGGCAATTTTCCCCAGTATAAAATCATTCATGCCTTTGTAACAAACCAATTCCTGCGTGAAATTAACAAACATGAAGTATAATTACACCAATTTTACGCCAAATTAAAAAGTATGTTAAATAAATAAGTCAAAGTGTGTTACACAAAGTTCACAAATTTCAAATAGTAAGTTCTCTTAGATAACGGGAGTTTAAAATTGACGCCAATGCATCTTTCTAATACTTTTTCTAATAATAATAATTGTAACTGATTCAAAAGCGCCGTTTTGGCATCAGGTACGATATGGAAAAACACTATCTTAAAAAGGGTGAATCTAAATATTGCGTCTTCCAAAATGTTAGCACCAAGTATTTTGAAAATGAAAAATAATTCAAATGCATATTATAGTAATGCTGGTTAGGTTCATCTTGGTATTTGCGACCCGTAGAAATATTTGGCGGCGTTAATTATGCCATTCTGCAATTACAGCATGGATATTTGCCTGCGCGGCGATATGATATATTTCGCGATGCTAAATAAACCAATCTGCTAAGGATTATGTATATGAAAGTATGGATAACTGCTTTCATGGCATCCATGCATAAACAATGATTATTGGTTATGAGCATGTGTAAATCGCCAAATGATGAAAAGTCGCCATTACTAGCAAGGTATAATAGCTGTTCCGCAATATTTATCACAGAAAACATATGAAGCACTGTTTTATTAGAAATAATTATTAACTATACTTATAAGTAAGCCACCAAATTATGAAAAATCGTCATGGATGTCATATACGCAAGATGTTCCATAGGTTTTACACAATTAAAAATAGTGTATAGAAGTTGTTCCAAATAACATGATAGAACCACGGAATGTCTAACTCGGTAACATTCTATCAGATCCAATATTTGGGTTTTGTCAATTATGCCTTTTTTACGAATAAGCCTTATTAGGGGGCGAATGCCTCATACGAAAAGCGAACGTAGTGAGTCGGGGCTTTGGCCTCTAGTAAATAAAATTTTTCTAAACAAAACTAGTAGGACCGGGGAGCCGTATAAAAATTTAAATTTCGTTATTTTTGTAGGAATTGATTTATTGACTTTGATTGTTTCTGGTATAATAGATAATATAATTTAGCATTTTTGCAATTGGAACTATGTGTCTCTGACCATGGGCGCCGGCAGAATATTTCCCAGGGGGGGGGCAATTACTACTTCAACGTATGGATACCATGTTGGAAAGCGCAAAAAAGCAAGGGAAAACACTGCATACAAAAATCCAGGGGGCATTGTCCCCCCCCTTGCCCTATGCTGCCGGCGCCCATGTCTCTGACTAATGGTTTAAGAAATAGCGATTGGGAACCGTTATTAGCACTGGACACCCTGTATATACGAAGGCATTTATCTTGATAAAAACACAGCTAATAAACACAAAAACTTTCCTTTTTACAATGTAAATAACATATGAAAAGCTTTTATGTGAATAACTGAATTTAAAAAGTAATTTTTTTGTCTTGATTGCAGAAACAAGAAAGAACCCACAAGACAGGGTTATAGAATTCACCAATATTTTGTGTATCGCCACAGTTTCGTGTGACAAGATGACAATCTCAATAATTTATCTGTATTTGTTAAGCATTTGAACAAAGAGATATAAGTATCAACTTTTCCACCCATTCATTCAGTTTGAGAAATTAGAACCTAATTAATCCAAAGTTATAGCGTATTTTTTTTTTTTTTTTTTTTTTTTTTTTGAGGTGTAGTTGTTGATGCACATAATAATAATAAAAAAAAAAATAAAAAAATCTGAAACCCTTTCAGATTTTAAATACGCACCAAATTGCTATATATTAAAAGCGTATCATAATTTATGCGCCGTCCCTATTTTCTTCCTCATTCCATAAGGTTGGAAAGTGTATCATTATTCATGAGTGAGCAGTATTTTTCTTCCTTGTTTTATAAAACCCATCTTTGGAATCGAAACTATCTTAAAATCGCCTACTAAAACTACAATATTTGCCAAGATCTTTGGCAAAGTACAAAGTCAATCTTTGCCAACAACAACAATCTTTGCCAAGTATATTACAACTATACCGTTTTCAATATTGTTTCGAATGCGTATCATAATCCATGAGTGCGCCGTCTTTGTCTTTCTTGGGTTGATTTCTACTTTAACGCCCCATCTCTCGCCAATCAATCTCGGCGATCATTATACATATACAGTAACCATGGCGATTTTTTGTATTTATGTGGCAATCGTAATTTAGAATTAACATGGCGATTTGGAACAACCTGTAAGTACAGCATTCCGTAAAACATTTTTATTTATTTTGGATTGCCAATTAATGTAGTTTTAATAATTAAATGTCTTCAAATTCCTTAACTAGTGCGTTTCTCACTAATTTGTTCACTTTAGTTTTCATGTAGTTGTTTAGGGAGCGTTGAAACTTGTGCATAACTCCTAGAGACCCATGACTTCAAAGCTCGCCAAAGTGCGGGGAATTTTAAGGTTGGAGAAAGTAGGGGCGTTAAAATAGGAATCAACTCTTTCTTGAACCATAAAGTACATCTTTGGAATCCAAATCTATCTTAAAATCGCCTACTGATACTGTTTTAAAATCTTCACCAGGCATACTTGAACTATAGGCATATTCCAACTATATCTCGTAGACATTTTAAATACTGTTTCGAATGAGCATCATAATCCATGAGTGTATCGTGTTTTCCTTCTTTGTTCCATAAAACACTTCTTCGGAATAGAAATCTATATTAAAATGGCCTACCAAAACTGTTTCACAATTTTCGCCAGGCATAGTCAAACTACACTTCACCTTTATAAATACCATTTGGAAAGTGTATCATAATCTATGATGTGTACCGTATTTGTCTTCACTGTTCTATAAAACACTTCTTCTACATTTAAATCTACATTTAAATTGCCTACTAAAACTATTTTACAATATTCACCAGGCGTTTTCTAACTATACTCGATACATATTTATAATAAATTGTCGCGTTTTGGCACCCAGTTAAGTGGTCATTTATCAAAAATTTCAAACCTTGTGCGACTTTCAACATTTTATTAACGCCTCCCCCCCCCTCTCCACATTATCTGGCAAACACATTTGAAAAATGACTCGATGCGAAAATTGTACCAAAATCGTGTCTACACAAAAAGCAAGGTTGAAATTAATAGCACTCTGGTGCTAATAAAGAAAACAGATGAATTCATTTGTAAAAAATCATGAAAAATTCAAATAAAAATGAAATAATATAATTTTCGAAAGGGTAAAAAATTTCTTATCAAAAGATATCCTGTTTATCCCTTGACAATCCTGTTTTATTCATACCTGAGCTGTCGTTTTATATTTCCTGGTAAGGTTCTCTCGAACAGACATTTGGTTATGTTAGACCCGTCACTAACTAATTTCTGATTTGACAGCTGACAATTAATTTTACACTAAACGCTGGTATATAGTGCATACTTAACAAAAGCGTTGTGGGTGTCAAGGGGTTAATGTATGTTAGAGGAATTTTTCAAAAATTCAAGTATTAAAAAACTGTCTAGACGGAGGTATAAAGCAGAACTTGCCCAGAGCCTAAAAATATAATTTACGTCAGGTAGAAAATTATTAGTATGTATTTGGATTAACTTAAATTTATTTTAGAACATCAAAATAGCGTATATATATATATATATACATGTATATATAGAACATCAAAATATGACTTAATTGCTTAAGCCATTAGCGCCCGGACATTTTCATCCCGTTCTACCATTTATGTTGGTGGCTGAAGTGATAAATAAATGTCCGACTTTGGTAGGGGTATGAAGAATGTATTTCTTTTTCTAAAAACAGGAATAAAACAGTAAAATATTAGCATTTTATTTAGTTATCTCAGTGTGTTTTAGGGAAATCAAATTTATTTTTCGAGAAATCAAAATAGGAAAATAAATTAATGGTTATGTACTTTCGCGACCGACGAATTTTGCGGCTGTCCTCAAAAAAGGACGCTGTACGTTAATTGGTTAATACATGAACACTTAACTGCAGACATCAATATTTTCATCTGAATTATCAGAACAATCGTCTTCTTCATCACAGTGCCACCGGTCTGGAATGCAGTTGCCATTATCACACTGAAATTCGGTGTCTAAACACGTTCTTTCTGGGGAAGAAAAAGAGCAGATATGTGAGATATTGACAATAGTACTAGTTTATCTAATTAAGTAGATTGTCTCCTATGATTATTTTAAATAGAAAAATAGAAATATTAATATTCGTCCTAAATATTTTTACAGGCTTGTTCATTAAATGAAAAAATGAAATAAATTATCTTCTCCCTGAATGATGTCAAAGATTTGGACCTGAATACGTGAATGCATAAGAAATACCTATTGTTGGTTATGCACCGTTTTAGAAAAAATTCAGGCGGATAAATCGACAGCGGAAAAAAAGCCTATTGTAAACCCTTTTTTTTGGGGGCTGTCATTTACCAAAACTAAAGATAAAGCTACATTTGTTAGTAGACAAATAAAAATATAAAATTTGAAACCTATATTAAATTTAATAATTATAATTGAAAATAACTTTATTTATCAACTTTTATCACCCTGGATTAAATAACATTGTGCGTCCGGTTATATTTTACCTCCCAAATAAAGTTGTAGCTGTTCAACAGTGCTGGAAATTGTCTCTCACTCTCAGAATTGTCTTAAACAAGGTCCAAAAAATTACGTTTCAATTTTAGAATGGTTGCCACATCCGTCAGATTAAAAGGAAATAAGAAAAATTTACGGGTACTCTTTTAAATTGATCATCCTGTACAAGTTAGAAGTACTGAAATCGTTGGCAAATCCCATTTGGTCTAGTGGTTACGATATCTGGCTCTCGCCCAGGAGACCCGGGTTTGCTTCCTGGCGGAGGAAGAGTTGTTCCATGGTGTAATTAGTAAGTTTTACGATAATTCTAAGAAACCTTCATAAAATCACTTCATTTTTAGTTACAAATGAAACTTGTGTTTTATCTGTGACTGAGAAGCAAAAAAATTAAAATTAAGTAAAAATACAGTTTTTAAAAGTAGTAGCTTTTTATTTTGGAGCCCTAAAAGGCATAAAATAAAAATGTATTCTTGAAAATATATTGTTATGAATGAATGAATGTTTCAAAACTACGAAAAACTTTTCACTTTTGCAAGAGATGAAAATTTTTAGATATTCAAAATATTTTTAAAAGTATTCCAGACCAATATTCCACTTGAACTGTATTTGCTTGTAAGGAACTGATTTAATCATTAATATTTGTATTGCAAATGTCTCGAACGCTTTTTAAAATATTTTGAACATTTACAAATTTTCATCGATTGCAAAGGTGAAATATCTATATTTTTCCCAATAATTTTCTTAGCTTCGAAACTTTCATTCATTTGTGTATACCTTTGCAAGAATATATTTTTAGTTTATGCCTTTTAGGGCTGCACAATAAAAAGCTTCTGCTATTAAAAACTGTATTTTTACTTAATTTTTATTTCGTAAGTCGATATTTCGACTAGCCAAAACTACTGAATCCAATAATACGAAATTTGGGCTCTTTCGTATATGCATGTATATTTCGATGAAGATGTGTGTCAGTTTTTTTCAACATGGGTGCGAGGGCCGTGGTAGGCCAGTGGTTAAGGCGTTGGACTCGTAACCGGAAGGTTGCGGGTTCGATACCGGCGTACCACTAAAGACCACCGTGTACATGCGGTGTGCGTGCACGTTAAATCCGTGGTTCCGAAAGTCCTCTCGGCGGTCGCTAGCAGTTTCCGAGGGGTGCCACTATTCAGAAGTCCCCCACCTTCTGATGAGGTTCTAAATTGTGGCGGGAAATTCCGGGAAAGACGTGTATGTATCTCCAAGAGACACATTCATTGACGCGAGCTGTCCTCTACTGGCAAATAAATAAATATGGGTGCGAGATGAGACAACATTTTCCAAAATTCCTAATCTAAATGGGTTGGGAGGTTGGGTACCAAAGGCTAAAACGTTCTTTTCACATTTTCTTCTCCTATCTAAAAATAAATAAATATCCATAAAATTCATGGGTTAAAACAAAACATTTTTTACACATATCTTCCTTGAAAGAAAAATATTATCCATAAAATTCTAGCTTTAAAGTGCAAGAATTACGAATCCTACGCTTAGGCTTACCATATTTTTAATTCGAAACTTGTTTAAATTTAACATTAAAAAAACGACATTCTTTTAGGTAGCCTAATATTTTTTGTTCTCTCCAAGAACACACATAAACGTTCTAAAGTTGCGTTTTAAGATTATTTTGTACTTACCACAACTTAATTCATCTGAAAAATCACCGCAGTCATTTACTTCATCACACTGCCATGCTGTTGGTATGCATTTATCATTCCCACATTTAAAATAGTGCAATGGACATTGATCTATTGTTTAAAAAATCTCCATTAGGATACAGAATAATTTAAATAAAGCAAGTATGTGCAGTAAATTAACGGGAAAAAAAGAGGATGCAGACAACATTTTAATTCTAACTATAACAAAAATGTATGCTTTTACGAGTGGTCTCGTTTTCTGATTTTTTTCTTTTTTAATACCATGTTTACTAGCGTAATAGTCGCACTTTATTGCCAAATTTTCGTGGTGAAAGTCTAGGTGCGACTATTATGCGGGGAAATCCACTACATAATATTGCACACTCTAATGCT
>JAWZYV010016920.1:0-12724 GCA_038373885.1 Cheiracanthium punctorium | reverse complement strand
CAAAATGTAAATCCTCAAGTTCGTAAAACATTATTATTTCATGAAGCCATGGTACGGCAACTCAAATCATCTTATCAAGACTCAAAAATTTCAAAGTTTAAGCAGCTATTGGGTGGAGCAATAAGCGGAAAAATTGTAAAAAAAATATCGACAACTATCTGCCATTAGGAAAAATGTTGTCCCTATTATTTCTTCAAGAGTTCATCGGAGTAATAAACCACTGGAGTATGTAAAAAATGCAAAAAGCAATCACATATTTATTAAAGATCGGGTGAAAAGTTTTTATGATGAAAATAGTAAGATAATTCCTGATAAAAAAGCTTCTATAAAAATGAATGGTAAACAAGTAACAAAACGTTATATGAATGCTACGATTAAAGATTTACATTCTAAATTTTGTTTCCAAAGTGCGTACTGTGTTAACTACCCAACCTTCGCAAAATTACGCCCAAAGTATTTTATTGAACCAAAAGTTACTAATCGAAATATGTGTGCGTGCTTCACACATGAAAATTTCTCTTTGTTAATACAAGCTTTTCACAGTCACAAGTTATTGACAGAAAAGACGTCATATAAAATTTTGAGTAGTTTCCTGTGTGACAGTAATTCTGAACTATGTCTATCAAGAACGTGTGAGCCATGTAAGTTAAAAAAATTAGAATTTAATCCGAAAGATACTAATTCTATTGATAAAATATCTTACATGAAATGGGAAGTATCTCCAGAACGAAGAATTAATGAAAAAAAAAACAATAACTGTTAAAATTACTGAAAAAAAAACATTTCAGGGCAAGCAATTAACCATTTTAAACATGAGCTAGATTTGTTTATAGCCCATGAATACAGAATTACTCATCAAAACAACTCTATGAAAAAACTTACTCAGGCTCTACAAAGCAATGAGTTAGGACTCCTCATTGACTTCAGTGAAAATTATTCTTGTAAGTATGAAACGAAGTTCAGTCAGTACACTTTGGGGCTAGTAGAGTACAATGTACTTTACACACTGACATTGTCTACTCTTCAAGATCTTCTCAAGGCTTTGCTACTTTGTCAAAATCGCTCAGACATGATCCTTCTGCTATTATTGTTCACATGAAAGAAATACTTGACGTTTATCTTAGCATCAAATCCAGAGATAAAGGAGTTTAAAAGTGTTATAATATAACTGAGGAATAAATTTAATAATTTTTCTAAAGAATGTCTACCAAATTTATTTTATGTCAGTACCGTGGATAAATGAGTCAGTACCGTGGAACGACAAATTTGAAATTTGTTTCTCGTTCTTGACACTTTGAAGTTGTAGTACATTCCTCTGAGGCTTTCATTCTTACAATAAAATAGATGAATAATATGCATAAAAAATTTTAAAAGTTTAATTTTAAAATCTTAACATTTTTAATCAAAAAGCAATCACAGTTGATAGAACAGATCACCACGTCTACCGTATTTTTTTTTAAAACGTCAATTGCTGGATAGTTTTGTGAAAATGTTTGTTATGTTGCAAAAACGCTATAGTAGTGGTCAACAATATGCAGACCCTGATCATAAGATCATTAGATTGGTCCCACCGGGTAAGAGGTTGGATTTTGGGCCAGCTATACTATTACAGCAGTTTAACTATATTTTTGATATGTGTCTCATATTGCTCCGCAGCAGAAAACTAAGAAAACATTTTTGAAATATTTTAGGCAAGTTGGATGTGTTTAGGCTGATTTGATTGTTTACCAACTAATGCGGAAAATTTCCAGAATTTGGGGGTTCGAACCACAGACAACCGCTTTCACGTGCGAGGTGCATGCTACCACTGAGCTACTCTGACAAAATTAAAAATAACTGTTAAAACCAATGGTGTAGTCCCAAGAAAAAGTTATTAAAAGCGGACGTTTATTTTTGAGATGCTTAATTTTGTGCAGTTAGTTTATGGTAATTTCTATTAAAAAATAAATAAATCTTAACTAAATCATTAATTTTAATTATTTATTATCAAAATTTTTATTTATTTTATATTTTAATACCAGTATTTTGAGTGTTTTTTCTATACACTACTGCTTAAAAACCATTAAGAAAATTACACCTTAGCAGAGATTGGAGAGTGAACAGATTATTCAACTAGTTGCCTTGGGCAGGTTTCGGATTTTGTTGCTGAAGGGCGAACGCAAGGAGTCAAACCTGTGCCTCTATTCCCCTCTGGCTGTGTTTACCTAAGAGGCAGTTTTATAGGATTTTTTTAAAAACCGAAATATAACATTTTTTAGTAGCTTCTTTGATTATTACTGTATTCAGATTTATTATTTGTTACTCGTTTTATTAAATATCAATTATACTACAAATTCATTTTGTTCATGCCAAAAATTATCATTTATTATTTTACACATTTTCGTTTAAAACACTTTATTTTATTTACATTTTTTCAGAAATAGAAACTTGTTTAGATATATACTTATAATGTCCTATTCTGATTTTAAAAAAATTAAGAATAATAACAAATAATGCCGTTAGGATGACTGCACAATGAACTTTCCATTAAAGTCACGGTGCTGTTTGGGTGACGGTACCGTAACGTCGCATTGAAGACACATGGTCACCCCTAAGTCATATTTTGAATTCACGGTGACGTTACGATGTGACGTTGCCGCGGAAGGACATTTGACAGTCGCCTTGACTCATTCGCGACATCACGATAACTTCACATTTAGTTCACAGTGCTATTAAAGTAAAGTCACTACGACGTCACAATGAAGTTCCAATTCTACAAATAAGTCCCGATTTGACTTCACGGTGACGTCCCCTTGAAACGTTGCCGCGGAAGGACATTAGACAGTCAAGGTGACGTCACCGTGAAGTCAAAGTGGGACTTATTTGTGACGTTGTGCCTTCAATGCGAAGTCCTGGTGACTTCACATTTAGGGCACGGTGCTATTGAATTCCCGTCGCTGTGACGTCGCATTGAAGTCACAATGTCGCAAATAAGTCCCGATTTGACGTCACGGTGACGTCCCCTTGAGACGTTGCCGCGGAAGGACATTAGACAGTCAAGGTGACGTCACCGCGAAGTCAAAGTGGGACTTATTTGTGACATTGTGACTTCAATGCGAAGTCATGGTGACTTCACATTTAGGGCACGGTCCTATTGAATATCCGTCCCTTTGACGTCGCATTGAAGTCACAATGTCGCAAATAAGTCCCGATTTGACGTCACGGTGACGTCACATTGTTACGTTGCCGCGGAAGGACATTAGACAGTCAAGGTGACTCAATTGTGACTCATTCGCGATGTCGCGTGACGGAAATGCGATGTCACTGTGACTTCTCATTTTGGTCACGGTGCTATTAGGGTAGTTAGTCCTATCCATTTCTATAGGGGAGCTGATTTATTGGATAGAAATATTTTTGTCTCCTGAGGCAAAAGAACTGAGCTCAGCTTATGCGCTATTGTCAGTCGTACGAAATTTGAAAGTGTCCACAAAGAATGACTTTTTTTCTCACTGTAATTTCTGATAAGTTTTTCTAGTTCTGTTTGAAAGCACTTAGACGAACAGCATGTCTAATCAGAAGAATTTAATCGAAAATGTATCCTTAATATTACTTTCTTGATAGAAACATTGAATGTTTAGTGTCTCCATCCAAAAAGTACAATGCTGATTATTTTTTTGAAAGCCTATTATGTAATATGTAAGTTAATTCATTTTATATGTTTATAAGTTTATGTTATGAATTTTGAATGAATAATTAACTAATAGTTCACTTGAAATCAATTATTTTTCATTTATTAGTTCTATCAATCTGATAATTTTATAATTTCTCTTTGAGTTTGGGATATGGCAACAGGTGACACACCATCTTTGGTTATAATAATGTTTGCTGCTTATTAAAATCAATTTAACTCGAAACCAATATGATTTTATTAAGCAGTAGGTGCTGTATATGTATTTTTGATACTGCTGAACTCTATTATGAGCAGAATCGTACAAGGTGTGCTCAAAAAGTATTGAGCCTTAGGGTGACAAAAATGCATTTATTGTGATTTGAAAATCCGAAATACTAATCCCCTTTAAAATAGTCTTCAAGGAAGTGTACACACTTCTCCCAGAGCTTTCACAATTGTTAGAAATGATTCTGGAACTCAATTTCTGAATGATGAGCAACCATGCCATCTCATTCCGTATGATATCTTCTATAGACACAGATCAGTTTCATTATGATAATGCCCATTTTGTGCATTTGATTCAGGCTCTCCTCATCAAAAACAACATTCTTGTATATCGTCAAGCTCCCTACACACCAGACTTGAATCTGTGTGACTTTTCGCAATTTCTGAAGATAAAAATGCTGTGTAAAGTGACCTAGTTTCAGTCAAGAAAAGACATCCCGTAGAATGTGATGGCATGTTTGCTCACCATTTAAAAAATTGCAGTCTTGTTTTTTTTTTTTTGTTTTTTTGAGAGGGGGGGGGGGTTGAAAGTTGACAATGTTTGCAATTTTTAAAGATTTTTTGCTAAGTCTGGTGCCAAAAAATAAGAGCCCAAAACTAAATCTAGCTTGGTGAGAATCTAGTTAGAATATGCCTGACAAAGATTGTAAAACAATTTTTATATAGATTTCAGTTCCAAATAAGTGTTTTATGAAACAAGGAAGGCAATTATGGTATACTCATGGATTATGATACCCTTTCCAAACAGTATATATAAAAGTGAAGTATAGTTAGAATATTCTTGATGAAGAATATAGTACAGTTTTATAGTACCGATGATTTTAAGGTAGATTTTGATTTCAAAGAAGTTTTGGTTTTAAATGGTAAATTATAAATTGCATCCTTATAAATTATTTAGTTTAATTTAAAAACATAATTAATAGTATAAAATTAAAGATTTAAATGAGTTGAATCAATTAAAGTTTACCTCTGGGGGCATAGTCTCCCCCCGCCCCCATCCTGTTTATTAGTTCAAGCAATTGTGCACTTAAAGGTTGCATTCACCAAAACCTTGACTTGCATGTTAACCTATTTAAAATGTCGAATGAACATATGCTTAATGACTTCGAGGAGATAATTCCTTTACAGTTTGAAGTAAGGTTTAACCTGTTTACTACCATTGTCATGAAGTTGCAGCGTTCCCAGCATTGCATAAATCTGAATGCTCCACTGGATGCAGAAGGGAATCTTCACTGTTGTACCTTTGTTATGATAGAAGTGAAAGGTTTCAACAATTTCGATAATTCTTGCTTATTGTGCAGATTGCGTAAATTAGGCGTGTTTGGGGATGAGATGTTCAGCACTATATAATTGCTTCTTCCATATATCATCTTTATTAAATTAACATAATCACTAATTTGGTCTTTCAATGCACTATTTTTTCCTATATTTCTGCCAAAAATGCAGTCATCAAGCTTGATTTCATCTATTTGTTTAAGAAAATAGTCTATTCCTTTATTGTTAAATCCCAATCTGTTAATTACCCCTTGATCTTTAATTAAATTCTTGGTTTTTTGTTTCCATATTGTGGATTACGAGTTACAGTACCAGTTTCAATAAACCCAAAACCACTCTTGCAACATTTGAGTCAAATGAATAACTACCTATCAATCTTGAGCCTTTAGGTATTAAAACTGTATCACCAGTTTCTGCATAAACATCTCTACTCACCATAGCACGCAATATTCCTTGCAGATCAGAGTTTATTGCAGTTTCAAGAACAGCATCAATAATTTTACCTAGAGTAACCATTAAACCAAGCTTTTCTACTCTGGTAGCTTTGCTTGAGGTTTAAGGTTAACAACAGGGTTTATGGTTAATAACATATCTATATTAATTTTTAAAAATAGGGATAAGATCCCTTTTCCCGTGTCTGTCTCTCTCAATTTGGGAGGTATGGACTCCTAAATCCTCTCTTGGCTATGCCACTGAGCACCTTTTGATAAAATTTCTATACACGCAACTGAGTTTAGCCAATTTTGGTAATATATGAGAAATAAATTTTGATAAAAGCAACTATGAAAAAAAAATTGAAATATTACTTGAAATTTTTCATGAGTGGCAATTCTCCGAATCCTTCTCAAGAGATCTTCATGAAAAATTGGAGGAAATATCTATGAGCAAAGGAAGTGTGCACACAATGCTTCATGAAAGGATGGCCCTTTCCCTGAAGCTTCTCACCCAGGGTATAAATCACCTCGTTGACCTCTGGGACACTTGTTTCAACCTACAATGTGAATTTGTCTAGTCCAGTGTTTCTTAAAGTGTGTTCCACAGAACCTTAGGGTTTCGCAATGACCCTCCATGGGTTCTATGAGAAATTTTAAAACACCATCAAATTTTTTTAAGAAAGTCCCTAAATTAATTCTGTAACCTAATTTTTTCACCAAGCTCTTATATAGAATTAATCTTTTAGTGATGGCGGAATTACAAGAGCTCCAGATATATTTTGGACTAAAACTGGCTATCGGAATCTCTATTGTTATGAGAATTCCCCCCTTACCTATATATTTTCAAAATAGATGTACTTTTATAAGAGTTTTCCACATCATCTTTCTGCATGCATCAACAAAAATGAAACACCGGAATAATTTGGATGAAAAACATGATATGAAAATAAAACTTCCTTCTATACAACCAAATTTTGAAGAACTTTGTGACAGTCAAAAACAAAGCCATTCATCCCTTTGATACTTTTCAACAATTAACAGTATAAATTCAATAAAAATTTCGTGCCTGCAGGTCACCTTTTGTAAGTATTATAATATGCATTCTTATACCGCTTTATATTGTTTAGTTTTTATGTTTGTCTAATGGGTGATAAATAATAGGCCTTAGTTTCTCCTTAAGTAATATTTATTCAAGGGTTCCGTTGCTAAGCATGTGGTAGGAAAAGGATTCTGTGGGATACAAAGTTTGAGAACCACTGATCTAGCCTATTTGTTACACCTGTATTGCCTCTTTCTTGCGTATGCTAATTTATATTAATTCTATTAAACCATTTTTCAAACTGCCTGTAGTGCCACTTTCATTTGGGCAACCCTAGCATATAAAAGCATAGTTATTTAAAGCTGCTTATTGTTGTGTTTAAGCATATCAAAATTTGAAAAATGTTAAAATTGTAAAAAAGAGCTAGCTTGCAAGGGGTAAAAAAAAAAAGGCTGCCTTGTTTTCATAGGAGCCACAAGGCTTTCTCATCTTAAATCCAGTGGTATATCTAGGTTATGTTGTGGCAGATAGCACATGTACGTTCACTCAAGAAAGTTTTCGATTGAGAGAAATTTTCCATATTAATTTTGTGAAAAAGTGATAATAGTTTCAAAGACATGGAGCTCAAAAGAAGTATGAGAGACTGTTATTACACACATTATCCATTTTTAATGAAAAACAACATTTTATATATGAAACCAATGTAGGAAAATTGACTTGCACTTAAATACTTTTTTTGCAAAATTGTACCACGGGTGGCACTTGAGGGATTGCAGATTTTCATTGAGTAATTGATATAATGAAAAAGCATTAAATATGTTTGCTACCACTGTTGCCAGGACATAATTCTCTCTTTCTCTATGCCTTCCCACCAAATGCAGAATAAGTGCAAGCCGTATAGGCGGCTGTGTCAAAAATATTCTTTAGCTCTGTGGCACGCAATGGGCACTTCAGTTAACTGCCATGTTGTTGGTAGTTAAATAAATCAATGGCAACAGCTGCACTTTTTCAGCATTGGGCAGTCTATCTACTTTTTTTTCTATACTGATGTATGTAGGCGAGTTGGAAAATGTTTCCCCTAGCGACTGTGGACAGAGGTGTGTATGAAAGTCAAACAATATAATGAGATATGAAAGATATGACACAGCTTTATTTGTCGGCATAAGTAGTAACTAGCTGCCAGGGTTGCCAGATCGAAATTTATGAAAATAGCCAAATGGCTTCTGAAAATTAGCCAAAAATAGCCAAACCGGCGATTGCAGCGCCATCTTTAGGATTTTTAATTAAGCTTTGCAGAATTTGAAATTGGAATAGACTATGGACGTGTTTTCTTACATAACGTAGGGGGGGGGGCGACATTCTCACAAAATCTTTTAAAAACATATGTTTAAAAATTCAAAGAGAAACTTCTATTTTCTGCTCTTGAATTCCGTAATTGTTCAGCCCTCAAAGAAAAACAAAATCGGTCATAAGGTAAATTAACAAAATAGATACCTAATAATTTATTGAACAATCCCTCTTACTCAGTAGCGTAGCCAAGGGGATAGGGGGTCACAACCCCCCATGAGGAAATTTTGCCGTACAAAATGTCTATTCTTCACTCCCTTATTACACACACTTACAGATACATGTGAGTTACAGTAGTCGTAACTTCCCCCCACTCCCATGAAAAATTTCTCGCTACACCACTGCTCATTACGTACAATAAATACGAATGGACTGAGTAATTCTGTTTATATCAGTAACATAGACAGGATTTTATTTTGTTGGTGGCGATCTGCAGCCCATCCCGGTCAGCTCCTACTCAGTCCCTGATTATCGCAGGGGTAAGAGGGGCATATGCCCCAGGTTCCTGATTTGAGTTGCTCCTAAATTATTACAGTATGTGAATTTAGTTTAAGGTTTTTTTTTTTTTCCTGTGTAGTAAATGCCTAATTTTTTTCAGTTATGAATTTACAAAGTACAAAAATCTTTCTTTCTTCTTAATTCCCCCTCTACATAGAACAAATATCACAGCAGATTAAAGATTTCTACAAAAAGAAGTGGTAACTAGGATGGTTGCTAGATTTTAAGTGATGCAGTAAGTTGCCGGACCCACTCAAGTTTTTTAAGTGGCTACCCAGCTAGAATGGGACACCAATAAATAGAAATTTGCCGATTACGATTATTAATATAATGAAAAAGTCAGACTTTTTGTTGTATTTTTTAAGTCTTCATTATATAATAAATGCTGATATTCCATATGTTTATAATGTTTATAAGCATTCCGTTTATCTAATATTAGTATACTTCATGTTGTTGGATACATTTAATCAAGACAAAGATTCATATGTGAACACAGAAAAAATACATGAAGTAGTTGTCAGACACAGTAACAACATGTAGGGGGGCCTCCTATTCAGACTTCTGCCCCAGGTCCCGGTTTGTCATAATCGGGCCCTGCTCCATCCCAAAACTAGAGAGAACAGGGTGGAGTCGATGCAGATGGAAACAGAGTCCGTTTTGCAACCCCTTCACAAAATTGCAATCGATTAAAACGGGCCCCTTCACAAAAATATAATCGATTCAAACGGCCCTTCATTGGCATTTTACCCTACATTTTAATGTGTTTTATAAATCATTTTAACAAAAAAACTAGCTTTCGTTAAAAATTGATATGAAAATTCACATAAATAAGTGTTGAAATTCACAAAATTAAGTATTGAAATTTACAAAAATAAGCAATTTTCGCTAAAAGGGACCTTAGAAAAAATTCCTGAATTGACCCCTGGAGACAAACACGGGTAAGGGCATTTTTTCACTTATTTTACTGTAATTGATATATAGATGAGAAAATTTTGGACCCCTTTTCCCAGAAAATAAATCCTGGCTACGCCGTTGGCCCCCTTTCCCCGAAATTTAACCCCTCTCTTTTTTGGTGAACTAAATTAATTTATTGTTCTTGAATACTCAGCTTAAAATGTTCTACTCATTCCTCCACGGAATAAAATCCTGGCTATGATACTGGCTAAGTAGTGGAGTGCCGCTCGAACGATTATGTATATAAACGCTTTGCTGTCAGGCTACTCCCCCTTCTTTAAAAACAAGGAATTCGAACGCGTATGGTTCCCAGTCTACTTGCGTTCATCGCTTCCTTGCATCCCGATACAATACTATCACCAAAGATGTCAATATCCTTTTCAAAGCTCTGACCCCACGTCCCGCTCTCAGTCTTAATGCTAGAGTTAGTTGAGGTAACTGAATTTTCCTTCTTGCTAAGGCTGAAAAAGTTAGACAATTTCTTCAAAAAACTTATCGAGTCAAATATGCTAAAAAAAAAATAGTTAAAATTGGCCAGTTTCTAGCAATCACAATAAAAATAGCCAAAATCAGGTTGGCCAAGCGTGATCAGGTTGGCCAAGCGCCTAGCCAAGCGTGATCAAAAATAGCCAAATTGGCTAATATTAGCCAAATCTGGCGACTGTGCTAGCTGCCTTTGGTGACCAGTTTTGGCCGTTGATGGCTGCTTCGCAGCCAAAATGTGCAACCTAGAGCACACAGGCTGCTTTGCTACTGGCTTGTGCAATCTATGGCACACGGGCCTCTTCGCGACCGAAATTTGGAACCTACAGGCCATCTGCCTTCGGCAACCAACTGGTCCAACTCCTTCACATCCAGCCTATCCAGCGTACGGGCTGCTTTCACACGTCTCGGTAAGCACCCGCATCTGGCAACCAGCTGGTCCACCTGTTGGCCCATTACTTAATTCATGTATTTTATTTTCTGTTTACAAAACTGTTAATCTCAGCTAAATAGCAGTTTAAGTTCTTCTCACTTTAATTCTATGCTTAAAAGTTTAAGTCTCTTACTTTCATCTTTGACTTAAAGTTGCTTATCTGGTTCAACACATTTCGTTTCGCAGTAACATGGCTATTTTGTTTGTCTTGACTTACTTGTTGAACTGGCAGCGTGTACTGCCGGCAGTGACGTCATTTGACCCGTTCAGCATAACCATTGTACATATTTTCTACTCGCCTGGTGTGCGCATTGCGGCTTCCGTTCCCGGCAGTATTTAAGCAGCAATCACCGCGGGATCGGCAGCTTCGCTTCGTTTCGTTATGTGTTAGAGATGCATCGTAACTGATGTTGTTGAGCCTCATCCTTTTAAGTATGTAAACTACGATGTGAAGTATCTTGATAAAAGTGACATGCTGCCAATTTTATTAGTTTTGATGGAAGATGAAGTACATTAAGTTTTAAATTAAAGCGTCCGGCATCCTGCTGTAAATCCTGATGTTGAAAGTAAATTCTGTTTGTTTTATTGAGTCCATTGAACCCTGATAGCAATACATTTAATTATTTTAGTGCAATAGTTTTTAATACTCCCAGACAGCACATAAGCTTAAATCAAACTTGATATTTCTTTGAATTTGACGTATTAATACAAGCTTGACAGTTCAACTCATTTTAAGCTTGCAGGAGTCAAGTTGAATTGTCAAGCTTAAATACAGCTTGATTTAAGCTTGACAATTGATACTCGCTTGGTTTTTCAATTTGGAAAGCGTGCGTCGATGGCGCCATCTGTGAAAGAGAATGGACATTAATTGTCTTATAGCGTTTCTCAAATTTGCTCAATAAAGAAAAGTTCGTAAAAGTTGTGTTTTATTTTATTATAACACGAGGGGAGTTTTAGTTTTATTTACATCTAATTAACATTAGTAATTCCGTTAACTAATTAGTTAGCTCTAAAAATAAATTTTAATATAATTAACACAATTTAGTTAGTTAATATACTTCACTTTATGGGTATGGTAGAATGAGGCGTAATCCGGCCTCCACAAGATAATTAATCAGTCATAAATGTACTTGAACATAGAATTAAAAAAAAAAAAGAGAAGATTCTAAATTTTTTCTAAGATTCTATATTTCCAAATATGGAAATTCTTCAAAATAAAATACAATTATACTACGAAATTGATTTCAAAATCAGTCATTTGTCTCGATTTTGGCCAGCAGTATTGCTCAACGATGAGTGTTGCAATATTGAAAGTTTTAAAACGTGTCCTGCTTTTAAGTTTATATTATGCTTATTTCCCTATTAGTAGAGTTATGAATTACACATAACATTATTTAAATTTTGATTCATCTCATGGAAAAATAAAAGAAACTTATCAGCATCGCCCATACTTATCGATCTGGGGTGACAACAGTCACTTCAAACTTTAGTCATTGCTGCCCGAGGCAAAATAGCCGAGCGGTTAGCACGCGAGCCTGCCAGCCTAAAGGTCCCGGGATCGAACCTAGCCGCTGACGTTTGATGGAACAGATTAAAATAACTTAAAATTTCAGCACAGAGGGGGAAAATGCGCGGAAAAATAAAGTACGTAGGGTGCGGACGCCCCGTGTATTTGAATTTTTTTTAGGAAAATTTTTTAAGCTTGAAATTAACTTGCTATGTCAAGCTTAATGCAAGCTGGGCAAGTGTAAACTAGAACACTTGATTCAAGCTTGCATTAAGCTTGCACGCTTGAAATTTTCAAGTTTATTGACTTGATAAATCAAGTTTTTGCTGTGCTGTCTGGGCTTTACCTTGTTAATTGTTTCTCCTTTTTATGTAACTGATTTTAATATAATTGACAGTTAATAAATTGAAGTTCGTTATTTTAAATTAAAAGCCTATTTATTGAGTCTATACATGCTACATATTCTGGTAGTCAATTTTTTACAGACTTTTAAAGACTTTACAGCTACGCTGAAATTGGGTATTGCTCTGCTGGTTTAAAAGTTAATAAGTTAAATCTCTAATTGCAAATTAGTGAATGGGCCACTAAACAGTTAACTCTTATCGAGGTGTAACACCACCGATGGCCTATTCACGACCAAAAAGTGTAACCTACAGGCCACCTGCCTTCGGCGACCACCTGGTCCGGCAACAGGCTGCTCAATATGCCCGCTCGCGTGAGCCATGTGCAATGACCGCATCTGATACATGTCTGTGTTCTAACGGTCATTTATCGCTAATACCTATGCAGCTACTAAAAACAGAGTCCAGTCTTCAGTATA
>JAWZYV010016919.1:0-38030 GCA_038373885.1 Cheiracanthium punctorium | reverse complement strand
CCTAACATCAAGGCATCGTCGCGACCGCAGGGAGTGGGAAACAGAGCATGTGAACTGGAGGAGAAATGAATGGAGCAATGTTCTTTTTTCTGACGCGTCCCGTTTTTCAGTTCATCCTGATAATAGACGTATTTTCATCTGGAGGGACCGTGGCAGTAGGAATAATCCTGCGTTCGTGCACGAAAGTGTCAGCTTTGGCGGTGGGGGAGTGTTGGTGTATGGTGGCATCTACATTGATGGGCGCACAGACCTCTATCCTTCTGTGGACTTTGCGCCCGTCAATGGAGATGCTACCATACACCAACACTCCCCCCCCCCCCACCAAAGCTGACACTTTCGCGCACGAACGCAGGGTTATTCCTACTGGGGGGTTATTCCTTAAAACGGAAATTTATAATTATAATTATATAACTATTTTTGTAAAACAAATAAAAAGCTTTTCTTCGAACAGCGGGTATTTGCCGATTAGGCTTTGTCCACTACAACTGCCCGAAAGGTATTGTGGTCATTTTATTATGGGGGCACCCAGTGGTACCCCCTACGAAGGAACGGCAAGTTAACATCCATGCTAAAGCAGGGATTCAAATCCGGAAGCAAGGAGTGAAAGAATGGTTCTTAAGTCACTACATGTCCCACCATGGCCGAGTGGATAAGTCACTCAAAATGGTAGATGGCTGAAGTGTGAAAGTCCCGGGTTCGGGTTCCATCGCGCACCTGTCGATATAACTTTCTGGAGTTTTGTTCGGTTTTCTCCATATGTAACGTGGATACGCGTCCAAGGCAGATCGGCGAAGCGTAGCGTTGCCATAACTACTCAAACAATAAGCCACTACACCACATGGGCGGCAAATGAAAAACTTCAGTATACATATTCAGGAGAAATTAGTTTCGACATGATAAAAAAATACATTGTAATATTACTTAAAAAATTTAAATTGTTTTGCACGTTTATAAAATTAGTTAATAAAGTGAAGTTACAGAATCCGTTTATTAAATCTGAGAAATTTTCGCTTTAATTACCACTTGAATTGCCTTTGCAGAAAAAATCAGTAATAGGGTCACTAGGTTCTTATGCATATAGGGGGAATTTCTGAGGAATCCTAGCCTGTATTTACGCAAGGTTTCGGAGAAAACTCCGAACGGCTAGGTCGGCAGGCTAGGTCGACAGGCGCGACCGGGGTTGGAACCTGGCACCTCCGGCCTTTCAGTTTCGAGAAAAGTACCGGTCAGCCACTGATGGGGATATCAATAAATCGAACTATTTAGAAACATATTCATCCCATAAAAATGACTGTTAGATTATCTTTTGTTTCAGTGGCATTTTAATAATATAGGATTTACAACAACAATGTTTTAGATGCTTAATTATAGTTTAATAACTAAGTACTACAGAAATCACACATTTCCTTCTTATATTGTAACATACAAAATATTACTAGCTTTCATGATATGCATTTTGTTATCAAACAATAAGCGTATGTTTAATAAGTGCATTTCAAAACACACTGAAGGACGCATTTTGATTAATATTTATTGGTAAGGAAATGCCAACACTTTCTCTTGAACTTCACTGAATATAACGCATACTTCAGTCGAAGTGACGTCATCTACTTAAAATGTCTCAGAAATCCGAAGAAGTCGCATTCAAATGAATGTTTACCTGGACGACTCGAATGCGGAAAATGAGGTCATAACGTAAAGAGTTAGTAAATGAATTTTAAGTGTTTCATCAATTCTCTGCAAAGGGTGCACAGAGAAAATGCAAAGGGGAAACGCTTCCTTGCTTTTAGAGTTGTGAGAAACACGATTAATTTGTAGGTAATGAAAGCTGTTAATATTGTGCATGGATTATGATGAAAGCAACTGATGACGCTTTCTAAATGAAAGCAAACTTATAAACACTCGAAAATAAAAAATACTGAATTAATTACTCTAATAAGAAGTAAAATGACAGCTAAAGTATCAAACTTATAAATTAGTAAGCATTCAATTTCTTTTAAACTGTCAATTTATCAGCGGGAAATCTGTTAGAGAGTTAGGAATTTATACCTTTATATAGTGACTATCCCAGACAGCACAGCAAACTTTCATCAAACTTGCAGCAAGCTTAATTTATCCAGTCAATAAACTTGAATTAAGCTTGAAAATTTCAAGCGTGTAAGTTTAATGCAAGCTTGAATCAAGTGTTCTAGTATACACTTGCCCAGCTTGCATTAAGCTTGACATAGCAAGCTTAAAAAAATTTCTAAACTTACGGGGCACCCGTCGGCGAACTCGCCCCACATACTTCATTTTTCCACGCATTTTCTCCTCTACTCTGAAATTTTAAGTTCTTTTAATCTGTTTCCATCAAACGTCCACCGTTGGGTTTGATCTCGGGAACTGTGGGCTGGGAGGCCGGCGTGCTAACCGTTCCGCCAATAAGCCTCGGGCAGCTATGACTAAAGTTTGAAGTGACAGTTGTCACGCCGTTTTCTGGCCAGATCGATCAGTCTGGGCGATGCTGATAAGTTTCTTTTATTTTTCCATGGGATGAATCAAAATTTAAATAATGTTATGTGTGATTTATAGTCTCTACTAATAGAGAAATAAGCATAATATAAACTTAATAGCAGGCCACGTTTCAAAACTTTCAATATCGCAACACTCATGTTGAGCAATACTGCTGGCTAAAATCGAGAAAAACGACTGATTTTGAAATAAATTTCGTAGTATAATTGTATTTTATTTTGAAGAATTTCCATATTTGGAAATATAGAATCTTCTTTTTTTTTAATTCTATGGTCAAGTACATTTATGACTGATTAATTATTTTGTGGAGGCCGGATTGCGCCTCATTCTACCACCCATAAAGTGAAGTATATTAACTAACTAAATTGTGTTCATTATATTAAAATTTATTTTTAGGGCTAATTAATTAGTTAATGGAATTACTAATGTTATTAGATGTAAATAAAACTAAAACTCCCCTCGTGTAATACTTCAGAGGGGCTTATCCCATTCATTCCTTCCACTTGCGTGTTCTAATGTCCAGGTTTTGTGCGATAATAAAATAAAATACAACTTTTACGAACTTTTCTTTAGTGAGCAAATTTGAGAAACGCTAGACCATTAATGACCATTCTCTTTCACAGATGGCGCCATCAACGCACGCTTTCGAAAGGGAAAATTAAGCTGTAATCCAGCTTGACAATTCAACTTGACTGCTGCAAGCTTGCTGCAAGCTTAAATTGGATCGAACTGTCAAGCTTGTATTAATACGTCAAATTCAAAGAAATGTCAAGCTTGATTTAAGCTTATGTGCTGTCTGGGATTGACACTTCTCAAAAGTAATTTGGTTGAAAGGAATGATGTTTTTACGCTCTCAACATTTGAATGCATTCACATTTTTGAAGGTTGACTACTTTGGCTGCTATTTCACTCTTTAGGGGATGACCATTTATTCGTTTTTAGAGAGAATGTAAGATTTGCAAATTAAGTTCATTTCAACGAATCAATTCAAGTATTAAAATTAAAATTTCTTCAATTTACAATTATGAATATTTATATTTACAAGAACAATGAAAACATGGATTATGGAAACATGGATTAGTATAAAGCATATATTTTGCATTTTATGTTTTCTTAAATAAAAATATTTTTAATATGAAATAATAAGATACTTATAGACGTTTCTTTCCGAAAAACTTCGTTAATATTTTAATTGGAAATGCAATTTAACTTAATAATCTTGCAAACTTTCTTTCCTATCTAATTAATTTTCTATTTTAAATGAACAGCAATACCGAGTCTCAACATCAATAAGTGGCCATAAAGTATTGAGAGGTGTTTTGAGCCTTTGGGCAAAATCACATAAAATTTAGTGCACATGCACAACGGAACACGCCGTTTTGATTTAGAAAGAAAAAAATAATTATTACCGAAAGTCTACTGGCGGTGTTCTGCTTGACATAGGAAGGTTGCTAATGAGGACCAATTACAGTCTCAAACATTGTCAGAGACAGTGTTAGTGGGTTCATCGAAATCAAGTTCCGCTAGTCTTTATTAAAGGAATTAGAAAGAAAGTATGGGTAATCAAGCCGTGGGATTCGAGCTTGTTCCCAATATTTATGAGCCTTCCGAATAGTGTAACCAATAACATAAATATAAATATACGGTTAAAATATTATCATTCTACTGAAGGTGTTAAAGTAGTTAGCTAACTTCCCATGGGAAGTTTTATAACGAATAATTTATTCGCAGATAATTACAGCATTCAAAATAAAATACTATTTATAATGATCAATTTTAGTTCAGTATTTTTTACGAAAATAAAACCACGTAATGGCAAAAGCGTAGTAGAAAATTTCACTAACCCATGAACACCTTGTACGGAGTGATTATTAACCGGCTATGAAACGTCTTATGGAACGTCTTATGAAACGTGGCTGCACATTGCTCTATCATTTTTAGGAGGTCACTACCTCCCTTGAAAGTTGGTTGCTACATTTAAGGGACAACTTGCATAAACTACACTGCTGGCCATCGTAAATGCAACACCCTGAAGGAAGCATGCAAATAATATGAAATTTACAACATGCATTAGCTGAGGTGAGATATGCAAATGATTAGAATTTCAGCGCAGACGCACATCAAGCGCGCCTGTGGCGCCACCTCAAAGCGCTATTTAAGGCTTGGAGATTTCGACGGTTTCAAGTACAGCAATTGTGTTTTTCTTGCTTTTTTTTCAAAAAAACGATAAATTATGCCTCGTAGGAAACAACGATCATCTTTTGATCAAGTATCCGAGTTTGACAGAGGAAGGATAGTGGCATACCGAGATTGTGGGTTATCTTTCAGGGAAATCGGTCGTCGTATTGGACGAAACCAAACAACTGTGATGCGGATATGTGATCGTTGGGTGCAGGAGGGTACGACGGACAGACGTGATCGACTGCATCGACCTCAGTGCACCACGTCACGTGATGACAGGCAGATTGTACGCATGGCAGTGACGGACCGCTCAGTCACATCACGAACCATATCACAGCAGATTCAGTCTGTAACGCATCATCCAGTGTCTGCGCGTACCATTCGACGTCGTTTACAGCAGAATGGTCTGTCCGCAAGACGTCCGTTGCTTTGTCTACCTCTGACGCGGAACCACAGACGTCTCCGCCGCCAATGGTGCGATGAAAGAAGGATGTGGACGACAGAATGGAATGAAATTCTCTTTACTGACGAGTCACGCTTCTGTATGCAACACCACGACGGTCGGATTCGAGTCTGGAGACACCGTGGAGAGAGGATGCTGAACAGCTGCATTATGCACCGTCACACTGGTCCTGCACCGGGTATTATGGTATGGGGCGGTATCGGATATCTCTCTCGCACTCCTCTAGTACGCATTGCCGGTACTTTAACCAGCCAGCGCTACATCTCCGAGGTGTTGGAGCCAGTTGTCCTTTCTTACCTTCAGGGCTTGCCAACAGCCATATTTCAGCAGGATAATGCACGGCCACACGTGGCACGCATTGTCCAAGGGTTCTTCGTCAATCACCAGATTGAATTGCTTCCCTGGCCGGCGCGCTCTCCGGATCTTTCGCCGATAGAAAACATGTGGTCCATGGTTGCTCAACGACTGACCCAGAGTTCATCCCCAGCTGTCACACCAGATCAACTTTGGCAACGTGTGGAAGCTGCTTGGTCTGCTGTACCCCAAGAACACATTCAAAGTCTCTTTGAATCAATGCCGAGGCGTGTGGCAGCTGTGATCTCCAACAACGGCGGCTACTCTGGGTACTGATTTTGGCAGGAACCACGCTTCATAGAATGCTGTAAATTTAATCATTTGTTACTTGGTCAACATGTTATCTACACAATAAATTTTGTTGTGATATCTCTTGTTTTTCTTGGTGTTGCAATTTGGGTGGCCAGCAGTGTATTATTCTTGGATAAAGATTCGCTTTAAATAATTCAGAATGAGATAAAGAGGAAAAAATTTAGGGAACTTTTATTAAGAATTCTTTAAAAAAAATCTCAATGTACATAAACAGTAGTACCTACAATTATTCGGATAGAAAATACCAAATATGTTCTTCATTTCCCGATATACTTAAACATTTGCGGAATCAATGTACATAACTCGAAAAAATTCTTCACACCATTTTTTAATTGATTCACGTCTCTATTGCCTCTGGACTATGGCTTTTGCAGATTTCAATTTTCTTAACCAAAATAAATTTCGTGTTTTCCTGGCAAGAGGCCACACACCATTTTCTCTTTATCTAGTTAGTCTACCTGTTGCCTTTCGTTAAAAAACGATTGCAAATTAAATTCCTCCAACTGAAGATTATATCGATATAAATCATTTTCTCATACTTTGTAAAATTACGTTCCGACATAATGTTGTTTTTCGGTAAATAATGTGTTTATGACTGGAACTTGTACCCCTTCCACTATAGGAGTAGGAGCAGGGAACACAGGGGACATGCGTCCCCAACTTTGTTTAGAAAACCATTTATTTATTTATTTATTAGAAAACCACTTATTTATTTATTTATTAGAAAACCATTTGTTTATTACACCAATATAATATAAAAACCAATTATTTTTTATTTTCAAAAACTGAAGAATCTGCAACCTGCTATTCTTGCTATTATATATGTTACTAGCTGAAGTACCCGTCCTTGACGGGTTAGTGAATGCAAATTTCCAAAAAGCAAGAACTTTCGTCAGCATTGTAGGAGTACACAGAATGGATGTAGTATGTTGCCAAAGTAAAGAAAGCGAAGTTATAATTTTTATGTATTGTTAAAATATTACAGGTCAGAGAGTAACTAAGTAATATCATTTCATTCGCTTTGGTCGTAATTATGTGATGCGCGAACGAATATTGACGCATATTGAAATAATTTTCGCAAAATCTCAAAATCTAATAAACATTTTTGAAAAATTTTGAAGGCTAGAATTTAAGTTGAGTGACAACCTATCCTGTCACCCAATTTCGTTCCATTCCCTGCAGTCTTTATTTCGTGATGCTGGAACAAAATTTGAGCATTTTAAAACGATTTTCGAAAAATCTCAAAATGTAATCAATATATTTTAAAATTTCAACGCCTATAAATTAAGATTTGCAACTACCTATCCTATCACTAAATTTCGTATCATTCGTATTAGTCGTTATTACGTGATGTTTGAAGAAATATAAGCGTATTTTGAGAGAATTTTCACAAAATCTCAAAATCTAATAAAAATGTTTAAAAAATTGGACACCTATAGTTTATGTTGAGCAACCATCTATCATGTGACCAAATTTCATATCATTCGCTTTAGTCATTATTACTTAATGCGGGAACAAAGATTCACTCAGTTTTAAACGATTTTTGCAAAATCTCGAAATCTGATAAATTTTTTTTAATTAGATGCTTATAGTTTAAGGTGAGTGACCACCTATCATTTCACCAAATATCATTTTTTTCACCTTAGCAGTTATTACGTGATGTGCGAACACAAATTCACGCAGTTTGAAATGATTTTCGCAAAATCTCAAAATCTAGTCAAGATTTTTTTTTAATTCGACGCCTATGTTTTACGTTGAGTGAGCACCTATCATGACACCCAATTTCATATCATTCGCTTCAGTCATTTTTACGTGATGCTCGAACACAAATTTACGCAGTTTGAAAGGATTTTCGCAAAATCTCAAAATCCAATCAAGATTTTTAAAAAATTCGACGCCTATGTTTTAAGTTGAGTGACTACGTATCATGACACCCAATTTCATATCATTCGCATCAGTCGTTTTTACGTGATGCTTCATCACAAATTTACGCAGTTTGAAAGGATTTTCGCAAAATCTCAAAATCCAATCAAGATTTTTTGAAAATTTGACGGCTATGTTCTAAGTTGAGTGACAACCTATCATGACACCCAATTTCATATCATTCGCTTCAGTCGTTTTTGCGTGATGCTTGAACACAAATTTACGCAGTTTGAAATGATTTTCGCAAAATCTGAAAATCTAATCAAGATTTTTTTTAAATTCGACGCCTATGTTTTAAGCTGAGTGGCCACCTATCATGTCACTCAATTTCATATCATTCGCTTCAGTCGTTTTTACGTGATGCTTGAACACAAATTCACGCAGTTTGAAAGGATTTTCGCAAAATCTCAAAATCCAATCAGGATTTTTTAAAAATTGGACACCTATGTTTTAAGTTGAGTGACCACCTATCATGACACCCAATTTCATATCATTCGCTTCTGTCGTTTTTGCGTGATGCTTAAACACAAATTTACGCAGTTTGAAACGATTTTCGCAAAATCTGAAAATCTAATCAAGATTTTTTAAAAATTCGACGCCTATGTTTTAAGTTGAGTGACCACCTATCATGACACCAAATTTCATATCATTCGCTTCAGTCGTTTTTACGTGATGCTTAAACAAAAAAAGCGTCACGGACAGAATGACAGAATGACAGAATGACAGATAGACAAACTTTTTTTTGAGGGTCGCATCGGATTCCCGGGTGCTTGAAACGGATAGAAATCGCAAAATTTTTGAATTCCAAGAAATGTACAGACAAAAGTCTAATTTTATTTATATAGATGTGTGCACAATTTCCCCGTGCACTCTAAATTTATATAAATAAACTTAGACTTTAGTCTGCACATTACTTGGAATTCAAAACTTTTGCGATTTTTATCCGTTCCAAGCACCTGGGAATCCAGTACGACAGCTGTCTGTAATTCTGTCGTTCTGTCCGTGACGCTGTTTTTTGCTCGCACATCACGTAAAAATGAAGGAAGCGAATGAAATGATAATTGGTGACATGATAGGTGGTCACTCAACTTAAACTATGGCCATCAAAATTTTTAAAAATTTTGATTGGATTTTGAGATTTTGAGAAAATTGTTTGAAACTGCATAAATGTGAGTTCACGCATTACATAAGGTACAGTGGAAGACATAAAACCGTTTTTTTTTTTTTTTTTTTAGCGCTGCTCTTTACATTTTGTACTGTGAACTCTTATGAAAAAATGAACTTTACAAAATACTCAGGAAAAATTGCTAAACGTTGTGGAAAATTTCACTATATTTCCCCAAACATGTGACTACTCGGTCCATTTTGTAGACGATTTCTGTGCTGTGCTTAAGAATTTTTTCTGAAAGTTGCATGAGACATGCAGCTTCACTGCTAGTACTAGTCCATTGTGCATTGGGTGAAGAAGCGTAATTTTTAATTTTTAGAGTGTTTAACATCATTGATCTGCTTTTGAAGCGTCCTGTGAAGACGATCGATCTTCAAATGGAGCATCCTTAAGTTGGGATTCCTCACTTCATCCTAAACATTTTTCTGGAAAGAAAAATTCTTAAAATCAATCCAGTGAAACTTCATCTTTCCCGACTTGAAAACGATGTGGGTGACGAAACATTACCTTATACTTCTCAGAAGCTATGTCTATTGAAAGTTGAGATAGTAATTTGTAATCAACCTGAACTATACTTATTAACGGTATTTGACTATATTCTATAATATAATGACATAAGTCAGCAATTCCTTAAATAATAAAAAAAAAAAAATCCGAATGTAGTCAATCAACAGTTTACTTGAAACTGAGTTTAAATTGATTATTTTTAAATTTAAAAATTTTGTTTTTTTAAATTGTTTTTATTTATTCTTTACATCACTTTTATTCTATACAAAGTGCTTACACTAATTACAAATCATACATTGGAGTGTTAACCGCCGATTCCACATAGAGGACAGTCCACTTGATTCACTGCTATATATACTTCTCCGTCTTCCTTCGTTGCGCATTCTGTATGTACCCTGGCCGCCCACAGAGTACATGCACAACTGCTGACCATCTCCCTTCTCTTCACCTGGGCAGATGTGGATGTACACTTTCCCTCAAAGTGTACATGCACAGCTGATGGGAGTCGAACCGAGCACCGCATTCGACTCTATACATCCAGGACTTTATCTTCTGGGCCGTCCTTGCCCGACAGTAAAGGATGATAACGTTTATATGAAGTTTCTATTGTTGTGTAAAATTTGTATACACAGGGTGACAGCATTGGAGTAGTGCAACAATGCTTTAATCTGTATCTGGGATACCACCATGGCATAGTGGATAAGACACTGTACATGAAAGTTGGCTGACGTTTGAAGGTCTGGGGTTCTGGTCTACCGCGAAACTGTGGATCTAGCGGTGTGAGTTTTGCGCGTTTTTTTTTTTTATCTAGATGTAGTGTAAATGACATCAGAATTCCTTAAAGAGACTTCCGACGAAGGACTGAATTGCGCCAACAGTTTTAATATTTCTTGAAATTGTTTGATTTCTATCACCGATTACTTCTACTCGAACAGAATCCGTAATCTATTAATCTAATAGTGAACATTCGAAATTTATACTATTCGAATAGTATCAGTGTTTTTACTATTCGAACAGTATTCGCGATTGTAACTATTGGAATATCGCGATTTTGCTAGTGGAATGGTATTTACGATTTCTATTCCAATATTATTCGCGATTTCTTTTCGAATAATTTTCGGAATTTTCACTGTAATATTAGTATTCGCGATTTGACTATTCGGGATTTGGAATGTCACGTGCTTATCGATCAAATGGATTATTCAGATTCGGTTATCTTGAATTCCCTTGATAATCAACTTACGTATTGGCCGGAATATAACGTGATGTTTTTTGACTGATCAATTTCCGTTAAAAACCTGACTTGTGCTAAATTCGAGGTGTAAATATAGGATTTTTCTAATTATCTTGAAGGAAAGTTTTAGGTTCGCGTTATATTCGGGGCAGTGATGTATTCGAGCCAATACTGTAATTCGAATTGTTTCGGAGGCGGGCACCTGAATGGAAGGTATTTATGCCTGTAAAACCACTTTCCCCGTTACAACAGTCTGTCTGCCGGTAAGCAGCGGTTACGCTCCGCGAACGCTTTGAATTGACGAGGGAATGAATGCTAAATCCCCGATTGTCGATTCTATCGCCAAAAGTGGACAAATTAAGAACATTTGAGGCTGTTCTCTTGAAATGAAATCAAGCAAATTTTCAACAATTCTATAAAGCATTTAATTGTGCTTGGAAACATTTAGAAAGCCTCTTTGCAAGCTGTACTGTGAACTGTTGCAAACAATAAACCTACAGGAGTTACGAAACACTCGGTAGAAAAAATGCTAAACATACGGAATTTTGCAATATTTTCCTAAACAGGTTAACCCTTTTGCCCATTTTGGAAGGCAATTTTTGTTTTTATGAATTTTTTCCGAAAGTTGCCTGAGACATGTAGTTTTACTGTTAGTATTAGTCCATAGTGCAATAGGCGGAGAAACTTTATTAATTTTTTCGAGTGCTTAACATCATTGGTTTATTATTAAAGCTGTTCAAAAGTCTTGTGACGACGTTCACCCTTCAGATGGAATACCCTTAAGGTGTTTCTTTTAAAAATATACTGAAAGTGTTTCTTTTCAAAAATGAAAGGTAGCGCGGGATTTTTGAGCTGCTTTAAAAACAAAGAGATAATGTTAAACACCCGAAAAAACTAATAATCTTCTTCACTAACTGCACTATCTTCTGTAATAATAAACTAATATTAACAACCAACCCATATGTCATATGCAAGACTTAGAAAGAAAAAATTTATGAGCAAAAACTGGCCAACGAAAATGGGACGAAGTGTTGGGGAAATGTAAAATTAAGTATGTTAACATTTTTTTCCTGATCGTTTTTTAACCCCCCACTCTCGCCAACCTAAAAAATTGCCCCACTTTGGCGAGCTTTGCTGTCATGGATCTCTAGGAGTTAGGCACAAGTTTCAACTCCTCCAAAAGAACTAGATGACAACTAAAGTGAAAAAATTAGCGATAAACACACAAGTTAAGGAATTTGAAGACACTTAATTATTAAAACTACATTAATTGACCACCCAAAATAAATAAAAATGTAACGGAATGCTGTACTTACATGTTGTTCCAAATCGTCATTTTAATTCTGAATTAAGATTATTACATAAATACAAAATATCATCATGGTAACTGATTATGTTTAATTATCGCCATCTTGGCGCGAGTCGGGGCATTAAAGTAAGAATCAAACCAAGAAAGACAAACACGGCACACTCATGGATTAGGATGCACATTCGAAACAATATTTAAAACAGTGAAGTATAGTTGCAATATACTTGCGAAGATTGTAAAATAGCTTTAGTAGGCGATTTTAAGATAGATTTCGATTCCAAAGATGGGTTTTATGGAACAAGGAAGAACAATACAGCACACTCATGAATAATGATACACTTTCCAACTTAATGGAATAAGGAAGGAAGTAGGGACGATGCATAAATTATGATACGCTTTTAATACATAGCACTTTAATGCGTATTTAAAATCTGAAAGTGTTTCAGATTTCCTTCCTTTTTTTTATAAATTTTAATTTGTATCACTCTCAATGGCAAACCCTTTATAATGCACATAACTGTGCAACTCTTCCAATAATAGGGAAGAAATGGCTCCGTATGTAGCCAAACAACAGTTTACTTAACACTAAAAAATGACTGAAAAGTTTAAATTAATAATTTTTAAATTTAAAAATTTTGTTTTTTAAATTGTTTTTATTTATTCTTTACATCACCTTTATTCTACACTACAAAGTGCTTACACTAATTTACAAATCATACATTGGAGTGTTAACCGCCGATTCCACATAGAGGACAGTCCACTTCATTCACTGCTATATATACTTCTCCGTCTTCCTTCGTTGCGCATTCTGTATGTACGCTGGCCGCCCACAGAGTTATGCACATTCAGCTGTTATTTTGAAATAAAACCACGTACAATACTTAGATATAAGAAAATTGCATTAACTACTGTGATAAGAAAGTTGTAATAAGTTGATATTGCAATTCACGGAAATCAGCTAGAGAATTTTTTTTTTTCAAATGAATTTTTTTAATTTTGAAAAAAAAAATGACTTACCTCTTTAGGGAAATATCAGCCTTTAGTGAATAAAACCCGAAGAAGCAAAAATATTTTATGAAATCTACGATTTTCTTCTGAACGGAGATTGCTGCTGTACGTGAGGTGCAATGGCAGACCTAAAGCCGTTTTTTTTTTTTTTTTTTTTTTTTTTTTTTTTTTTTTTTAAGTAAAACTTCTTTAGTGGCGACTAGGGAAAGTCAGCCTTTTTTTTTTCTGACGGAAGTAGCGCTCAGTAAAGGAAGTGACGTGCACGCCCCGAAAAAGAAGTACCACTGATAAACCTACCTTTTCGACCTACTTTCGATAATCCCGAATTCATCGTGTAAAAATACGCGGAACCTGTTAGAGAAAAACAGTCAAGAGCCGTATCTTAGAGACATCAATCTTTATTTATATATCAATAAGCGTTTTGAGGGTACATCCAACATAATATTTTACATGTAATCCCAACCTCACAGGAGGTCCTCGATAATCCTTATTTTTATATGAATAATATACAATACATGGTTTTGGAAAATCACAAAGGAATGGAACTTGCCTGCAATCGAACCGGAACAGTCAGGGACTGATTTACGGCGGGGCATTCGGGGCACGTGCCCTGGACCCTCGAATTTTAGGGGCCCCCAAAACTTCCTTTTATGCTATCATAATATTTACTAAAATTATCTCTCAAGAGAAAAAATTCTGATTACTTCATTCATCACAAATATTCAAAATTTTTAATTTAATGTAATTTGTAACGCTAAAAATTATGCATTCGATTCGACATTCGATAAATTCGATATTCGCAAATTCGTTCGGACACCTCATCATGCTCCTCCTTTTATCTTTTCAAAGATGTATGACGGCTGTAAATACCCATAAAAACATTTCAAAATCGAAAAATTCATATAAGTGGTATCTGTCGTGACATTTTACTGATTTGTAAATGTTTACGTATGGTTAACTTAGGAATGATAATTGATTTTAACTTAATTTAATTAAGTAATATTCTGCGGAAAATTTTTGTGCAGGGGTCCACAAAAGTATCTGTGCCCTGGGCCTTAAAGTGTGTAGATCGGTCCCTGGGAACAGTAGATGGAAACGTCAGTTTAAGAACCCTTTTCCTGGATTCTAACCCAACTTCCAGAGAGAACAAGGGGATGGAACACCACAAATTAAAGGGACAGTGGCTGCAAACGAACCTAACGCAGCCCGGGGAAATTTTCGTTTTTAGAACACTGTTGGAGGATCATACTTCGATCCCACGAAGGTAAATTTATAGGAGGGGACACTTCTCTCAGAAAGTTGGATAACGCCGTAGTTGCAAACAGATGGCGCTACGCACACTGGGTAACTGCGCATCTAAAAAAAAAGTCAAACATTGGCGCAACAGCCCCTCTGCGGGGCCTAGGCCTGCGTTGCCCAACCGCGTCTTCGCGACCATAGGCTCTGGGGTGCGGATGCATATGCCTACGCCAGGTGGTCAGCCTAACGCGAAGCCCCCCCCCCCCCCATGTTTGACCCCAAGCAAGCTTGGTCCTCATTTTATCGATCCACCCAAGGGATGAAAGTCTGAGTCGACCTTGCCCAGCCCGGGATTCGAACACCGGACCTGTGGGACGGCAGCGCGGTGCGCTAACTATTACACCGCTGGGCTTCTCTGCGCATCTCAGGTTGTTTATATTTCCATCGAGGCGAAGTAAATGGAGATCGTTGAATTAGCAGAACTTCAAAAAATTAAATACATAAACTTAAGAACGTGACATATAGTAATTACTGGCTTCAGATGTGTTTTAATTACATAATTGTCTTAGAATACTATTTCGTAATGATGATAGGCAATAGTTTCGAAGCGAAGTGATATTATTTGTCAAATGCCAGTTACATTGGCCGTTAGGCCATTAAACTCCTAAATATTATGTATGTCATGTCTGTTATTATTTTGCCCAAGAGCTGTATTTTAAGAAATGTTAGTAAATTTAGAAGAATGTAGTTTGTGTGAACGCAATATTTATAATGATATATACAGTAGGCGCCGCTTAATATTATCGCGGATAATGTTATCATTCGTTTAATATTATCATAATTATGAAGTCCCGAACGGGCATGCTAAAAATATCGGTTTTTGTAATCAAAACCTTCGTTTATTGTTATCAGTTTTGACTACCATTTTCGATTTTTTTTCCTTTTTTTTTATTTTAAACTAACATTTTCGATTTTTTTTTCCTGTAACCAAAAATGGAAGCCTTTTGTTGGCCGATGAAGGAATTTCGAGTTTGAGCATGTGGCAGGTGGCGATTTCCTTACATTTTCCTCCCTTCCTTGCGTACAGTTTCCAAAACTGACGCATCCAAAACCACGTGAACTTTCGTAGACTGGAAAAGCAGGTTCCGCTGCGTCTCCTTATTCGCTCCTGTCGCTGTTCTTGTTCTTATCGTGAGCAAGTCGTCCAGCCTATTGTAAGGTCTAGAAATTTTTCTCTTTGTCCAGTTAAAACGTACTGCACTTTCATGCATTTTAGCAATGACGAAAAAACGCAATGATTTAACAATTAAGGATAAAATTGACATTTTGAAGCACTTTGATAATTTACCTAAGATGAGTCAAAGAAATACTGCTGCTAATCTAAACATTTCTCAGACACTACTCTGTAAAATTCTAAACAATCGAGACGAGATTGAAAGCAAAGCGAATTGTAACGGAAATTTGAACTGTAAGCGAAAACGTACTGGAAAAAATGAAGAAGTGGAATCTGCTTTGAAACTGGGGTTTGCCAATGTTAGGGAAAAGGATGCACGCATAAACGGTCCTTTAATGCAACACAAAGCTGAGGATCTCGCATCCAAGAAGGGCAAAAAAAAAAAAAAAAAAATTCATCGGAACGAATGGGTGGTTTAATCGCTGGAAAAAAAAGACAGAACATTGTGTTTAAACGCACACACGGAGAAGAAAAGGATGCTGATTTTCCAGCTGCAAATAAATGGATTTCTGAAGAATGGTCAAAGATAATTGCCGATTATGCACCCTAGAATATCTACAACGCTGATGAAGCCGGACTCTATTTTCGTGCCTTGCCAGAACATACGTATCTCTTCAAAAACGAGAACTCTAAGGGGTGCAAAGTTGCAAAAGAACGTATAACTGTTCTTCGTTGTGCGAGCATGACTGGACAGAAGAAAAAAATTTTGTCATTGGAAAAAACAAAAAGCCAAGATGCTTCAAGGATGTTAAGAAATTGCCTATGGATTATGCTGCAAATAAAACAGCATGGATGACAGATGATCTATTCAGCGAATGGTTTATTAAGTGGGACAAAGAATTAGATCACAGTATCGTTCTACTCATCGATAAATGTCGTGCCCACGATGTAAATGCGATATTGAAGCATATTAAAATTATTTTCTTACCTGCCAGTACTACAGCAACTATCTAACCATGTGACCAAGGAATAATGCGTGCGATGAAAGCCTATCACCGTGGAGAAATGCGCGTTAGAGTTTTGGAAAGTATGGAAGGTACAGAACAGCTCAATGCAAACGTATTAGCAAAGAAGTCGAATCTTCTTCAAGCCCTCCATCTTTTGACAAGGTCGTGAGAACGAGTATCCGAGAAAACAATTGTTTTCTCGGACAATTAAAAACTGTTTCTCACATGGTGTATTTGTTACAGCGGACGAAGGTATGGATGATGTATCGGAATTCAATGAAGCCGAACTCGTACCATCCGACATGGCGGAAATTGACTTGGCAGAATGGATGCCTATAGATAAGAACGTTCAAATGACTGTGACAATGACTGAGGAAGATGTATGCTGAACTGCATCTTATTCCATGCAGGCAAATGATGAGAAATCATCAGATGAAGATGAAACCGATGTGGAAAACATCCAGAATCCTCCAAGTGCTACTAAAATGAGAGAGGCGCGCCATGTCTTGAGACTTGGGGTGCAACACAGAGGCACTGCTGAGGACTTTCGAGAACAGTACACGTATGGAAGTTTTATTAATAATTTGCTGAGACGAAAAACGAGCTAGACAACTTTAGAAGACTTTCTAATTGTTCCTGCACACTCCTGTTAAATTGTAATTAGTTTGCTTACCTATGTATGCTATCACTGCTTTTTTGTAGAACTTTTTTTTAAAAAGTGGTTCTGGTAGCTTGAACATTACTGAATTTAACGATTTGTTTAACATATCGTTTGAATTAACCTTTACTTAAATTTGTACCTGCACAAATATATGTTACTTAGTACATAATAAAATTAAATTTTTGTGTTTCCTTATACCTTTCGTTTATTGTTATCAGCCGGTTATTGTTATCAAATACCATCTGTCCCAAAGTGATTACATTAAGTGGCGCCTACTGTATATAGTGTTATGATATATATATTTATACATAGTAATAATATATATATTTATAATGATATATATACAACGATTTAAGAATACGGGTATGCAACACCACAAAGAAACAAACACTGGCTGCAAACGGTTTAAGAACAAAATAAAAGAATAACAAATGGACACTCCGTGGATTCTAACCCAACCTGAAGACGGAGCAAGCAACGGTTTAACACGGGGATGGAACACCACAAAGAAACGGACCCTGGCTGCAATCAATCCCAAATAATAGACAGAACCCGCAGTTTAATAACACGGATACAGAATAATAATTCGAAACCTACCAGCAGACGAAATCAACGCTTATGAATACTGTGAAAGAAAAACACACAAAAAAAATTACACTACCTGCATTCGAACCCAACTAACATAGGAAAACATCAGTTAAAGAACACAGTTAAAGTATAATACTAGACTATGGACATTCCCCCCATTCAAACCCAACCTCCAGATGGAACAGTGGTATAAGAAAACAGTTAAAGAATAATTCTACAACATGGACACTTCCTGGATTCTAAGTAATTATCATGAATGACCGATGATTCTTACTAGAGATTTTAATGTTAATTTTCGCTCTCAAGAATCTCAGCCGTTAGTTGATTTTTTAAAAGAAACATTTGATCTAACTATGAATACTTCTCGACTTCAATCAACAACGCGTTTCGGTACAACGGTAGATGCTGTATTTTCAAGAAAATTTTCAAATTTAGAGAGTAAAATTTATGTTTCTCATTATAGTTACCACAAACCTATAATTTCATACATAAAATATTATGATGACATTCAAGTACCTATTTTCAATAAATAATATGAATATAACATTTATATAATCTTTGTAAAGTACATGAATAATAAATATAATTAATGATATTTATTTTAAGTTAAAGTTTAATCATTTCAGTGATATGTGTCGTAAACGTCAAAGAAGTTTTACTTCAACCGCGCTTAAAGATTACACGCATACACTTTTTTTGAACCAGCTAGTTTTGCGCTCCTCTCCTGCCTATTTTCCTGGCAGGGGGCAGCCTCGCCAACCCCGAGCTAGGGTCCTGCGCGCCATTATTTCTAAGTTTAGGCTTTCTGCCGCCTGCTTCCCATCTCCGTCTTTCCGATTGATGCCTTATTCTTTCTCAGTTTCAACGTTTTGCCATCCTCTATTTTTCTTTCACTTATCACCCGGGGTGGACCACACATTCCTACGTCACTACTTACGTACATTACTTTTTACGTACACTACCCACTTTCGTACGTCATTGTTCAGCCTGATTTTAAAAAGAAAATTATAAGATTTCTAACGGGCGACCGTAAATAATGCCGCCAGTTAATGACAGCAGCCAGGCAGCCGCAATGTTACTGGTGAAAGAAAAAATTAATATAAGTTTTCATAGCCAAGGCAAAGGAAAACGATAGTATATAATACAAAAATGAAAATAACTATTTTAAAAGAAACTCGAATTAATGTCTGTCCGATATGCAACCATATTTTAAAAAATCCTCTGTTAGGCTCTTACAATAAATTCAACGATAAGGATTCTGCCGCCCCTAGCAAAGAGCGAAGGCAGATAGGCCCATGGAGAAGAACCGGAAGAGACGTTCCGCTGAACAAATATTTGGACAAGATAACATGGTCTTTCTGACAATGATGAGATATTTCATGTAATTCTGAATAAGTATTCAATCTTTGCGCCTGGCAGAATTTTTTTTTATAAATCTGCCCATATCAAAGGTACGACTTTTTTCTCTGTCCCCAACTGACAGCAATAAATGATCGTTAATTTTCTTAAAAAAAAAAAAAACTTTTTTTTTTCAAATTTTACGTGTTATACAAGTAGATAATGGTTAATCCAGGCCGTCCACCCCTTTGAAGTGCCGCCTGATGCAGCCGCCTCTCTGCATCATAGCACGGCACGGCCCTGGCTTCCCATGCATTTGCCAACAAACTAATTCCATTCTTTGTACACGTACAATGCTGACAAAACTTTTGGATTTGAGATTAGCATTACGTACTAACTCGTCAACGACGGGTGCCTCAGCTAAATAAATAAAATTTAAATTTAAAAAAATCGGTTACTTCTTGGCAACGGAAAAAAAAAGAAAAACATTGCATTTACCATGCAGCTGGAAAAACTCGTAAACATAAAATATTTTGTCAGTGGCGTGTTCAAGATTTTATTTCGGTGGGGGGCGGGGAGGGAAGGTGTATCAAAATTGTAAACCAAGTTTCGATTGTAAGCTAAAAGTAAATTAAAAGCTAAGTAATGGGTCACATTTCGGGGAGGGGTGCAGTGCAGCCCCCCTTACCTGCCACTGGATGCTTATCTGCATTTTGTTGAACTTCAACTGAGCAACAACTTTCATTTGCTGACCACTTTATTACTACATAAAATCATAAAATACAGAATTTTTAAAGTTAAAAAAACATGTTTTGGCAATTTCTATTAAAAATTCCACCTTCTTTTCGCATATCTCGTATTACAAACAACAGATGGCGTTATGCGCTAACGGTGCGACAAAATAAACTGCCAGAGAAATTCTCTTGAAACGTTATCAACATTCGTTAAAATAAAAACTGGTTTATTGAAATGTGTAACTGGAGGCACAATTCCAGACCAAGCAAATTTCATAATCTTTTTTTCTTTCTTTCTGCTCGATGCCGATGCGTTAGAAATAAATGAAAATGTAAAATGTGTTTGTAAAAGTTATCAAGATATTTGATTGAGAAATTTCTGTCGCGACTTCTATCGTAAGATTCCTTCTTCTTTATTCAATCTGAGATTTATTACGGTCTAAAAGATATAATAATGATTTCCCCGTGAAAGGAACTTTAAAAAAAAAAAAAAAAAAAAAAAAAAAACATTCACGTCACGTTTTCGAGAGTCATTTGATTTCAAATTCTTCTATTCCCTTTCAGTGAATTCCTGAAAGTGAACTATAGAAATAAGGAGGAAGAGCCTTAATAGGTTTTCTTAGATAGATTTTTGAAGAAAATGATTTCTCTACAGGAAGAATGTTTGCGGAAATTATTTGAACATGAGTTTCTTTTGCGTGTTCTCTTCATGCCAGTGGCATGGACGCTCATATGACTGTAGCGGGAGGGGGGGAGGTCAGGGGTCCTGTCGCAGAAAGATACTATTTTTACTGTTGAACCACATCTTCGTTATACTAGTACGTAAATTATTACGGTGGTATATATATTTTCTGGAGAGCTGGGGGTAGGGATTGGCCCCTCCCTGCCCATAGGTATGAATAGGGATGGACGCGAGACGTGCGAGACGAGAATCGGGGCTGTCTCGTCTCGTCTCGCAATGGTAAACCTCTGTCTCGTCTCGCGTCTCGCCTCGTCTCGCAAACACTGTGTCTCGTCTCGCGTCTCGCAAAGAAATTGCTGTCTCGTCTCGCGCGAGACGCGAAACGTCTCGCGAGTCTCGCAAAATTAAGGACTGCGATTTCGTTATCATTTTTTACTAACTTATTATTGGGATTTTATTGAAAATTAATATTAATAATAACAATTACTTACATATAGCCACATAAGTAGATATATTAATAACTATATCAGCATATATCGGCATTTGAAGTAAAAGAAATTCAGCTTTAATCCGTACATATAATGTCCCACCGAAAATATAGTATTTATTTTTATTTATTTACTAGCTGCGTGCCCGTTCTTCGCATTGTAGTAAACGAAAATTTTCCTAACATGTGTAATTTCAATTAATTCCAGTGATGTGGAATCTAAAATAAAAGCAAAATTATTTGACTCTTGACGTAAAGTTTGCGTCATGAGTATTAACCTGGCATCATTGCAATATAATGACTCAAAAAACTACGTCAGTATCATTCGCGATCAGAAAAGTGAAAAGCATGGCGATTTGCAGAGAACTCCCGACTTTCAAAATGTGTTATTTCTACATCATACTCTTCAAGTTGTAGCATTAAATACCTCAGACACCACATGAAATGGACAACCGTTTGTTTTAAAATAGTTGCGCACCCGCTCTTCATACTGGAAGAAGCGAATATTTTACTAAAATCCTATCTGCAAAACAGATTTTTTTTTTTTTTAATTTAAGTAATCTCCTCTTTTGAAATTACTGCGGGATATATTAAAGCAAATTAGAATTACTTATCGTTCAGTTGGTGATAACCCTTGAAAAAGGATAAACAGAACACTTTTAATTTCATGAAATATTTATTAATGTGGTATATTGTGATTTATTCATATTATCCTTACAAATCTACTAATACTACCTATTACGCATATTAATACTATCTATTTTCGCTTCTTCCTTTTTAAGGCTCGATTTCAAGAAACATTATTTGGCACAAATAGGTCCTTTTTATTCTATGGCGATTCTTTGCAATTTAAGCATTAGCATAAGGAATAATCATTTCACATAATGGTTGCTATTAAGAAAGCTCTCCATATATATTTAATTTATGCATAGTTTTGTAAGATTGGGGTATTTAGCACCACAAAACATTTCATCCACCATGGACAACGGTGGATGAAATGTTTTGTGGTGGATGAAATATTTGTCACCACGGGCCGTAGTGACACATATTCAAAGCGGTGCCAATTTAAATAGCCATATATCCACTATAGCGGTATTTTATAAATCCTCCATGGTTCTGTTTCCTGAAAACGTCAAACTTTGTAATCTCGAGGAGCTATTTAGAATCGCTATAATTGTGTCAGGACGTTAGAGTTGCAGAGTTTACAATTTTCAAGCATTTCTTAAAATTTATGACGTCACTGTTTAACTGCCGTATAAGATAACCCGGTTCGTTGAGCAAGTTAATTTGGATATTTTGACCAGTATTATCATTAAGATAAAGGTTTACAGATAAATAATTTTGAAAACTTGTGTGATTATTAGTAGCATAAAATTTTAATCTAATTTCTTTTTTAAATCGTACAGAACAATTTAAACAAATCTCTAATTGAAATATGCGCTTCTTTCAGCATCCACCCACGAAGTAAAGCAAAAGCACATGACGTGTTAAATTTATACCACTAAGTTTATATTTAGATATGGAACACCGTAGTCATAAAATTCCACTTACCGCTGAAAAATCCTTTAAAATATATAAAACGTTCACAGATGTTAATAGCAGGGCCGTTGCGCTGTGGGCGCTATGGACGGCTCAGCTCCCCGCCACCCCCCCCCCCCCCCTAGAAAAATCTGAGCCACCTCACCCAGGCCAAAGAGCACAGTCATCGAGGAACATTTTTTGAAAAATCTTATAAAGAGATGCAAATTTCTTAATTTTTGTATCTGTACGTAAAAGCAAACATTTTATGTTTTATGTTCTTTAAAGAGTATTGGAAAATCAATTATTTCTTTTCCTTAGAGATAAGAAAAATTGTATTGCCTGAAGAGGAAATTACAAACTTCGCAACAAGGCCGTAGCGCTGGGACGCTATGGACGGATCAGACCCCCTGGAAAAATCTGAGCCCTTCCCCCCCAAAGAACGCAGGCATCGAGGAACGTTTTTTGAAGAAAATGTTCCTCGATAATGGTGTTAAAAAATATACATCTTTCTTAAAAGAGATGTAATTTTTAAAAATTTTTGTTCCTGTTTGTAAAAGCAAACATTTCATGATCTTTAAGGGGACAAGGGACGTTAAATATTCAAAACTTTCCATTTTAAATTTTACTTGTAATCTTATGTATAGTTGTTTCACACAAAATCATAGTTGTCTAACATAATAGTTTGCATCTATATTGAAACTAAAAAAAAAAAAAATAATAATAATAATTTTTAAAATGAAAATTGATATTTTTCAGAAAAAAATACGTCTTCTATTTTTTTATTTAAAATATCCCATGCGCATTCAAAATTAATAAAAAGCGACATATTTTTTTTAATATACATTTGCAATATATGTATGAACATATCTGTGCATTCATTTCTATGTGTGACAAACGCAGGCGCGTAGCCAGGAAAATTTGGAGGGGGGGGGAGAGAGATGAACTTATATGTGTACTAATAGACGGAATTTCATCACTAATCCAAAAATGTGGGGGGGGGGTGGGGATATATCCGGATATCCCCCCCCCCTGGCTACGCCCCTGGAAAAAGGTAAGCTTTATATAAAAAGTAAATTCACGTGAGATGAAGCTTTTTTTTTTTTCAAATTCCATCCTACTGTTACATTTAAATTCCTATATCTCTATTAAATAACGTTTGTTTGAAAATTTAATGTACAATTATGTTCATGCATGCATTACAAGTTTACTATAAAAAAAATTACAGCTTTTTATTAAATTGGAATGCACATGAGATATTTTGAAAAAAATATTTATGGCCCATTTTTCCTTAAAGATATTACCATAATTTTTAAAAAAAGATTTAATTTTTATTTTTAGTATTAATGTAAATGCAAACCTTTGTTTTAAACAACTGTACGTATACTTTGAGACTAAAAATTAAGAAATGATAGTTTTCAATTTTAAAGTCCCTTTGTCCCCTTAAAAAATTTTAGAAAAGCAATTATTTCTTTTCTTTTATGATAAGGAAAATCGTATTTCCTGAAAAGGAAATTGCAAACAGCAAGCTCTTGAAACATCGTAAATTTTCTTCATTGATCTCTTTATTGGGGCGGCATTATTGGGTCTCTTTATTGGCAGTGAAAACATCTTGTTAAAAAAGGGTGTGTGGGTGGTCCTAATTTTCTCGGAAGCAGCACTGTCCCATTTCTACAATTAACGATCACCCCATGCGTCGCCCCTCTTTCAGTAAAAAGGAAGCGTGAAGAAAACTTACGGTTTTCTGGAATGTATGGAGAAAACGTGCTAGCAATTAAGTTTCATCCTTTAAAAATGAACGACTATACAATACTAATCGCTTTACATGTTTGTTACTGCAAAGCCCATCAGTCTTTCGAACTTTACCACAAGGGGTGGTGATGGGTGGTGATATTGTTCTGTGTAAAATGCCGCTTTTAGAGGTATATACAAAGACTGGAGATTTTCGCCCATACTCTTTCACACACACGAGTTTTCCAGGAAATGGATAATGACATCTGCCCTGAACCGAATCAGAAACAACGTCTTTATCCATTCTTTTACTGAAAGTCTTTTTCTCCCTAGGTTTGAGTGAAGATGACAGAGATAATGGGCATTGGAAAGTTAGTCAGAATGGACATTTTCAAGCAAAGCAGCAGTTGTTTTTTGTCAAGCACCAGTAAATGACTCTTTTTAAATGGTGTTTTAGTTTTTGAAGCTACAGAATAGCAATACTAACTGTCAAATTATATGATTTATAAAATATTTTGAAATTCCCCCTTAATTTTTTTGACACGATAAGAAGTATAAAGCTAATTTTGATGTGGATTGTGGATTGTGGATTTTGATGTGTGCTAATTTTGTGCCCCTATGAATCCGGGGCGCTGGTGCCTTGCATCCACAGCACAACCCTTGTGGACGGCCCTGTAGCACGTTTTCTTGTCATCTGGCTAATTAACTAAACAAGCATACGCAACGCAGAGTCAAAACCGGGGTCGGACTGGCCGTGTCCGACTGCCTGCAGACTGCCCACCCTTTGTCGGGGCCCCACACTCACACACAAAAAAGAAAGAAAACAGATTTTCGAAGACAACAAATGAAAAACTGAAATTCGGTTTTTAAAGTAAAAACACGTCGAATGTTGTTAAGTCTATGGTTTTTCAAAAACTAATCCCTCTTTCACTGATTGCACTTGATAAAAATTGTTATTTCAGAATTGTTTCTTTCATTACATCTATGAAATTGTCTGAGGAAAGCCATTGTTTATGAAACTTGGTTAAGAAATGAGGCGCACACTTCAACACTTCTTCCAAAGGTATTATTAAAAGGCACATGAAGATGACGTTTCCGCCCATATATTACTATGTTTTTCTTAGCCGTCTCTGCACCCCCTACGCCCCTCCAAGTTCGGCAGTCTAGTAGAGAATCACCCTGTATATATATAACTAATAAGTAAAACACAAAATATTCTGCAAATATGACAACACCCCGCATGAAAAAATATATAACAGCAGAAGCAAGAATTACAAACCACAAGTGGAAAAAAAAATAGATTCTCAGCCAAATGAGAATGGAACGGGAATATAACCACTGGCACCTAGTGCTGTAAAAGTAACGACAAAATGAGTATCCGTATGTATTTGTTACTTAGATGTTCGCTATTCGTTACTAAGTATTCGTTACTCGTTACTTTCGTTACTACTAATAAAATCGGTAATAGGGTGTTATATGTGCCCCATAACAACACATCCGGGACAGTGTTGTTATGGGTATATGCCGCCCATACATAAACCCATAACAAAACCTAACCAAAAAGAATTTTTTTTAGCGAAGTTGTACAAAGTTGTATTTAGAGCTTATTTTCTCTGATTTACAGATTGTTTTTATACACATTTATGGTTTTATACAATGCTAAATTATCCGAATTAGTGAGTACACATAGAAATCTTCCAAAGACATATGCCATTCTTTTTTTTCTCAACCCCCCTTTTTTAAATTCTGAACGCTGGTTTAACCTGTTCACTCTTATCATAAAAAGTGTAAAGGAAAGCTTGTGACTCGTGTTTTTTTCTGGGAGCGGGTTCTCGAATACTGAGATCCAGGGATTGGGCCATATATATTAAATTCACAGGGCAGGGGATCTCAGTATGATATCAACTACTTTGCGTCTCTACAAGCATAATATCTTTATTATTTGTGAGTTCATATTTCATATCAAAAATTTCTTGGCCCCCTAAACGCCGACATTTTAGAAACATACTGAACTTTATTGAATTATTTTAATACCAGTGGCTTACGCAGGAGTGGGCATAGAAATCCCGGGTAGCTCCCAATTTTTTATATATTTTTTAAACAATTACTTAAAAAATGTGTTTAGGTTTCCATGCTAAATATTTTTTTTAGTTCCAAATAATATTTTAAATAATAAAAATGTGTGAATTCGTTTACTTTATAAAAAAAATATTTTTTCAAAGGTGTATTTAAATAATTTGTTATTTATTACTCATATTTCGATTCTAGCTAAAAAAAAAAAAAGAAAAAGTTAAGTTCGCAATCCTGCTTCGGAACCACCCTGAAAGAAAGAATTCTGATTGCACCACTATTTAGTACTAAAATGTTAGAAAGCCCGAAATTAGCACCCCTTACTAACATGCTTCTCTTATATGTATTGCTCCTCTACAATTATAAGAACACCCCCTTCCCCCCCTGCAAAAAAAAGTTCAGCTGCGCATAAGAACGCACTATACACCGGATCCTATCCCCCCATTGTACGACCCATATCAATAGAGCAGCAGATAGTATATGCATCTCCATAACCAGGGGCGGCCCTAGGGCCGGACAAACCGGACCCCTGTCCGGGGCGGCAAATTTTAGGGGCGGCATTTTGGCTCGAATTTGAAAAATACATTTTGTATTAGCAAAAAATATTCCGAAGAATATCATTCTATATAACTTTACTAACTGATGTACTCATCCGTCATTGATGGGTTTTTACTAACCGTGCGAAATTTCGTTTGCATTGTAGGAGTACAAAAAATGGAATTAGCATACTGGCAGAAATATAGAAAGCAAAGTTATAACTCTTGTATATTGTTTAAAGATTACAGGTTAGAGAGTAACAAATTACTGAGACAAGCTGTCAAAATATTACTATATAACTGTCAAAATCAGAGAAAATATTTTACATTCAAAATTAACGTTTCCTTTTAGTGGATCAGCTTCCTACATCAAAAAGTCATTTAAAGGTGCAAAAGAAGATGCTGGTAATGAATATTAAACTAAAAAGAGAATCCCTGGAAAATGTAATAGCAAGTAGCTTATATTTAAAACTGCAACGTCTGATTGAATTATATTTTGATAATTTTACTTTATGCGCGGAGAACTTTATCAAAGTTTACGTCATACCTTAAAAATAATTCAAATTTGCAGAAAATTAAAAACCGGTAATTTTAATTTACTAATCGCCTACTTTTTAACAAAATTTCATTGCATTCCCTTTTGTCTGACCACTAGTTGTTTTCACGAAGTGGTCACACAAAATTTTCTCAAAATAATATATATATATTTATTTAATCAGGAAGAATTCAAACAATGTTATTTAACTCAATCTCTTCGTCAGTAACTGAATTTTGTTCTATTAACTTAAGAAATTTTAATATTATGCTTGTAAAATTTTTGCATAATTTTCTCAAAAAAAAAAAAAAAAAAAAAAAAGAAATTGACGTAATTTGTTTAAGTCAAACAGCCACCTATTTATTGTATTACCTCCAGACGCCTTAAAGTGACGCCCTCCCCCTCTCTCCCGCCCCCTAAAAAAGAAGAAAAATACAATGCAACTTTTACAAACCCTTTCAATTTATTCAAATCTTTTAAAATTTCGATCATGCTTTGTTACCCATCATATGACCTAATTTCATTCTGTTCTCTTAATCCGTTTTTGATGGATGCCAGGACAAACTTTTTAAGCGATTTTTACAAAATCTCAAAGTCTATGAATTATTTAAAACAATTTTGATATCTATTGTTCAATTAACTTACCATTCAATATATTCCAAATTTCATTTTATTCCATTGAGCCATTTTTTAATGAAGGGCGACCATACATTTCCACACAGTTTTAAATTTCAAAACTTTTAAACGAATTAGAAATATTTTAGCACCTGCAGTTTAAATTAAGTTGCCACTTTTGGTGTTTCTATAAAATTCATTTCATTCGCTTCAGTTGTTTATATGTGATGTGCAAACAAACATTTACACATTTTGCATAGATTTTTCACAAGCTTTCCAGTTGGATTCAAATTACACTTTGTTAATGAAATTCAATAAGCTAAATACCATCCCATATTTCTAGATTGTATTCCTGATGCCAAAAAAATTTAACAAATCGCATTCTTGGTAAGGTATTAGGGTATTGACAAATCTAATTCTAATTCGGCTACTGTTAAAATTGATGAAATAATTTTAAGTTTTTTTCAATGATTTGGCTTCAGAATTATTTAACTCTCTCAAACAGTTCATGTCCCTATGTTCTATTATTATTAGGTATAAAATCTTCCGTGTATCCATTAAGAAAGCTATTGCAGTCAAAAGACAATATACCACCTGCTCTAAAACTCTTAAGAACCTGTAAAGATTTTTTTTTAAGGATCTTCAATTGGATGTGATTTTAAATGAAATGTTCTGTTATGCAAGAGAACTGACCGACGAGATAGTATTCTGGCTAACACTGAGTTTACGCAGCCACGTAACACGTAATTTTGATTGCGAAGCACGAGATGATTTGGTGAAAGATCCTAAATTAAAATTCAAGATAGTTTTATTTTTTACAGTAAACAAAGCGATTAATACCTTAGAATGCAGATTTGATTTAATAAGTACCCAATGTAATTATTTTAACTTTTTGCACGGCATATATGAGTTAAAATATACTCCTAAAATGTGCTAATTAAACATTGTAACACAGTGTAACAGTGTTAACACTGTTTATAGTGTAAACAATTGGAGTTAATGCTGACCGATAGAGAATCAGGGAGTATAAATGCTCTTGATTTAGTAAATGAAATAGTGTCAGTTACGGTCTTATTAGGCAAAAAGGAAATCCCAATTGAAATTTTAAAGCTAATTTCAGCTCTAGATTTTACACGCACATCTTGCTATTCGCTTTCTTTGCCGATAATTGTGAAGAATTTCGCTTTCTTTGCCGATAACTGTGGCAAGTGCAGAGAAGAGTTTCTCAAAATTAAAGTTAACAAAAAAATTCTTATGTTCCACAACTCTTCCAGATAGGTTAAATAATTTAACTACATTGGCTATCGAACATGAATTAGTTGAAAAATTGATTTAAGAGAAAAAGTCTGGAATTTTGCGGAATTAAAAGTCATAAAAAGAACTGTTGATTTCTCTTTCTTTTCGTTTTAATGTGTGGTTTTTAATAAATATGCTTTTGTCTTATGCTGTGTTATGTTTAAAGAGCTGTTCCAGTTTTATAGGCATGAAAACAGAATCTGTGAACAATTTATTTCTTTTAATCATAAGCGTAAAGTTTTCAAAATTATTGGGGGGGCCGGGCCCCACAACCACATGTATTCACGTCAGTGGCGTAGCCAAGGGGGGAGTTAGGAGGGTCATAACCAGTGGCGGATCCAGCAATTTTTTTGGGGAGGGGCTAAATTTTTTAAAAAGCTTATTTCACCCAATTAAAATGTACTATAAATCAAAATTTTAGTCTATACCAATGTATTAGGCTTTTGGGAGGGGCTAAGTAATAAAATATGATTATTTTAGCTATTTAAAGTGTATAATAAAGGAGAATGTTACCCATGAGCAATCTCTTTTGAGGGAGGGCTGAAGCCCCCTAGCCCCTCCCCTGGATCCGCTACTGGTCATAACCACCCCCATGAGGAATTTTTTGCCATACAAAATGTATACATTCTTCACTTCCTTATCACACATATGTATGTATATTTTCACATATATGTATACACCCGTATACATATATGTGAGTTGCAGAAGGCGTAACCCCCCCCCACCCCCCATGAAAAATTTCTAGCTACGCCACTGATTCACGTACATATAACTTACTCATAGCTGCCAACTACTACGGAATATAATTAACCACTTTTTCTACGTGATTTTTTGGCTTAAGATATAGCAAAATTTTTGCGCTGCGCGCGCGAGCTGGTTACTATATTGAAAAAAATTATTAAAACATATACTGTTTACAAAAAGTGGTTAATTATATTCCGTAGTAGTTGGCAGCTATGACTTACTATATATAAGTGTAAATTATTGGAGGCGCTCGAGCTCTATGGGTCCATAGAATTCTACACCTATGTAAGGTAAGTATCCATGTTAGTATCTTCCTACCATGTTATAAGTTAAAATAGAAGCAAAGTAAAAAATCCAAAGGAGAAAACAAAAATCATTTTCGATGAGATAGTGCATTTTAGACACATCTGAACGTTTCTTCATTTCATACTTCACATTGCATAATCTGATTTTAATTTACCAGAGCCTGGCGAGGGCAGCTTATAGTAACATTATGTGTTCAGTGGCGTCACAATGAGTACTAAATCATTATTGAAATCAAAAGAAGAAAATTTTTAAAAGTACAAGTAAAGGTTTTTTTTAAACGTTTGTAAGTGGCGTGAATACTTTTTTTTTTACGTTAGTATAAATTAGTTTTCTGTATTGAGTGGTAAATTATTGGGTGGGCTCAGCCCCTATTCACAATTTATTGGGGGGGGCTCGAGCCCCACGGGCCCATATAACTCTACGCCTATGCTTTTAATAGTAATTTTACAGTGTGGAGGGGGGGGCGGCATTTTATATTTTTGTCCGGGGCGGCAAAACTGTTAGGGCCGGCCCTGTCCATAACTGTAACGAAACATACGGATTCTTCCAAACCTCATCAAAACGATACCATTCGGCTCGGCACAAACGAATTGCAACCAGAACATACTACTTCTCAAATACCGAAACTGATTTTTCCCTTCAAACAGCGAGAATCCATAATACTTCCGGTATCTAGTAACGGAACGGAACATACTATTACTCAAATACCGAAAATCATTTTCTCCCTCCTGCAGTCTTGTATTGGAAGTTCGAACCTGGTCGATCCGAAATGCACACTCAAAAGTCATCATTCCCCCTTGAAACCACGATCCGATATCCAGTAACAAACAGAAGATATTAGTACTCGATTACTGGAACCCGTTTCGCCTCGCCTGGAAGTCTGTATTCGAAGTTCGAAGCTGCTCGATCCGAAACATCTTCGGATCGAGTAACGAGTAACGATATCAACCGAAAAGTAACAATTCGTTACTTCGAGTCTGAATGATTATCCGTATCTTAGTACCGAATACATGCGGTTTGCTTCAGCTCTACTGGCACCATTGTCAGGAGCCATAACCAGTAGATTTTAATTAAAGACAAACAAAATAGTAGGATTTCGGTTGTGTGGCATATCAAAAGAGATATTCACTCCACACGTTTTAGGCTCTATCGTACTAGAAATAAGGAAAAAAGGAAAACAATAAGATATCAAAATCAGGGGCGTAGCCACGGGGGGGGGTGTGTTAGGGGGGTCATAACCCCCCATGAGAAATTTTTACCATATAAAATGTATATTATTCACTCTATTATCACACACACGTATACATATATATGAGTTGTAGTAGTCGTAACCCCCCCCCCCACCCATGAAAAACTTCTGGCTACGCCCCTGATCAAAATAATTGAAAAAGCGCTGAAAAATCGACATACCAATCTGTAGTGATAGAAAGCACATGGAAGTCCAGCATATCTATACATATGTATATATAATATAATATCCATATTCGTAACTTGTGGAACGGAAGGGAGGGAGGGGGGGGGGTAGGCAACCAGAACGTTCTTTTCACAAATCCCTCCTCTAAAAAAAAAAATAAATATCGATAAAATTCTTGATGTAAAATACAGCCCCGCGAATACCTAAAAATAAATTTATTTTCATTCTGAAATTAGTTCTCTAAAAAGGATCGATGACAACTCTCTCTCAAAAAAATAAAAAAAAAAATAAAAAAAATAAAATCCGTATCTTGCGTTGAAATATAAAAAATACAAATCCTATGTTTAGGTAGAGCTTTGTGGTAATTAAGAACTTATTTGCTTGAATTTACTGTAAATGACATTATTTCTCGGTACACCTAATAGCAATATTACGAATAAAGCGGATATAGTACGTCTTTATTAAATCTCTACTATTTACTTTAACGTCAATTTCAAGTCTCTAAAATATGTGTAATTTTTATATTAATGAAAACAAGATTATATTAACGATAATTATAATTATTTGCCTAATATTTCCAATAACATTACCGTGTGTGCATTTTTAGATTTCATTATAGTATCTCAGTTGGTTAATAGACGACTTATTTTTTGTTTATATTTTAAATTACTGAACAGTTAATTTGTTGACGACTATCCGTTTGTACTTTTCCACAATAATTTTTAGCGAGAGTACTACAGTCGTTATGTTCGCCCTGCTTACAGAAAAATTAAACCATAATCCCCCTAATGTATATCCAGTGTGGATTTAAAAAAAAAAAAAAAATGAAAAGACATCTAACAGGCGAAGATAATTTTAGAATAGGAACCCAACTGCAAGATAAAATGATGGGGAGGAAAAAAATTTATAAAAGTTTTGCAAGCCGAAGGAAGGGAAAACATGATAATATAAACGAAAAGAGAAATAGTTTTAAAAAAATTGCTTGCATTTCTTTCCGTCCGATATTAATATATAAGAATAAAAAATGTCATTTTAATCTATTTAAAATAGGCCAACGATAGGGATTTAACCGCCCCTAGAAAGTTGTCACCAGGGTGGGCGCCCCCCCCCCCCTACGCACGCCGAAACGTGCGGGAAAGTTTGAGGATAATATCGGTACAAGGATATTTCAACCAAGGATATTCAACCATATTTCAACCTACTCAGACTAAGCATCAATGCGAATGCAAGTTGCTCTACTTCTAATCTCTCTCTGATATACCAGAAACCCGATTATCACAAGGGCAAAGGGGGGGGCGGTAGTCCGGTGCCCCTGAAGAAAAAGGGGGCCCATATATATATCCCGATTATCTAAATTATAAATTCATATGTACTGAAATAGTAATTGTGGGGAAAAAACTGAATTTCCTCTTTAATACAGGTATTACCTAATTGCCTATCACTAGATCCAGTTAGAGATATTTTTTTTGGGGTGATAAATACGATTTGATTAAAGTACAAAAACTACAGTTAACTGAAATGCAATTTTCGAGTACAACAGTGGTCAAAACTGGGTTAAAATGCTTAAAAAAGGGGGGCTCAGTAAAGGGGCTTAATGCGTAAAAAAGGGGATAGTAAGGGGGGCCCCAAACTTAATGCCCCGGGCCCCGTCTAAAAGTGGTCAGATTTGAACATACCGTACCGCCTTTCCTATTTACTTATTATTTTTCTTTCAACTCTTCTCTGTTTTCTTTTTTTTTTCCGCCTCTTTCTTTATCCTCTCTTTTGTGTGTTTTGTATATCTCTCGTCTGTTCTAATTTTAAATGTTACGTGTTTGTGCGTATTGTAGAGTGCTGATAGTATACCAGGACCGAAAACGAAGGAGACGCAAGTTAAACCTTTCGCTCCCAAGCTTTGATTTGGAATGCTTGCTCAAAATCCCGGATACGCCCGAGAAATGTTTTTGAATGCTTTTCCCCACGAAACAAGTTTCTTTTGTACCTGTGTAGATATATCTCTGTCAAAACAGGAGTGCAAAGAATCCGTGGGCGTGCCTCCCCGAAGCATTTCAAAAGCACCCGTTCGTAAATGCAGCTTTTCACCTAAAGGGGGAAGGGGGTTACAATAGCAAACACGAGAAAGGGTTTTTCACACTTGGCACTCTTAAATGGATGTTGCAAAGCACGGGGGGGACGAAGCTTCGTCTTGGCGTAAGGCCGGAACTGGGAGCGTGCATCTAAAGCCGGTACGGGCGGATTGAGAGTGAAAGGGTTAAACGCTAGAGGCTTCAGGCAAATTGTCGCTTTTCAGATCGTATTTATGCGAGACGGAAAAAAATGCGAGAATTCTCGCGAGAAATCTCGCGCGAGACAAGACTCTGTCTCGTCTCGCGTCTCGTCCTGCAAAATATTTTCTTTCTCGTCTCGCGTCTCGTCTCGTAAAAAAAATGCCTGTCTCGTCTCGCGAGACAATGCGAGAACGCGAGACAATGCGAGAATTCTCGCGTCTCGCGTCCATCCCTAGGTATGAACGCCCATGGTCATTGGCGGATCCTGAAAAATTTAAAACGAGGAACGATAAGTAGAACAAAATGGTACTTATCCGTCCCTTAACACAAGATCTACAGATAATAACATCTCTTAAAATTACACCACTGGGAATAAGCACTATGCGCAGGTCTCCCCTTAAACCCCAATTTTCGGTTCGGTTCGGTTGGTACTTGTCCGTTATACGGCTGGCAGCCAAATTCAGCGATTTTTTCTAGTCGCCAAGTAACTATGATGTTTTTTTTTGGGGGGGGGAGCTATTTTTATTTCTGTCGCCAGATACCTGCGGCATATTTATTTCGCATTTACCATTTTCAATACCTTGAAAACCAATACTTCAACACAAAATACACAGTTAAAACTAAAAAAAAGACTAACCATTACATACGACAAAATTTAATGGACGTCAAATCCTCACACTAACAATAAATAAAACGTAATGCTGTTCTAAAACTAAAACGACAATTTTCAAACCCATTACCAATTTAAATGCAGACATCAAATGCTACATCTGCAAGACCTCAATTTACATTTCAAAACAATGCGGCAAATAAAATGTACACGTGAAATTTTTTTGGGCAAGTTAATTTATTCTCCAAGCATCTACAAGGATTTTTTGACATCTAAAAGACTGCTATAGTCATTGTATTTAGTATTTTCTATAACTTGAAAACATAACATAGACAATTCTACACAAAATACTCAAATAAAAATATTACAAAAGATGCTCACATTTTCAGCTTTTTCTCGCAAAGTTTTTACATACGTCAATTCCTCACACGTACATTAAATACAAATCTTTACCCTGTTTTGAAACTTACTAATGTTCAACCAATTATAGCTTCGAATTCCAAAGTTTCATGCAACATTTCATGGCGGTAACACTTCATGTTTCTTAAAAAAAAAAAAAAAAAAAAAAAAAAAAAAACTTGTCAGAAAAAAAGAGCTGTCCGGCTAAATTGCCGGGAGAGTTATTTAGCCATTAGAGCTTATCGGCACTCTTTTTTTTTTTTTTTTTTTTTTTTAAATCATAGTGCATCCGTAAGATAAATAAGCATTCATTCTTTACAAAACCCTTCTTTCAACAACTCTGACAAAGCTTTCCAGTATCTTCCTCATTCGTCGACATTTCCCATAAATTCATATTTATAAAAAAGAAACAATCAAACAGTCAGGCGTAGGACTGCACGTCAGAAAACTTCTTGTCAAGCTTTGTAAAATTTATATTTATGCAGTTAAACAGGTTTTCACACATTATGGAATTTTTATTATCAAAGAATAAATACTTATGAACGTTTATTAACACTTTTGTACATTTGAAATTCTTTTGTAAAAATTTTATAAATATTATTTTAAGGCTGTAAGGGTATCGCTCATTTACTTATGATTTTCTCACAATTTCACATATTTTTATACGTTTGTGCACATTTAAAAGCAATTTTTACTAGATTAGCATTGTAAATTTTTTATTTTTTAATTTAATTACACTTCAAATTTCGCGCTCGATTTTAAATTTGTAGTTCTTGAAGTGCTTACGTATAATAACAGATGGCAGTACTCAAATTCCAAGAAAGGAGGAAGAAATCTCAGCAGGCAAGATATGATGTAGCTATGACGTCACAATCTACTTTTTCCCCATATGTATCTGAGCGTTACGGTCACGCGAATTCAGTGCTTTTTCCCCCATTCCAAAAGTACCCAACGGGTTTAAAGGAGTTTTCACTTCAAAAATTAAACCAACACTTACCGAAACTAAAATAAATATGGCAATAAATATTAAATCTCGAGGTAGAATACAACAACATAATAGTGGAAGAATATAAAACAGACACAATCCGCTTTCGTTTGCTATTCAAACACATGCTTGCACTACCGAGCTAGAGTTACCAGAAAAAAAAAGGTTGCCAAGCTTCGCTCTCCATTATCGGTGAAAAATCGCGAAATTTGGCTGGCATCTGTGATAACGGATAGGTACCGACAAAACATATTGTCAGAGATGAGTCACCTTTTTTAAAAATCTTTACAATTTTAATATTGAACCTACGTTTAACTTGTTTGCTCTAGTAATTTAAAACGACACAATGGGCTCCGTTGGTAAGCAGCATCGGTCAAAAAAAGAGAATCTTCTCTCCCCACTGCCCCCACCCCCCACCCCACACTTGGATCCGCCCCTGTTTCAGTCAAAGGATTATTACGGTCTGATGTAATGGTGAAAAGAGATTTTTTGATATAATGGTGATTTTCCTCGTGAAAGGAGTTTTTTCTTTTAAAAACATTCACGTCATGTTTTCGAGAATCATTTGATTTCAAATACTTCCGTTCAATTTCAGTGAATTTGTAAAAATGACCTGTAGAAATAAGGAGGAAGAGCCTTAATAGGTTTTCTTTGATAGATTTTTGAAGAAAATGATTTCTCTGCAAGAAGAATGTTTGAGGAAACTGCTTTAGCATGATTCTTTTTTGTTTGTTTACTTGACGTAATAACGGTGGAAGAAAAAGAAGTAAGTTTATACGATAGTACGATTAATAAGTGTAAGATAACAGACAGTACATTTTAAATCCTAACAAAGATGCTCCCAATGACTAACTCATTGAAAGTTCAGTGTTAAAAAAATATGCTGTGATATACGAGTGCTCTAACATAGCTAACATGCGATTTTTTTTGAGATACGAACTAGTATTAGGTCGATTTTTCTTTCACTTCCGATACGAGTAGGAATTCGGAATACGATCAGAAGTTTCAATGTTCAGTTAAATTATTTAAAGGAGGTGAGGTGACAGAAAATGTTACTAGCGCATGCCTCTGCCAACATATATTTGGATTTTCTTTTTCACAGTAAGTGCATACATTTTGAGAAATTTGCATCTGCAAAATAACCTTTTACATAAAAAAAAAAAATCTATTATACAGGGTGATTGCGAATAAATATCCGAACTTCGAAGGATTGTAACCACAGAAGGTCCACTCATTTTGTGAAAAATGAAATGGAAAAAAAAAACATTAGAAAAAGGAAGAAAATCTGAAACACTTTCAGATTTTAAATACGCACGAAAGTGCTATATATTAAAAGCATATCATAGTTTATGCGTCGTCTCTATTTTTCTTCCTTATTCCATTAAGTCGGAAAGTGTATCATTATTCATGACTGTGCCGTATTTTGCTTCCTTGCTTCATAAAACCCATCTTTGGAATCGAAATCTATCTTAAAATTGCCTACTAAAACTATTTTACAATCGTTGCCTAGTTTATTACAACTATACTTCACTGTTTTAAATATTGTTTCGAATGTCCATCATAATCCATGAGTGTGCCGTGTTTCTCTTTCTGGTTTGACTCCTACTTTAACGCCCCGACTCACCAAGGTGGCGATCATTAAAAATATAGGACTATCACGACGATTTTTTGTATTTATGTGGCAGTCGTAATTTAGAATTAAAATGGCGATGTGGAACAACCTGTAAGTAAAGCATTCCGTTACATTTTTATTTATTGTGGGTTGCCAATTAATGTAGTTTTAATAATTAAGTGTCTTCAAATTCCTTAACTGGTGCGTTTATCGCTCATTTGTTCACTGTAATTTTCATCTAGTTCATTTGGGAGCTTTGAAACTTGTGCCTAAGTCCTAGAGACCCATGACAGCAAAGCTCGGCAAAGTGCGGGATTTTTTAGGTTGGCGAGAGCGGGGCGTTAAAATAGGAATCAACTCTTGCTTGTACCGTAAAACACATCTTTAAAATCGAAATCTATCTTAAAATCGCCTACTGAAACTGTTTTACAATCTTCTCCAGGCATATTCCAACTATTCCCGTAGACATTTTAAATACTGTTTGGAATGGGCATCAATATCTATGAGTGTAC
>JAWZYV010016918.1:0-101553 GCA_038373885.1 Cheiracanthium punctorium | reverse complement strand
TGAAATAATGAAATACAGAACCTTAATTATTTCATTTACAGAGGGATGAGGTTGACTTGTTAATTTTATATAATTATTCAGGGGAACATTCGTCAAAAAGAGATATAGGTTTCTCTGTTCTAATGAAAAGCTATATGTAGGAATAATAATAACTATATATGCCAATATGTGATGCATTCCATACAATTTGCTTATTTTTACTTTCCGAACATGCACCATGTAAGGAAAGTATTGCAATCATAAAAAAATTCGACTTCGAGAATTTGGTGTATTGACACGTTTTGAGGTCTTCTGAATTCATTTATGCTATTTTTACTTTCCGAACATGTACCATGTAAGGAAAGTATTGTAATCATGAAAAAATTCGAATTCGAGATTTTGGTGTTTTTACTCGTTTTGGGGGCTTCTGAATCCATTTATGCTATTTTTACGAGATGTATGTGTGTGTGTGTGTGTGTGTGTGTGTGTGTGTGTGTATGTGTGTTTGTGTGTATGTGAGTGAACACGATAGCTTCTGAACGGAGCATTCGATGGAGCTCAAATTGGATATATACGTCATAAACCACCGTCGCAAGACCGGTATTGATTTAGGTGTGTATAGGACTTATAGTTTTTCTACAGGGCTACGACAAAGATTTCTTTTACACGATGGCCTATGGGGGGGAATTTCTTGAAAGTGCGCTAGCGTTTAAACGGTAGATTCGATGGAGCTCAAATTCGGTATACATGTTATAAACCACCATCCTAAGACCAGTATTGATTTTGGTGTGTATAGTACTTAGCCCGTTAGTTCTCCTAAAGAGCTACGGCAAAACTTTCTTTTATGTTATGGCATAATGGCCTATGGGGAGAAATTCTTGAAAGTGCGCAAGCGTTTAAACGGTGCATTCGATGGAGTTTCAATTAGGTATATATGTTTGAATGATTCATCGATTCAAATTTATTTAAGTGTTTAGTAATGATCTTAATCGTAAGTGTTCGGAAAATCGAGTGGAGTCACTCCAGATTTTTTTTTTTTCTTTTTAAGGTAAGTATAGTTTTTTTTTGTTATTCCTCAACCTTTACCTAATAGGTGCATTCTTTTCAATTCATTTTAGCCTAACAAAATGCTTCGAAAATGCAGAAATGATTATTAGAAAAATCTAATAGGAATCGACATTAGAAAAAAAAATATTTTTGCATGATTTATAATAGTATTTCAGATGCATTCAATGCTGGACAGATTTTTTTTTTCTCTGATGTTTCATAATTCGGTGACGAGAGGGTTAAATAGTCAGCTTTCCGCTCACTTTATTGAAAGATTTTACGGGTGGCCAGTGGCAGATCCAGAAATTGTTTTTTGGAGAGACTCCATTTTGCAAAATCCTTATTTCGCCCAAACAAAATGCTAGTAAGATTAATTCCTAATGAGAGATTTGAAAGATATAATGTTTTTTATGTATTGGTAATTTTGGTAATGTTAATCTTAGTATTTGAAGTGGTTTTTTTTTTTATAAGTTTGGTTTTTTTCATAAGAGTTTTTCTTTGTGAATTTCATATTTTGGAGTTTTTACTATTTTTATAGTGGTATTTTCATTTGTAATAATATTAGTAGTGGTATGATTACGATCAATAGATGAAGGATTTATTTAGGGGCCTGAATAAAGGGTTAATTTGATAGATTAAATTATGATTTATTTTTATTACAATTCGTAGGAGGGATAAATTGTTAGGTATTGAAAGAGGTTCTCTTGTTGACTTACCATCAACTTCTAGATTAAGATATTTTTGAAATTTTGGATCATTAGTAGGGTTGTCTTTGATGATTCAAATTTTATCTGGTTTGTTTTTATCTTTTCATATTAGAGGAGATGTAAATTTATCTTTTGATGTAATTATTCATATAATACGCGTGATGTAAATTATAGTTGGTTAATTCGTAGAATTCATGCTAATGGTGCTAGAATGTTTTTTTATTAATATACTAGCTGAAGTACCCGTCCTTGACGGGTTAGTGAATGAAAATTTCCAAAAAGCAAGAACTTTCGTCAGCATTGTGGGAGTACACAGAATGGATGGAGTATGTTGCCAAAGTAAAGAAAGCGAAGTTATAATTTTTAAGTATTGTTAAAATATTACAGGTTAGAGAGTCACTAATTAATATTATTTCATTCGCTTGAGTCGTCATTATGAGATGCGCGAACGAATATTTAAGCATATTGAAATAATTTGCGCAACATCTCAAAATCGAATCAACATTTTTGAAAAATTGGAAGCCTAGAATTTAAGTTGAGTGACAACCTATCCTGTCACCCAATTTTGTTTCATTCCCTGCAGTCTTTATTTCGTGATGCTGGAAGAAAATTTCAGCATTTTAAAACGATTTTCGCAAAATTTCAAAATGTAATCATAATATTCAAAAAATTCCCTCTCTCTCTCTCAATGCCTATAAATTAAGATTAGCAACTACCTACCATATCACTAAATTTCGTATCATTCGTATGAGTCGTTATTACGGGATGTTTGAAGAAATATAAACGTATTTTGAAAGAATCTTCACAAAATCTCAAAATCTAATAAAAATGTTCAAAAAATTGGACGCCTATAGTTTATGTTGAGCAACCCTCTATCCTGTGACCCAATTTCATATCATTCGCTTTAGTCGTTATAATTCGTAATGCGGGAACAAAGATTCACTCAGTTTTAAACGATTATCACAAAATCTCGAAATCGGATCGATTTTTTTAAAATTAGATGCTAATAGTTTAAGGTGAGTGACCGCCTATCATTTCACCCAATATCATTTTTTCACCTTTGCAGTTATTACGTGATGTGCGAACACAAATTTACGCAGTTTCAAATGATTTTTGCAAAATCTCAAAATCTAGTCAAGATTTTTTTTTAAATTCGACGCCTATGTTTTAAGTTGAGTGAGCACCTATTATGACATCCAATTTCATATCATTCGCTTCAGTTGTTTTTACGTGATGCTCGAACACAAATTTACGCAGTTTGAAACGATTTTCGCAAAATCTCAAAATCCAATCAAGATTTTTTAAAAATTCGACGCCTATGTTTTAAGTTGAGTGACCACCTATCATGACACCCAATTTCATATCATTCGCTTCAGTCGTTTTTACGTGTTGCTTAAACAAAAAAAGCGCCATGGACAGAATGACAGAATGACAGACAGACAAACTTTTTTTTTTGAGGGTCGCATCAGATTCCCGGGTGCTTGAAACGGATAGAAATCGCAAAACTTTTGAATTCCAAGAAATGTACAGACAAAAGTCTAATTTTATTTATATAGATTTTTCAATATATCTAATCTCAATATATCTAATCTTTCTCCACTTAATATAAATAATGGCTTCATATTCATTTGTTATTATATACCAAAATCGGAATTTTATTTTCTTCTAAAAACGTGCGTAAACTTTTCGCATTCGAAAGATTTTGTTTCGCTGGGAACATCCCCTCTTATATCAATGCTTTATGAGTAAATCATTTTATTTGTGAAAAAAGTCAAACTGGGTAATCTAGAAGAACTATTTTAAACGAATTGCATTCGAAACTTACCCTTCAAAGCTTAATATAACCGTGACTTCAGTATGACGTTGTTATCACTTGCGACTCCTAATGTTGTCACGCAAATTATTAACTTTTTTTACTCTCGAAAATAAAATGCAGCTGAAAATCGCTTGTAGATTAGGGAACGGATGGATTTTCAGATTTTTAAAGTATCGCAGATTTTTTCTTTATTTTTATACGTATGAAAAATGCCAAGTAGATCATACAAACGATGTAGATTTTTTTACGCTTTAGGGATGGACGCGAGACGTCTTTTTTGCGAGACGAGACAGATATTTACAGATTTTTGCGAGACGAGACACACATTTTTTAACATTACGATATAGGGATTTTTGCGAGACGAGACAAGCTTTTAGGCTATTTTGCGAGACGCGAGACGCTTATTTTTCGTCTCGCGTCCATCCCTACGCTTTTTGTGCTTAACTTTTTAATTTTTTTGGGGTGATGATGGTAAAAGTTTTATCTTGGAGTGGTTGAACCGAAATTGTTCCAGATTCAGTGAGTCAGGGATCAACGTAACTAAATAGCAGGATTTACATTGTAACCTGGCTATCTGTGGTTCTAGTAATAATGTTGAAAATAAAGTTAAATTTAATGTACATTTAAAAATATTTAGTATCATAAAACATTCAGTGTTTTTTTAACAGTGAAAATCGATTGCTATAAATTTTAAGCTAAGCACTTCTATTAAAAATTAGCGTATCACATTAAACTATGATATTTCTCCATCTTTAAATTTTGCATAACATATCGGAAAATATTAATTTAAAAACTTTTGACAATGTCATTGATTATTTATTTATATTTATAGATTTTTAACAATAAACAAAAATAATGAAAATAAGTCTTGTTAATAACATAAAATGTAATACCAAAATGATTACCTTCATAATTGTTTTTATTGTTATCCATCGATAATACATAGAATTTGACTGCTAATAAAGAAGAAAAAATGACTTTTTAAATGTAATTGACCATTTGCAATAGTCTATATTTTAAACACAATCAACAAATACCTCCCGTGGAAAATAAATTCATTATACCATAGAAACGCCTTCGAATTTGGCATAGAAATTGATTCAAAAATAATTAATAATGATAACCATTTTTTCAAAAGATTTCCGTTGTTATGCAAAAAGCTGAAAATTCCTGAAGATGTTGTCTCAGTCAAGAGAATTTCTGACATAAGGTGGTCAGCAGTCGAGGCAAATTCGCCCAAGAAAAAATTTGAGAAGTACGAAACTGTTCTGATGACAATCATTTGGAATAGAATTCTGGGAAGAGTAAATTGCACAAGCAAATCTCTGCAGTCAGTGGAAAGCGAACTACTGAAAGCCTCGAACCTCTTGACGTCACTTGAAAATTTTAATGAAAAACTTAGAGGTGAATTTGAAAAAATCTGGAGTGACTCCACTCGACTTTCCGAACACTTACGATTAAGATCATTATCAAGCATTTAAATAAATTTGAATCGATGAATCATTCAAACATATATACCCAATGGAAGCTCGATCGAATGTACCGTTTAAACGCTAGCGCACTTTCAAGAATGTCTCCCCATAGGCCATCCTGTAAAAGAAATCTTTGTCGTAGCCCTGTAGAAAAACTATAAGTCCTATAAATATCAAAATCAATACCGGTCTTACAATGGTGGTTTATAACATGTATACATAATTTCAGCTCCATCGAATGTACCGTTTAAACGCTAGCGCACTTTCAAGAATGTCTCCCCTTAGGCCATAATGTAAAAGAAATATTTATTTTATCCTTGTAGAAAAATTTTAAGTCCTATACACATCAAAATCAATACCGGTCTTACAATGGTGGTTTATAACATGTATACCCAATTTGAGCTCCATCGAATCGACCGTTTAAACGCTAGCGCACTTTCCAGAATTTTCCTCCATAGGCCATAATGTAAAAGAAATCTTCTTCGTAGCCCTGTAGAAAAACTGTAAGTCCTATACGCACCCAAATCAATACCGGTCTTGCGACGGTGGTTTATAACCTATATACCCAATTTGAGCTCCATCGCATGCCCTGTTCAGGAGCTATCGTGTTCATTCACATACACACAAACACAAATACACACACATACATACATACACACATACATACATACATCTCGTAAAAATAGCATAAATGGATTCAGAAGCCCTCTAAACGTGTCAATACACCCCAATCTCGAATTCGAATTTTTTCAGGATTACAATACTTTCCTTACATGGTACATGTTCGGAAAGTAAAAATCAAAGAAGCATCTGAGCTGTGGCAGGATTATCGTTTTATAAGGACAGTGAGCAGGGTTCCAGACCCAAGAAAAGGAACACGTTTTTCGATGAAAACAAGGACGCAATTTATGCATTCGGAAAATTTTTTGGTGAATTCATTTTATGTAATGTGTGATTCTACCAAAGCTGAATTATCCAGAAGGATGGAAACATGAAAATAGTTTAGAGTATTTTAAGGTATTTTTTGATGAAAAATTATCAAAAGAGGAAACGAAATAATGATTTCCGATAAAAAACTCGAAAAATATTTATAAAAATGAAACAGACGTTTCAAATTTTGAAGATCAACTGAGTCATTTTTACTTTCCGAACATGTACCCTGTAAGGAAAGTATTGTCATCATGAAAAAATTCGACTTCGATATTTGGGTGGTTTGACACGTTTAGAGGGCTTCTGAATCCATTCATGCTATTTTTACGAGATGTATGTATGTGTATTTGTGTGTGTGTGTGTGTGTGTGTGTGTGTGTGTGTGTGTGTGTGTGTGTGTGTGTGTATGTGAGTGAACACGATAGCTCCTGAACGGAGCATTCGATTGAACTCAAATTGGATATATAGGTCATAAACCACCGTCGCAAGACCGGTATGGATTGGGGTGTGTATAGGACTTATAGTTTTTCTACAGGGCTACGACCCAGATTTCTTTTACAGGATGGCCTATGGGGGGAATTTCTTGAAAGTGCGCTAGCGTTTAAACGGTAGATTCGATGGAGCTCAAATTGGGTATATATGTTATAAACCACTGTTGCAAGACCGGTATTGATTTGGGTGTGTATAGGACTTATAGTTTTTCTACAGTGCTACGACCAAGATTTCTTTTATATTATGGCATAATGGCCTATGGGGAGACATTCTTGAAAGTGCGCAAGCGTTTAAACGGTGCATTCGATTGAGTATCAATTTGGTATATATGTTTGAATGATTCATCGATTAAAATTTATTTATATGCTTGGTCATGATCTTAATCGTACGTGTTCGAAAAGTCGAGTGGAGTCACTCCAGATTTTTTGTTATTTTTAAACGAAAACAACGAACTTAACAGATATGCATCTGAAATTTACATGGCTGCCCAAGAAATGTCCTCAACGTTTTCTAATGTAGATATAATTTAAAAAGTATTTTTAGCTCTACCAATATGAAATCCAAATGCTTCAGGTGAAAGGTCTTTTTTCCGTTTTAAAACGCACGAAAAACTATCTGAGAACCACGATAGGAGAAGAACGATTAAACAATTAGGCTTCATTGTGCATAGAGCAGGAGAGTTTGGCAGAGATAGATGTCACAAAAATTACTGATGAATTTGCGAAAAATAAATCAAGACGCAAGTATATAAATACTTTCTTAAGCAGTTGTGCAGCTTTTTTTTAACTATGTGTAAGTTTTTCTATTTTATAAATTATTTTAAGTTTTTGTTGCGTTTAATTTTATTGTTTAAGCAATTCAGTTAACTGTCCAGTGCTCTCCACCCCCCCCCCTCACGAGAAAATTAATTGTGCCCGTTATACACTAAATTATGAAGAGAACTTGAGCTTAGGGGCCTCGAAAACTTAACCGCCAGGGGCCTCCAATAGACTTGATCCGCCTCTGCTGCATGCGCTTAGAATTAAAGCTGTGCTTGCTTATGGTGATTTTCAAATGTTTGGAGGGTGATCTTTTGAGAATCCCTGTATATTGCGTCCTAAAATTTGCATGTTATGAGTTATGAGCTACATTTGTACCAAATTTCATTCCAATCGGTGATTCCAAGGTCGCGTCCTCTCCGCGTAAGATTAAAAATTGTAAATGAAAATATAAGTAACAACACAGAATAATAAACACAAAAAGCATTTCCTTATTTGCATTTCCACAGAGTAGACAGTGAAAATGCAAATGGCTCTCCAATGTGGACGTATTTTTTCTATTGTCCGTGCGATTGCTGTAATGTCAGCCATCTTTAACTGTCGCTTGTGCGACTTGCGGCAGCATCTAGCTGCCGCAAATACTGATCACGTGACACTCGAAGATGCAGCGTCGCGTGTTTCATCTGTTTGTCCACTCTGCGACGGAAAAGGGAGATACGACAGATAAGCGTTTGATCGGAATCCAGGCCTAGGTCTGCCAGTAACGAGGAACAGGCTACCGAAACGAAATGGCGTGCTCTGAAAGCAAAATGACGACATGCGTTGCTTTCTTGTGTAATTCGTTTGTAAAGAGAAAACACGAAGGGTATATTAGTTTGTACGGGACAAGTACCTTGCCAATAGGATTTCTGCAAACAGTACGGCGAAGGACAAAACCCATCCAGACACCAATACGTAAAACGCTCCGGAATCATCATCGAGCGGTATTTTCATGGTTGTTTCTGACGCGTCCAAAGACTTCCTTTGCATATGAATAAAGAATATCTTGTCGTTTCTGATTTTGTCTAACAGCCCCGAAGCGACGAATCGAAGAACGATTGAATTCAAGCGATCCGGACAGCAGAACCGGCTCGAAAACGGAAAAACACCAAGAGCTATAAAAAAGGAGTCTTCCGACACGAAGTAGTCGTTCGCGTAGAGTGACATCCACATCGAACTCCCGACGAAAGACTTCCTGGATCAACACCTTCTAGATATACATGGCCTGAGAACAGAAACTTTTACGTCATCAATAGGTCTTCTAAGATGACATCTGAGATCAGAAGCTTTTACGCCATCAATAGGTCTTCTAAGATGACGTCATCACAGTTTTACTTTCACAAAGTAAAACTATTTAAAATTTCTGGTGAATCATACAAATTTTAGAAAATATCTTAAGTTGAAAATAAAAATTAAAATAACTGCCAGATAAAAAATAATTTATCACGTTCTATTTCTATATCATATTATGTAATGAGTGATAGTTAAAATTGACTATTTATCGTAAAACTAAATAGTTTATCTTAAATTATTAAAGTGTCTTATTCGGGAATGAATTAACCACAAAATTTGAATACTTCGTAAAAATAAATGTGTGACGACGCCATTCTAGTGGACCTAGTGATGACGTCAAAGTTTCTGTTCTCAGGCATTGTATATCTAGGAGGTGTTGCCTGGGTGCACTCTCGTCGAACGCTTCGTGAGCGTCTCCGACCTCCACCTGGTTGCGATTCAGGCAGCCCTACCAGCAATTTTGCTCGGATTACCACCGGCCACGTAGCCAGCCGATGATGGCCCGAGCAAAATTGCTAGTAGGGAGTCGACTATGGCCTTCCAACCGGCGTCTTCGGACTTCAGCAAGGACCCCGATTATGAAACTGCCCTTGAACGCGAAGCACTTTAAGGATCTCGCCGTGGACGCTCTGGCTAGGGCTTGAATTTCCCTGATTCCGCTGAGGGTGGGGAACGACAGGACAGACAGCAGCACGGCCTGGTAGCCGTGAGTGAGAATCGTGACGCCCAGAATCCAGGAGAGGGCGAGTATGTTCAGTGCATTCGTTTTCACGTGAAAACGGATCGACTGTTGCAAGATGCTTCCGAAGGTAGTCAGCACCACTCTCTGCAGAGGTATCTTCCTACTCATCAAGACGTAGAAGAGGAGAGAGACAGCGGCGAGGATTATCGAGAGGGTGATCCAGACCTCGCAAGAAAACGGGTGGAATAGGGCCCAGTTTTTGGACACGTGTTGTGGCTTGTCCGTCATGAATGTAATTCTACTCACAAAGTGGGGAAAAGTGACATTCGTTGCATCGTATCTCTCTTCTGTAATAAATAACCCCCCCATGGCCAGGTCCACTTAGGAACGGACGATCATTCCGAGCATTCCAGACCAGTTTCCGTCTGGTTGTCTGGTTCCGACAGCTGTGTCGGGTGGCGTGAGTACCTGGTGCTGGGCTTGAAATGCCTGCGAGAGAAGACGTATCAGTTCGGCGTCCGCGACATGAATCGTCCTTCCGTCTTTATCCACTATGCAGTTTTGTGGTCATTCTAGTTCGGGAAAACATACAAATCTAAGTAGATTTAGCCGATTATTCTGAAGAGCTCCTAATGATATCGTTGACTCAATCCATAAAATTTCATGCACAGGGAAGTATCATTCCCGATTGAGTATGATATCACTTTAATCTTGCTTGTACATTTCAACAGGAAAAGTTAGCAGCCATTCTTTTTATAGCTATTATAAATGTAATTTTTCTTTTCTTATGAATCGTATCAGACGCTTCTTTATAATATTTGTTTTAGAAAGTTTTTTTAAGAACAATAATTTAAAAAAAAAACTACTTTTCCACAAGTATTGGCCGTTGAGTGGAAGGAATTAGTAAAACATTGTCTGTATTGTGATTTCTGAAACGAAACGAAATAAAATGGCGTGTTCTGAAAGCAAAATAACGACATGCGTTGCTTTCTTGTGTAATTTGTTTGGAAAGAGAAAATTCGAAGGGTGTATTACTTTGTTCGGGACAAGTACTTTGCCAATAGGATTTCTGCAAGGAGTACGGCGAAGGACAAAACCCATCCAGACACCAAAACGTAAAACGCTCCGGAAACATCATCGAGCTGTATTTTCGTGGTTGTTTCTGACGTGTGCGATTCCAGAGACTTCCTTTGCAGATGAGAAAAGAATATATTGTCGCTTGTGATTTTGTCTAACAGCCCCGAAGCGACGAGTCGAAGAACGATTGAATTCAAACGATCGGGACAGCAAAACCGACTTGAAAACGGAAAAACAGCTAGAGCTATAAAAAAGGAGTCTTCCGACACGAAGTAATCGTTCGCGTAGTGTGACATCCCGGCCGAGGTGCCGACGAAAGCCTTCCTGGAGGCACTCTCGTGGAACGCTTCGAAAGCGTTTCCGACCTCCACCTGGTTGCGATTCAGGCAGTCGCCTATGGCCTTCCAACCGGCGTCTTCGGACTTCAGCAAGTAACCGATCAGGAAGCTGCCCTTGAACGTGAAGCACTTGAAGGAATTCGCCGTGGACGCTCTGGCCAGGTCGGAGATGTCCCGAATTCCGCTGAGGGTGGGGAACGACAGGACAGACAGCAGAACGGCCTGGTAGCCGTGAATGAGAATCGTGACTCCCAGAATCCAGGAGAGGGCGAGTATCTTCAGTGCCCACGTTTTCATGTGGAAACGGATCGACTGTTGCAAGATGCTTCCGAAGGTAGTCAGCACCACTCTCTGCAGAGGTATCTTCCTCTTCACCAAGACGTAGAAAAGGAGAGCGACCGCGGCGAAGAGTAGCGAGAGGGTGATCCAGACCTCGTACGAAAACGGGTGGAACAGGGCCCAGTTCTTGGACACGGGCTGTGGCTTGTCCGTCATGAATGTGATTCTAGCCACTTCGTGAGGAAAAGTGACATTCATTGCATCGTATCTCTCTTCATTAAGAAGTACCCCACCCATGGCCAGGTCAGCTTCGGAACGGACGATCATTCCGAGCATTCCAGACCAGTTTCCGTCCGGCTGTCTGGTTCCGACAGCTCTGTCGGGTGGCGTGAGTACCTGGTGCTGGGCTTGAAATGCCTGCGAGAAAAGACGTATCAGTTCGGCGTGCATGACATGAATCGTCCTTCCGTCTTTATCCACTATGCTGTTTTGTGGTAATTCTGGTTGGGGTAAACTTACAAATCTAAGTCCATTTGGCCGATTATTCTGCATAGCTCCTAATGTTATCGTTGACTCAATCCAGAAAATTTCACGCACAGGGAAGTATCATTCCCGATTGAGTATGAAATCACTTTAATCTTACTTGTACATTTCAACAGGAAAAGTTAGCAGCCATTTTTTTATAGCTATTATAAATGTAATTTTTCTTTTCTTATGAATCGTATCAGAAGCTTCTTTATAATATTTGTTTTAGAAAGATTTTTTAAGAACAATAATTTAAAAAAAAACTACTTTTCCACAAGTATTGGCCGTTGAGTAGAAGGAATTAGTAAAACATTGTCTGTATTGTGATTTTTCCCACGATCTTCATTTGTTTAGAAATTAGAATTAAAAGTTTTGTATTGCACACGACATTAAATTGAATTCGAAAGTATCTATTTCCAGCTAGTTCTTCTTTCAAAAATAACATACTTCATTCTTCCATGTAGGAAATTTGTTGGCCAAGATACCTTCCATTTATCTTTAATTTTTATTTTCAACTTTAATATGAAAACAAAAATTAACAATTGTTTTTTATATTAATAAATAAAAAATGGCCTGATTTTTCAGAAATGAATACCAATCATATAACTGCTGCATTTATAAAAGATGTTCACTTGTCTAGGACAATAACATATTAGGAACCAAAAATGTCGATCAATCTTTAAAATTGAATATTTTTAACACTAGTCTAATTTTACATATACATTCAAATTTTAATATTTGATATTTGGAACAATATCTATTAAAATTTATTATTATAGATTCAAATATATAATAAAATTCTGTTGTGAACAACCGATATTTAAGTATGTTGTGAAGTATAAACGGGAAATTATTTTTTTACATTTTAGATCATCAGATTCTTACCAAATGATTTGACAGTTCAGTACTATATTACAGCTTTATATCAAGCAGATCTGGTATTGTACAGTTCAGAGAGTCAGACGGCATTTCCATGAGTTCAAATGAACGAGAAAATGTCGTACGTGCAACCAGCGACATACTTATTTTGGAACGATCATTCAATACAGTCATTATAATCTCAATGATCGTGCAACTGTAATGAGCTTTTAGTGAGAGCTACTGAAGAAGAAAAAAAAAGCATCTTTGACAGTCCAATATGCTGAAGAAAACTTAAACATGCACACTTAAGTCCTTCCCGTTGTTAACTCTAAACTTTCACTTACCTATGCGTCACACTTTTATGACATTGTTCGGAGTTGTATGGAATGGTTGTTTTCGCGAAACAGAATTAGAAGCAGTCTACCTTCGAACATACGTTTGTCCGCAGACTTCCATGGTCATAATCCATTTAACGATGAGTGGGATTCAGAATCTAATCACATGCAATTTATTCATAATCGATTCAATGCAACTGCCTTCGATACATATTTAATATGTTTACGGATGACTGCTTCAAATTCGGGAATTTCACTATTGCAATGGTCACGAACGGGCTTTGTTGAAAATAATTCGATATTTAGAGCGTTTATTCGATAAAGAGATCTGTTTATTAAAAAGAAAATTCCGTACAAAATTGGATAAACTTTTACGTTCGGGTCATCATTATTTTTGAAGCCAATAGATATCATGAGCTTTTCATTTCACTAAATGATACCTTTTCCAAACCTTTTTTTAAAATTTATTTTTCTTTTCGGGCGGTTTTTATGCGTTTGAGGAATGTTTGTTTGTGGCCTTTCAGTGTTCCACAATTCTTCTTGAATCGAGAATAAAATAGGAATCCGTTAAGTATATTTATGTTTCTGTAGTACCTACGGCACCTGTTTGTTCTCATCCTTATGAAATCGCGATTATGAAGGACAGTAGATATATATACAAAAAAATGAAATAGACGTTTCAAATTTTGAAGATCAACTGAGTCAATTTTTGTTATTTTTAAACGAAAACAACGAACTTAACAGATATGCATCTGAAATTTACATGGCTGCCCAAGAAATGTCCTCAACGTTTTCTAATGTAGATATAATTTAAAAAGTATTTTTAGCTCTACCAATATGAAATCCAAATGCTTCAGGTGAAAGGTCTTTTTTCCGTTTTAAAACGCACGAAAAACTATCTGAGAACCACGATAGGAGAAGAACGATTAAACAATTAGGCTTCATTGTGCATAGAGCAGGAGAGTTTGGCAGAGATAGATGTCACAAAAATTACTGATGAATTTGCGAAAAATAAATCAAGACGCAAGTATATAAATACTTTCTTAAGCAGTTGTGCAGCTTTTTTTTAACTATGTGTAAGTTTTTCTATTTTATAAATTATTTTAAGTTTTTGTTGCGTTTAATTTTATTGTTTAAGCAATTCAGTTAACTGTCCAGTGCTCTCCACCCCCCCCCCCCCTCACGAGAAAATTAATTGTGCCCGTTATACACTAAATTATGAAGAGAACTTGAGCTTAGGGGCCTCGAAAACTTAACCGCCAGGGGCCTCCAATAGACTTGATCCGCCTCTGCTGCATGCGCTTAGAATTAAAGCTGTGCTTGCTTATGGTGGTTTTCAAATGTTTGGAGGGTGATCTTTTGAGAATCCCTGTATATTGCGTCCTAAAATTTGCATGTTATGAGTTATGAGCTACATTTGTACCAAATTTCATTCCAATCGGTGATTCCAAGGTCGCGTCCTCTCCGCGTAAGATTAAAAATTGTAAATGAAAATATAAGTAACAACACAGAATAATAAACACAAAAAGCATTTCCTTATTTGCATTTCCACAGAGTAGACAGTGAAAATGCAAATGGCTCTCCAATGTGGACGTATTTTTTCTATTGTCCGTGCGATTGCTGTAATGTCAGCCATCTTTAACTGTCGCTTGTGCGACTTGCGGCAGCATCTAGCTGCCGCAAATACTGATCACGTGACACTCGAAGATGCGGCGTCGCGTGTTTCATCTGTTTCGGAAAATCACCCGGTTGTCGCACCCGCAACTCTGCGACGGAAAAGGAAGATACGACAGATAAGTGTTTGATCGGAATCCAGACCTAGATCTGCCAGTAATGAGGAACAGGCTACTGAAACGAAATGGCGTGCTCTGAAAGCAAAATTACGACATGCGTTGCTTTCTTGTGTAATTTGTTTGCAAAGAGAAAATTCGAAGGGTGTATTACTTTGTTCGGGACAAGTACTTTGCCAATAAGATTTCTGCAAAGAGTACGGCGAAGGACAAAACCCATCCAGACACCAATACGTAAAACGCTCCGGAAACATCATCGAGCTGTATTTTCGTGGTTGTTCTGAGGCGCCCGATTCCAGAGACTTCCTTTGCAGATGAGAAAAGAATATGTTGTCGCTTGTGATTTTGTCTAGCAGCCCCGAAGCGGCGAGTCGATGAACGATGGAATTCAAACGATCCGGACAGCAGAACCGGTTCGAAAACGGAAAAACACCAAGAGCTATGAAAAAGGAGTCTTCCGACACGAAGTAGTCGTTCGCGTAGAGTGACATCACCGTCGAATTCCCGACGAAAGCCTTCCCGGAGGCACTCTCGTGGAACGCCTGGAAAACGTCTCCGACCTCCACCTGGTTGCGATTCAGGCAGCCTATGGCCTTCCAACCGGCGTCTTCGGACTTCAGCAAGTAACCGATCAGGAAGCTGCCCTTGTACGTGAAGCACTTGAAGGAACTCGCCGTGGACGCTCTGGCCAGGTCGGAGATGTCCCGAATTCCGCTGAGGGTGGGGAACGACAGGAAAGACAGTAGTACGGCCTGGTAGCCGTAAATGAGAATCGTGACGCCCAGAATCCAGGAGAAGGCGAGTATCTTCAGTGCACACGTTTTCACGTGAAAACGGATCGACTGTTGCAAGATGCTTCCGAAGGTAGTCAGCACCACTCTCTGCAGGGGTGTCTTCCTGCTCATCAAGACGTAGAAGAGGAGAGAGACAATGGCGAGGATTATCGAGAGGGTGATCCAGACCTCGCAAGAAAAGGGGTAGAACAGGGCCCAGTTCTTGGACACGGGTTGTGGCTTGTCCGTCATGAATGTAATTCTAGACACTAGGTGAGGAAAAGTGACATTCATTGCATCGTATCTCTCTTCATTAAGAAGTACCCCACCCATGGCCAGGTCAGCTGCGGAACGGACGATCATGCCGAGCATTCCAGACCAGTTTCCGTCCGGCTGTCTGGTTCCGATAGCGTTGTCGGGTGGCGTGAGTACCTCGTACCGTGTTTGAAATGCCTGCGAGAAAAGACGTATCAGTTCGGCGTCCGCGACATGAATCGTCCTTCCGTCTTCATTGACTACGCTGTTTTGTGGTAATTCTAGTTCGGGAAAACTTACAAATCTAAGTCGATTTGGCCGATTATTCTGCATAGCTCCTAATGTTATCGTTGACTCAATCCATACAATTTTATGCACAGGGAAGTATCATTCCCGATTGAGTATGAAACACTTTAATCTTGCTTGTACATTTCAACAGGAAAAGTTAGCAGCCATTCTTTTTATATCTATTATAAATGTAATTTTTCTTTTCTTATGAATCGTATCAGAAGCTTCTTTATAATATTTGTTTCAGAAAGATTTTTTTAAGAACAATAATTTAGAAAAAAAATACTTTTCCACAAGTATTGGCCGTTGAGTGGAAGGAATTAGTAACACATTGTCTGTATTGTGATTTCTGAAACGAAACGAAATAAAATGGAGTGCTCTGAAAGCAAAATAACGACATGCGTTGCTTTCTTGTGTAATTTGTTTGCAAAGAGAAAATTCGAAGGGTGTATTACTTTGTTCGGGACAAGTACTTTGCCAATAAGATTTCTGCAAAGAGTACAGCGAAGGACAAAACCCATCCAGACACCAATACGTAAAACGCTCCGGAAACATCATCGAGCTGTATTTTCGTGGTTGTTTCTGAGGCGCCCGATTCCAGAGACTTCCTTTGCAGATGAGAAAAGAATATGTTGTCGCTTGTGATTTTGTCTAGCAGCCCCGAAGCGACGAGTCGATGAACGATGGAATTCAAACGATCCGGACAGCAGAACCGGTTCGAAAACGGAATAACACCAAGAGCTATGAAAAAGGAGTCTTCCGACACGAAGTAGTCGTTCGCGTAGGGTAATATTAAGCTCCAGCTCCCGACGAAAGCCTTCCTGGATGAACTCTCGAGAAACGCTCCGAAAATATCTCCGGTTTCCACCTGGTTGCGATTCAGGCAGTGGCCTATGGCCTTCCAACCGGCGTCTTCGGACTCCAGCAAGTAGCCGATCACGGAACTGCCCTTGAACGTGAAGCACTTGAACGATCTCGCCGTGGACGCTCTGGCCAGGTCGGAGATGTCCCGAATTCCGCTGAGGGTGGGGAAAGACAGGACAGACAGCAGCACGGCCTGGTAGCTGTAAATGAGAATCGTGATGCCCAGAATCCAGGAGAGGGCGAGTATCTTCAGTGCCCACGTTTTCACGGGGAAACGGAGCGACTGTTGCAAGATGCTTCCGAAGGTAGTCAGCACCACTCTCTGCAGAGGTATCTTCCTACTCATCAAGACGTAGAAGAGGAGAGAGACAATGGCGAGGATTATCGAGAGGGTGATCCAGACCTCGCAAGAAAACGGGTGGAATAGGGCCATGTTTTTGGACACCGGTTGTGGCTTGTCCGTCATGAACGTAATTCTAGCCACTATGTGGGGGAAAGTGACATTCGTTGCATCGTATCTCTCTTCTGTAAGAAGTACCCCGCCCATGGCCAGGTCAACTTCGGAACGGATGATCATCCCCAGCATTCCAGACCAGTTTCCGTCCGGTTGTCTGGTTCCGACAGCTCTGTCGGGTGGCGTGAGTACCTGGTGCTGGGCTTGAAATGCCTGCGAGAGAAGACGTATCAGTTCAGCGTGCATGACATGAATGGTACTTCCGTCTTCATTGACTACGCTGTTTTGTGGTAATTCTAGTTCGGGTAAACTTACAAATCTAAGTCGATTTGGCCGATTATTCTGCATAGCTCCTAATGTTTTCATTGGCTCAATCTATAGAATTTCATGCACACGGAAATATCATTCTTGATTGAGTGTCTGAAATAACTTTTATATTTCAACGCAGCCATTCTTTTTTAGAGCTATTATAAATGTAATTTTTCTTTTCTTGTGCATCTTATCAGAAGCTTCTTCATAATATTTGTTTTAGAAGGAGTTGTTTAAGTACAATAATTTTAAAAAAACTACTTTTCCAATGAATTAAACACAAAATTTGAATACTTCACTTCGTAAAAATAAATGTGTGATGACGCCATTTTAGTGGACCTAGTGATGACGTCAAAGTTTCTGTTCTCAGGCATTGTATATCTAGGAGGTTTTGCCTGGGTGCGCTCTCATCGAACGCTTCGTGAGCGTCTCCGACCTCCACCTGGTTGCGATTCAGGCAGCCCTACCAGCAATTTTGCTCGGATTACCACCGGCCACGTAGCCAGCCGATGATGGCCCGAGCAAAATTGCTAGTAGGGAGTCGACTATGGCCTTCCAACCGGCGTCTTCGGACTTCAGCAAGGACCCCGATTATGAAACTGCCCTTGAACGCGAAGCACTTTAAGGATCTCGCCGTGGACGCTCTGGCTAGGGCTTGAATGTCCCTGATTCCGCTGAGGGTGGGGAACGACAGGACAGACAGCAGCACGGCCTGGTAGCTGTAAATGAGAATCGTGACGCCCAGAATCCAGGAGAAGGAGAGTATCTTCAGTTTTCATGGGGAAACGGAGCGACTGTTCAAGATGCTTCCGAAGGTAGTCAGCACCACCCTCTGCAGAGGTATCTTCCTGCTCATCAAGACGTAGAAGAGGAGAGAGACAGCGGCGAGGATTATCGAGAGGGTGATCCAGACCTCGCAAGAAAACGGGTGGAACAGGGCCAAGTTTTTGGACACGGGTTGTGGCTTGTCCGTCATGAATGTAATTCTACTCACAAAGTGGGGAAAAGTGACATTCTTTCCATCGTATCTCTCTTCTGTAAGAAGTACCCCACCCATGGCCAGGTCCACTTCGGAACGGACGATCCTTCCAAGCATTCCAGACCAGTTTCCGTCGGGTTGTCGGGTTCCGACAGCTGTGTCGGGTGGCGTGAGTACCTGGTGCTGAGCTTGAAATGCCTGCGAGAGAAGACGTATCAGTTCGGCGTCCGCGACATGAATCGTCCTTCCGTCTTTATCCACTATGCAGTTTTGTGGTCATTCTAGTTCGGGAAAACTTACAAATCTAAGTAGATTTGCCGATTATTCTGCATAGATCCTAATGATATCGTTGACTCAATCCATAAAATTTCATGCACAGGGAAGTATCATTCCCGATTGAGTATGATATCACTTTAATCTTGCTTGTACATTTCAACAGGAAAAGTTAGCAGCCATTCTTTTTATAGCTATTATAAATGTATTTTTTCTTTTCTTATGAATAGTATCAGACGCTTCTTTATAATATTTGTTTTAGAAAGATTTTTTTAAGAACAATAATTTAAAAAAAAAAACTACTTTTCCACAAGTATTGTCCGTTGAGTAGAAGGAATTAGTAAAACATTGTCTGTATTGTGATTTCTGAAACGAAACGAAATAAAATGGCGTGTTCTGAAAGCAAAATAACGACATGCGTTGCTTTCTTGTGTAATTTGTTTGGAAAGAGAAAATTCGAAGGGTGTATTACTTTGTTCGGGACCAGTACTTTGCCAATAGGATTTCTGCAAAGAGTACGGTGAAGGACAAAACCCATCCAGACACCAATACGTAAAACGCTCCGGAAACATCGTCGAGCTGTATTTTCATGGTTGTTTCTGAGGCGCCCGATTTCAGAGACTTCCTTTGCAGATGAGCAAAGAATATGTTGTCGCTTGTGATTTTGTCTAACAGCCCCGAATCGACAAGTCGAAGAACGATGGAATTTAAACGATTCGGACAGCAGAAACGGCTCGAGAACGGAAAAGCAGCTAGAGCTATGAAAAAGGAGTCTTCCGACACGAAGTAATCGTTCGCGTAGTGTGACATCCCGCCCGAGCTGCCGACGAAAGCCTTCCTGGAGGCACTCTCGTGGAACGCTTCGAAAGCGTCTCCGACCTCCACCTGGTTGCGATTCAGGCAGTCGCCTATGGCCTTCCAACCGGCGTCTTCGGACTTCAGCAAGTAACCGTTCAGGAAGCTGCCCTTGAACGTGAAGCACTTGAAGGAACTCGCCGTGGACGCTCTGGCCAGGTCGGAGATGTCCCGAATTCCGCTGAGGGTGGGGAAAGACAGGACAGACAGCAGCACGGCCTGGTAGCTATAAATGAGAATCGTGACGCCCAGAATCCAGGAGAGGGCGAGTATCTTCAGTGCACACGCTTTCACGTGGAAACGGAGCGACTGTTGCAAGATGCTTCCGAAGGTAGACAGCACCACTCTCTGCAGAGGTATCTTCCTACTCATCAAGACGTAGAAGAGGAGAGAGACAGTGGCGAGGATTATCGAGAGGGTGATCCAGACCTCGCAAGAAAAGGGGTAGAATAGGGCAAAGTTTTTGGACACAGGCTGTGGCTTGTCTGTCATGAATGTGATTCTAGCCACTACGTGAGGAAAAGTGACATTCATTGCATCGTATCTCTCTTCTGTAAGAAGTACACCACCCATGGCCAGGTCCACTTCGGAACGGACAATCATTCCAAGCATTCCAGACCAGTTTCCGTCTGGTTGTCTGGTTCCGACAGCTCTGTTGGGTGGCGTGAGTACCTGGTGCTGGGTTTTAAATACCTTCGAGAGAAAACGTATAAGTTCAGCGTCCGCGACATGAATCGTCCTTCCGTCTTCATTGACTACGCTGTTTTGTGGTAATTCTGGTTTGGGTAAACTTACAAATCTACGTCCATTTGGCCGATTATTCTGCATAGTTCCTAATGTTATCGTTGACTCAATCCATAAAATTTCATGCACAGGGAAGTATCATTCCTGATTATGAAATCACTTTAATCTTGCTTGTACATTTCAACGCAGGAAAAGTTAACAGCCATTCTTTTAATAGCTAATATAAAAGCAATTTTTCTTTTCTTATAAATCGTATCAAAAGCTTCTGCAAAATATTTGTTTTACAAGGGTTTGTTTAAGGACAATAATTTAAAAAAAACTACTTTTCCACAAGTATTGGCCGTTGGGTAGAAGGAATTAGTAAAACATTGTCTGTATTGTGATTTTTCCCACGATCTTCATTCGTTTAGAAATTAGAATTAAAAGTTTTGTGTTGCACACGACATTAAATTGAATTCGAAAGTATCTATTTCCAGCTTGTTCTTCTTTCAAAAATAACATACTTCATTCTTCCATGTAGGAAATTTGTTGGCCAAGATACCTTCCATTTATCTTTAATTTTTATTTTCAACTTTAATATGAAAACAAAAATTAACAATTGTTTTTTATATTAATAAATAAAAAATGGCCTGATTTTTCAGAAATGAATACCAATCATATAACTGCTGCATTTATAAAAGATGTTCACTTGTCTAGGACAATAACATATTAGGAACCAAAAATGTCGATCAATCTTTAAAATTGCATATTTTTAACACTAGTCTAATTTTACATATACATTCAAATTTTAATATTTGATATTTGGAACAATATCTATTAAAATTTATTATTATAGATTCAAATATATAATAAAATTCTGTTGTGAACAACCGAAACTTAAGTATGTTGTGAAGTATAAACGGGAAATTATTTTTTTACATTTTAGATCATCAGATTCTTACCAAATGATTTGACAGTTCAGTACTATTTTACAGCTTTATATCAAGCAGATCTGGTATTGTACAGTTCAGAGAGTCAGACGGCATTTCCATGAGTTCAAATGAACGAGAAAATGTCATACGTGCAACCAGCGACTTACTTATTTTGGAGCCATCCTTCAATACAGTCATTATAATCTCAATGACCGTGCAACTGTAATGAGCTTTTAGTAAGAGTTAGAACTTATGGAAGAAGAAAAAAAAAGCATCTTTGACAGTCCAATATGCTGAAGAAAACTTAAGCATGCACACCTAAGTCCTTCCCGTTGTTAACTGTAAACTTTCACTTACATATGCGTCACACTTTTATGACATTGTTCGGAGTTGTATGGAATAGGTGTTTTCGCGAAACAGAATTCGAAGCGGTCTACCTTCGGACATACGTTTGTCCGCAGACTTCCATGGTCATAATCCATTTAACGATGAGTGGGATTCAGAATCTAATCACATGCAATTTATTCATAATCGATTCAATACAACTGCCTTCGATACATATTTAATATGTTTACGGATGACTGCTTCAAATTCGGGAATTTCACTATTGCAATGGTCACGAACGGGCTTTGTTGAAAATAATTCGATATTTAGAGCGTTTATTCGATAAAGAGATCTGTTTATTAAAAAAAAAATTCCGTACAAAATTTGATAAACTTTTATGTTCGGGTCATCACTATTTTTGAAGCCAATAGATATCATGAGCTTTCCATTTCACTAAATGATACCTTTTCCAAACCTTTTTTTTATATTTATTTTTCTTTTCGGGCGGTTTTTATGCGTTTGAGGAATGTTTGTTTGTGGCCTTTCAGTGTTCCACAATTCTTCTTGAATCGAGAATAAAATATGAATCCGTTAAGTATATTTATGTTTCTGTATTACCTACGGCACCTGTTTGTTCTCATCCTTATGAAATCGCGATTATGAAGGACAGTAGATATATATACAGAAAATTTGACAATAGATAAATAACACATTATACACGCTCATGTGATCTGTCTGGAGGGCCTTAACAATGCGAATAAAAATTCATGAAAAAAGGGGCTTTTCTTTTCCTAAAATTGAACAGCAAACAATTCGTGATTTATCGCATGAACTTATAGTCCATTTCTGGAGCTCCTACAGAGTCTTCGAGCTTTAAAGCAGAGAATGGGCTTACAAGATGTAGATTTTTTTACGCTTTTGTGCTTAACTTTTTAATTTTTTTGGAGTGATGAAGGTAAAAGTTTTATCTTGGAGTGCTTGAACCGAAATTGTTCCAGATTCAGTGAGTCAGGGATCTACGTAACTAAATAGTAGGATTTACATTGTAACCTGGCTATCTGTGGTTCTAGTAATAATGTCGAAAATAAAGTTAAATTAAATGTAGCATTTAAGAATATTTAGTATCATAAAACATTCGGTGTTTTTTTAACAGTGAAAATCGATTGCTATAAATTTTAAGCTAAGCACTTCTATTAAAAATGAACGTATCACATTAAACTATGATATTTCTCCATCTTTAAATTTTGCATAACATTTCGGAAAATATTAATTTAAAAACTTTTGACAATGGCATTGATTATTTATTTATATTTATAGATTTTTAACAATAAACAAAAATAATGAAAATAAGTCTTGTTCATAACATAAAATGTAATACCAAAATGATTACCTTCATAATTGTTTTTATTGTTATCCATCGATGAATACATAGAATTTGACCGCTAATAAAGAAGAAAATATGACTTTTTAAATGTAATTGACCATTTGCAATAGTCTATATTTTAAACACAATCAACAAACACCTCCCGCGGAAAATAAATTCACTATACCATAGAAACTCCTTCGAATTTGGCATAGAAATTGATCAAAAAATAATTAATAATGATAGCCATTTTTTCAAAAGATTTCCGTTGTTATGCAAAAAGCTGAAAATTTCTGAAGATGCTGTCTCAGTCAAGAGAATTTCTGACATAAGGTGGTCAGCAGTCGAGGCAAATTCGCCCAAGAAAAAATTTGAGAAGTACGAAACTGTTCTGATGACAATCATTTGGAATAGAATTCTGGGAAGAGTAAATTGCACAAGCAAATCTCTGCAGTCAGTGGAAAGCGAACTACTGAAAGCCTCGAACCTCTTGACGTCACTTGAAAATTTTAATGAAAAACTTAGAGGTGAATTTGAAAAAATCGCAGAAGCATCTGAGCTGTTTAGGATTATCTATGTAAATAAAATTAGACTTTTGTCTGTACATTTCTTGGAATTCAAAAATGATGCGATTTCTATCCGTTTCAAGCACCCGGGAATCCGATGCGACCCTCAAAAAAAAGTTTGTCTGTCTGTCATTCTGTCATTCTGTCCGTGACGCTTTTTTTTGTTCAAGCATCACGCAAAAACGACTGAAGCGAATGATATGAAATTGGGTCTCATGATAGGTGGCCACTCAACTTAAAACATAGGCGTCCAATTTTTAAAAAATCTTGATTGGATTTTGAGATTTTGCGAAAATCATTTCAAACTGAGTAAATTTGTGTTCGCAGATCACGTAATAACTGCAAAGGTGAAAAAATGATATTGGGTGAAAGGACAGGTGGTCACTCACCTTAAACTATAGGCATCTAATTAAAATAAAATTGATCAGATTTCGAGATTTTGTGAAAATCGTTTAAAACTGGGTGAATCTTTGTTCACGCATTACGTAATAACGACTCAAGCGAATGATATGAAATTGGGTCACATGATACAGGGTTGCTCAACATAAACTATAGGTGTCCAATTTTTTAAACATTTTTATTAGATTTTGAGATTTTGTGAAAATTCTCTCAAAATACGTTTATATTTCTTCAAACATCACGTAATAACGACTCATACGAATGATACGAAATTGAGTGATAGGATTGGTAGTTTTAATCTTAATTTATAGGCGTTGAGAGAATTTTTAAAATATTTGGATTACATTTTGAGATTTTGTGAAAATCGTTTTAAAATGCTGAAAATTTGTTCCAGCATCACGAAATAAAGACTGCAGGGAATGAAACGAAATTGGGTGACAGGATAGGTTGTCACTCAACTTAAATTCTACGCTTCCAATTTTTCAAAAATATTGATTAGATTTGAGATTTTGCGAAAATTATTTCAATATGCGTCAATATTCGTTCGCGCATCCCATAATTACGACTAAAGCGAATGAAATGATATTAGTTAGTGACTCTCTAACCTGTAATATTTTAACAATACATAAAAATGATAACTTCGCTTTCTTTACTTTGGCAACATACTCCATCCATTCTGTGTACTCCTACCATGCTGACAAAAGTTCTTGATTTTTGGAAATTTACATTCATTAACCCGTCAAGGACTGGTACTTCAGCTAGTCGTTTTATAAGGACAGTGAGCAGGGTTCCAGACCCAAGATAAGGAATACGTTTTTCGATGAAAACAAGGACGCAATTTATGCATTCGGAAAAAGAGAAGATTTTTTAGTGAATTCATTTTATGTAATGTGTGATTCTACCAAAGCTGAATTATCCAGAAGGATGGAAACATGAAAATAGTTTAGAGTATTTTAAGGTATTTTTTGATGAAAAATTATCAAAAGAGAAAAAGAAATAATGATTTCCGATCGAAAACTCGAAAAATATTTACAAAAATGAAATAGACGTTTCAAATTTTGAAGATCAACTGAGTCAATTTTTGTTATTTTTAAACGAAAACAACGAACTTAACAGATATGCATCTGAAATTTACATGGCTGCCCAAGAAATGTCCTCAACATTTTCTAATGTAGATATAATTTTAAAAATATTTTTAGCTCTACCAATATGAAATCCAAATGCTTCAGGTGAAAGGTCTTTTTCCGTTTTAAAACGCACGAAAAACTATCTGAGAACCACGGTAGGAGAAGAACGATTAAACAATTAGGCTTCATTGTACATAGAGCAGGAGAGTTTGGCAGAGATAGATGTCACAAAAATTACTGATGAATTTGCGAAAAATAAATCAAGACGCAAGTATATAAATACTTTCTTAAGCAGTTGTGCAGCTTTTTTTAACTATGTGTAAGTTTTTCTATTTTATAAATTATTTTAAGTTTTTGTTGCGTTTAATTTTATTGTTTAAGCAATTGAGTTAACTGTCCAGTGCTCTCCACCCCCCCCCCCCTTACGAGAAAATTAATTGTGCCCGTTATACACTAAATTATGAAGAGAACTTGAGCTTAGGGGCATCGAAAACTTAACCGCCAGGGGCCTCCAATGGACTTGATCCGCCTCTGCTGCATGCGCTTAGAATTAAAGCTGTGCTTGCTTATGGTGATTTTCAAATGTTTGGAGGGTGATCTTTTGAGAATCCCTGTATATTGCGTCCTAAAATTTGCATGTTATGAGTTATGAGCTACATTTGTACCAAATTTCATTCCAATCGGTGATTCCAAGGTCGCGTCCTCTCCGCGTAAGATTAAAAATTGTAAATAAAAATATAAGTAACAACACAGAATAATAAACACAAAAAGCATTTCCTTATTTGCATTTCCACAGAGAAGACAGTGGAAATGCAAATGGCTCTCCAATCTGGACGTATTTTTTCTATTATTCGTGCCATAGGCTGTAATGTCAGCCATCTTTAACTGTCGCTTGTGCGACTTGCGGCAGCATCTAGCTGCCGCAAATACGGATCACGTGACACTCGAAGATGCGGCGTCGCGTGTTTCATCTGTTTCGGAAAATCACCCGGTTGTCGCACCCGCAACTCTGCGACGGAAAAGGAAGATACGACAGATAAGTGTTTGATCGGAATCCAGACCTAGATCTGCCAGTAATGAGGAACAGGCTACTGAAACGAAATGGCGTGCTCTGAAAGCAAAATTACGACATGCGTTGCTTTCTTGTGTAATTTGTTTGCAAAGAGAAAATTCGAAGGGTGTATTACTTTGTTCGGGACAAGTACTTTGCCAATAAGATTTCTGCAAAGAGTACGGCGAAGGACAAAACCCATCCAGACACCAATACGTAAAACGCTCCGGAGACATCATCGAGCTGTATTTTCGTGGTTGTTTCTGAGGCGCCCGATTCCAGAGACTTCCTTTGCAGATGAGAAAAGAATATGTTGTCGCTTGTGATTTTGTCTAGCAGCCCCGAAGCGGCGAGTCGATGAACGATGGAATTCAAACGATCCGGACAGCAGAACCGGTTCGAAAACGGAAAAACACCAAGAGCTATGAAAAAGGAGTCTTCCGACACGAAGTAGTCGTTCGCGTAGAGTGACATCCCCGTCGAACTCCCGACGAAAGCCTTCCCGGAGGCACTCTCGTGGAACGCCTGGAAAACGTCTCCGACCTCCACCTGGTTGCGATTCAGGCAGCCTATGGCCTTCCAACCGGCGTCTTCGGACTTCAGCAAGTAACCGATCAGGAAGCTGCCCTTGTACGTGAAGCACTTGAAGTAACTCGCCGTGGACGCTCTGGCCAGGTCGGAGATGTCCCGAATTCCGCTGAGGGTGGGGAACGACAGGAAAGACAGTAGTACGGCCTGGTAGCCGTAAATGAGAATCGTGACGCCCAGAATCCAGGAGAGGGCGAGTATCTTCAGTGCACACGCTTTCACGTGGAAACGGAGCGACTGTTGCAAGATGCTTCCGAAGGTAGACAGCACCACTCTCTGCAGAGGTATCTTCCTACTCATCAAGACGTAGAAGAGGAGAGAGACAGTGGCGAGGATTATCGAGAGGGTGATCCAGACCTCGCAAGAAAAGGGGTAGAATAGGGCAAAGTTTTTGGACACAGGCTGTGGCTTGTCTGTCATGAATGTGATTCTAGCCACTACGTGAGGAAAAGTGACATTCATTGCATCGTATCTCTCTTCTGTAAGAAGTACACCACCCATGGCCAGGTCCACTTCGGAACGGACAATCATTCCAAGCATTCCAGACCAGTTTCCGTCTGGTTGTCTGGTTCCGACAGCTCTGTTGGGTAGCGTGAGTACCTGGTGCTGGGTTTTAAATACCTGCGAGAGAAAACGTATAAGTTCAGCGTCCGCGACATGAATCGTCCTTCCGTCTTCATTGACTACGCTGTTTTGTGGTAATTCTGGTTTGGGTAAACTTACAAATCTACGCCCATTTGGCCGATTATTCTGCATAGTTCCTAATGTTATCGTTGACTCAATCCATAAAATTTCATGCACAGGGAAGTATCATTCCTGATTATGAAATCACTTTAATCTTGCTTGTACATTTCAACGCAGGAAAAGTTAACAGCCATTCTTTTAATAGCTAATATAAAAGCAATTTTTCTTTTCTTATAAATCGTATCAAAAGCTTCTGCAAAATATTTGTTTTACAAGGGTTTGTTTAAGGACAATAATTTAAAAAAACTACTTTTCCACAAGTATTGGCCGTTGGGTAGAAGGAATTAGTAAAACATTGTCTGTATTGTGATTTTTCCCACGATCTTCATTCGTTTAGAAATTAGAATTAAAAGTTTTGTATTGCACACGACATTAAATTGAATTCGAAAGTATCTATTTCCAGCTTGTTCTTCTTTCAAAAATAACATACTTCATTCTTCCATGTAGGAAATTTGTTGGCCAAGATACCTTCCATTTATCTTTAATTTTTATTTTCAACTTTAATATGAAAACAAAAATTAACAATTGTTTTTTATATTAATAAATAAAAAATGGCCTGATTTTTCAGAAATGAATACCAATCATATAACTGCTGCATTTATAAAAGATGTTCACTTGTCTAGGACAATAACATATTAGGAACCAAAAATGTCGATCAATCTTTAAAATTGCATATTTTTAACACTAGTCTAATTTTACATATACATTCAAATTTTAATATTTGATATTTGGAACAATATCTATTAAAATTTATTATTATAGATTCAAATATATAATAAAATTCTGTTGTGAACAACCGAAACTTAAGTATGTTGTGAAGTATAAACGGGAAATTATTTTTTTACATTTTAGATCATCAGATTCTTACCAAATGATTTGACAGTTCAGTACTATTTTACAGCTTTATATCAAGCAGATCTGGTATTGTACAGTTCAGAGAGTCAGACGGCATTTCCATGAGTTCAAATGAACGAGAAAATGTCATACGTGCAACCAGCGACTTACTTATTTTGGAGCCATCCTTCAATACAGTCATTATAATCTCAATGACCGTGCAACTGTAATGAGCTTTTAGTAAGAGTTAGAACTTATGGAAGAAGAAAAAAAAAGCATCTTTGACAGTCCAATATGCTGAAGAAAACTTAAGCATGCACACCTAAGTCCTTCCCGTTGTTAACTGTAAACTTTCACTTACATATGCGTCACACTTTTATGACATTGTTCGGAGTTGTATGGAATAGGTGTTTTCGCGAAACAGAATTCGAAGCGGTCTACCTTCGGACATACGTTTGTCCGCAGACTTCCATGGTCATAATCCATTTAACGATGAGTGGGATTCAGAATCTAATCACATGCAATTTATTCATAATCGATTCAATACAACTGCCTTCGATGCATATTTAATATGTTTACGGATGACTGCTTCAAATTCGGGAATTTCACTATTGCAATGGTCACGAACGGGCTTTGTTGAAAATAATTCGATATTTAGAGCGTTTATTCGATAAAGAGATCTGTTTATTAAAAAAAAAATTCCGTACAAAATTTGATAAACTTTATGTTCGGGTCATCACTATTTTTGAAGCCAATAGATATCATGAGCTTTCCATTTCACTAAATGATACCTTTTCCAAACCTTTTTTTTATATTTATTTTTCTTTTCGGGCGGTTTTTATGCGTTTGAGGAATGTTTGTTTGTGGCCTTTCAGTGTTCCACAATTCTTCTTGAATCGAGAATAAAATATGAATCTGTTAAGTATATTTATGTTTCTGTAGTACCTACGGCACCTGTTTGTTCTCATCCTTATGAAATCGCGATTATGAAGGACAGTAGATATATATACAGAAAATTTGACAATAGATAAATAACACATTATACACGCTCATGTGATCTGTCTGGAGGGCCTTAACAATGCGAATAAAAATTCATGAAAAAAAGGGGCTTTTCTTTTCCTAAAATTGAACAGCAAACAATTCGTGATTTATCGCATGAACTTATAGTCCATTTCTGGAGCTCCTACAGAGTCTTCGAGCTTTAAAGCAGAGAATGGGCTTACAAGATGTAGATTTTTTTACGCTTTTTGTGCTTAACTTTTTAATTTTTTTGGAGTGATGAAGGTAAAAGTTTTATCTTGGAGTGCTTGAACCGAAATTGTTCCAGATTCAGTGAGTCAGGGATCAACGTAACTAAATAGTAGGATTTACATTGTAACCTGGCTATCTGTGGTTCTAGTAATAATGTCGAAAATAAAGTTAAATTAAATGTAGCATTTAAGAATATTTAGTATCATAAAACATTCGGTGTTTTTTTAACAGTGAAAATCGATTGCTATAAATTTTAAGCTAAGCACTTCTATTAAAAATGAACGTATCACATTAAACTATGATATTTCTCCATCTTTAAATTTTGCATAACATTTCGGAAAATATTAATTTAAAAACTTTTGACAATGGCATTGATTATTTATTTATATTTATAGATTTTTAACAATAAACAAAAATAATAAAAATAAGTCTTGTTAATAACATAAAATGTAATACCAAAATGATTACCTTCATAATTGTTTTTATTGTTATCCATCGATGAATACATAGAATTTGACTGCTAATAAAGAAGAAAATATGACTTTTTAATGGTAATTGACCATTTGCAATCTATTATATAAATGTGAAAGTTTGTCTGTTTGTTTGTTTGTTCGTCCGGGAACTCCTCCCACACCGTCAGACCGATCGGCTTCAAATTTTGCACATACACGTAAAACGACATAGAATAGGCCGTAGGCTACTTTAAAATTCTGAAAATCCACCTGTTCCCTAATTTTTAACGATTTTTCGCAATTTTCAGGGCAGAAAGCTACTCAAATGTCCGATTTCAGCAAATTCGTGAGCATGCGCCGAGACGGTTGGTCGCAGACCTACCGAATTTTGCATACGGCTTCACTAGGACAGATCCTAACACGCCTCGGAGCAATGTTTTTGAAATTCGAATTAGAAAATGTTTTATTTTATGTTTTGTCCGATTTTTGGCGATTTTTTTCGCTTAATACGTAATAACGCCAGTAATTACACTCGCAACAAAACGAAATTTACATCATCGGATAGAGGAGAAATCTTTCTTTTAAAAATTGTTTGTTCGGACTGTGTAGCATAATTGGCAGATTTTTGGGAATTTTTCAAATAAAATTAAATTTGACGCTGACTTTCGTAAAATATTTTTAAAATTGCTGCATCTTGAATTCTATCCGTCACAACTTTTTTATATTTTCTCAAATGACGGAGCATACAATTCGCCCGCTTTTAAAAGAAGAACGGAGGAAAAATATAAATTAGGAGTTTTTTTACGAATTTTTAAGTAAAGAACAATTTTCATTTCAATTGCCGCAGCTTAAAATTTTCGGTGTGATATCTTGCGTTTTGGTTGTCTTGGAGACAGTAACAATTATTAAAATTGCCAGTTGAAAAAAAAAATTACTTTAAAATAACTGAGTTTTCGCATGGGAAAAGTGCGTGATTTTGATGTCATAAGTTTAAAACCTCTTTCGAAACTCAATCAGAATAACGGACTCACAAGCAAAACATACGCCCCGCATGAAATAATTCTATATTTTACTTTACGTTGCCAGATAAATAATTGAATGCTGTTTTTTCACCAGTGAATTAATTATCCAGCATTATTTTCGATTGAGATTTTAAACGGGTCACGATTTCGAATAGCAGGAAGTATAATGCGGTATTAAACAGGGCCTGATTATGGCAAACAGGGACCCCGGGCGTTAATGAATTTGGCCTCCATCTATGAAATTTGTTTTATTTTTCATAAAATATGTTTATGAAAAAGAATATTTCAGAACAACATTTGAAATTGGGGGCCATTTCGAGCCGGAGGCTCTGGGCAAAGTCCCGATTTGCCCGTGAGATACTAGGTCCCTGGTGCTAAATACGCCAATCTGACAATAATTAAGCATACAAATGTATGGAGGGCTGTTTTAGTGGCAACCATAAAGTAAAATGATTATCGTTTATGCTAATGCGTAAATTGCAAAGAATCACCAAAGTGTAAAAGGCTACATTCGTGGCAAATATCTAAACCGTTTTTTTTAAGCATTAACGGTTGCAAAACGAAAATACACTGCTGGCCATCGTAAATGCAACACCCTGAAGGAAGCATGCAAATAATATGAAATTTACAACATGCATTAGCTGAGGTGAGATATGCAAATGATTAGAATTTCAGCGCAGACGCACATCAAGCGCGCCTGTGGCGCCACCTCAAAGCGCTATTTAAGGCTTGGAGATTTCGACGGTTTCAAGTACAGCAATTGTGTTTTTCTTGCTTTTTTTTCAAAAAAACGATAAATTATGCCTCGTAGGAAACAACGATCATCTTTTGATCAAGTATCCGAGTTTGACAGAGGAAGGATAGTGGCATACCGAGATTGTGGGTTATCTTTCAGGGAAATCGGTCGTCGTATTGGACGAAACCAAACAACTGTGATGCGGATATGTGATCGTTGGGTGCAGGAGGGTACGACGGACAGACGTGAGCGACCGCATCGACCTCAGTGCACCACGTCACGTGATGACAGGCAGATTGTACGCATGGCAGTGACGGACCGCTCAGTCACATCACGAACCATATCACAGCAGATTCAGTCTGTAACGCATCATCCAGTGTCTGCGCGTACCATTCGACGTCGTTTACAGCAGAATGGTCTGTCCGCAAGACGTCCGTTGCTTTGTCTACCTCTGACGCGGAACCACAGACGTCTCCGCCGCCAATGGTGCGATGAAAGAAGGATGTGGACGACAGAATGGAATGAAATTCTCTTTACTGACGAGTCACGCTTCTGTATGCAACACCACGACGGTCGGATTCGAGTCTGGAGACACCGTGGAGAGAGGATGCTGAACAGCTGCATTATGCACCGTCACACTGGTCCTGCACCGGGTATTATGGTATGGGGCGGTATCGGATATCTCTCTCGCACTCCTCTAGTACGCATTGCCGGTACTTTAACCAGCCAGCGCTACATCTCCGAGGTGTTGGAGCCAGTTGTCCTTTCTTACCTTCAGGGCTTGCCAACAGCCATATTTCAGCAGGATAATGCACGGCCACACGTGGCACGCATTGTCCAAGGGTTCTTCGTCAATCACCAGATTGAATTGCTTCCCTGGCCGGCGCGCTCTCCGGATCTTTCGCCGATAGAAAACATGTGGTCCATGGTTGCTCAACGACTGACCCAGAGTTCATCCCCAGCTGTCACACCAGATCAACTTTGGCAACGTGTGGAAGCTGCTTGGTCTGCTGTACCCCAAGAACACATTCAAAGTCTCTTTGAATCAATGCCGAGGCGTGTGGCAGCTGTGATCTCCAACAACGGCGGCTACTCTGGGTACTGATTTTGGCAGGAACCACGCTTCATAGAATGCTGTAAATTTAATCATTTGTTACTTGGTCAACATGTTATCTACACAATAAATTTTGTTGTGATATCTCTTGTTTTTCTTGGTGTTGCAATTTGGGTGGCCAGCAGTGTATATTGTATTGGTATCAGTAAAAGATAGTATAAGTAATAGTAAGTAGATATGATAAGGAAATATTTATCAAACCACAATATACCGCATTAATAAATATTTTGTGTACACTATAAATATTTTGTGTATAGATTTTTTGTATGTCTTCTATTCATTTTTTAACAGCCGTATTACATCACAGCTAACAAAACATTAAGTAATTCTACGTCGCGTTAATATATCCCACGGTAGTTTCAACAGAACTTTCTTTTTTCTTGGTGATTCTGTTTTCTCACAAGTATTTATGATCACATTTTTTAGGAAAAGTTCTCTTCTTGCCTTGCAAAGAGCGGGTACACAACTATTTAATTATAAAATAAAACGGTTCTCCACTTCATGTAGTATCTAAGGTATTAATGGCATAACTTAAATCTAAAAAAGAGTATGATGCAGAAATGAGACATTTTGAATATTAGGAATTTTCATGCGAACCGTCAAGCTTTTCTTTTCTAATTGCGAAGGACACCGACATAGTTTTTTGCGTCATAATATTAACAATGGTCTCAGGTCAGTACTTATACTAACTTTACAAATAACTAATGAGTCACTTTACGCCAAGAGTCAAATCATTTTGCTTATTTTTAGATCCCATATCACTGGAATCAATTCGAACTATACATGTAAGAAAAAGTTTCGTTCCCTGCCGTGCGGAGAACGGGTACGCAGCTAGTAATAAAATAAGTCTTGTTAATAACATAAAATGTAATACCAAAATGATTACCTTCATAATTGTTTTTATTGTTATCCATCGATGAATACATAGAATTTGACTGCTAATAAAGAAGAAAATATGACTTTTTAAATGTAATTGACCATTTGCAATAGTCTATATTTTAAACACAATCAACAAATACCTCCCGTGGAAAATAAATTCATTATACCATAGAAACGCCTTCGAATTTGGCATAGAAATTGATTAAAAAATAATTAATAATGATAACCATTTTTTCAAAAGATTTCCGTTGTTATGCAAAAAGCTGAAAATTCCTGAAGATGTTGTCTCATTAAAGAGAATTTCTGACATAAGGTGGTCAGCAGTCGAGGCAAATTCGCCCAAGAAAAAATTTGAGAAGTACGAAACTGTTCTGATGACAATCATTTGGAATAGAATTCTGGGAAGAGTAAATTGCACAAGCAAATCTCTGCAGTCAGTGGAAAGCGAACTACTGAAAGCCTCGAACCTCTTGACGTCACTTGAAAATTTTAATGAAAAACTTAGAGGTGAATTTGAAAAAATCGCAGAAGCATCTGAGCTGTGGCAGGATTATCTATATAAATAAAATTAGACTTTTGTCTGTACATTTCTTGGAATTCAAAAATTTTGCGATTTCTATCCGTTTCAAGCACCCGGGAATCCGATGCGACCCTCAAAAAAAAGTTTGTCTGTCTGTCATTCTGTCCGTGACGCTTTTTTTGTTTAAGCATCACGTAAAAACGACTGAAGCGAATGATATGAAATTGGGTGTCATGATAGGTGGTCACTCAACTTAAAACATAGGCATCGAATTTTTAAAAAATCTTGATTAGATTTTCAGATTTTGCGAAAATCGTTTCAAACTGCGTAAATTTGTGTTCAAGCATCACGTAAAAACGACTGAAGCGAATGATATGAAATTGGGTGTCATGATAGGTGGTCACTCAACTTAAAACATAGGCGTCGAATAAAAAAAATCTTGGTTAGCTTTTGAGATTTTGCGAAAATCCTTTCAAACTGCGTAAATTTGTGTTCGCAGATCACGTAATAACTGCAAAAGTGAAAAAAATGATATTGGGTGAAAGGATAGGTGGTCACTCACCTTAAACTATAGGCATCTAATTTAAAAGAAATTGATCAAATTTCGAGATTTTGTGAAAATCGTTTAAAACTGGGTGAATCTTTGTTCACGCATTACGTAATAACGACTCAAGCGAATGATATGAAATTGGGTCACAGGATAGAGGGTTGCTCAACATAAACTATAGGTGTCCAATTTTTTAAACATTTTTATTAGATTTTGAGATTTTGTGAAAATTCTCTCAAAATACGTTTATATTTCTTCAAACATCACGTAATAACGACTCATACGAATGATACGAAATTGAGTGATAGGATTGGTAGTTGCTAATCTTAATTTATAGGCGTTGAGAGAATTTTTAAAATATTTTGATGACATTTTGAGATTTTGCGAAAATCGTTTTAAAATGCTGAAATTTTGTTCCAGCATCACGAAATAAAGACTGCAGGGAATGAAACGAAATTGGGTGACACGATAGGTTGTCACACCACTTAAATTCTAGGCTTCCAATTTTTCAAAAATATGGATTAGATTGAGATTTTGCGAAAATTATTTCAAAATGCGTCAATATTCGTTCGCGCATCCCATAATTACGACTAAAGCGAATGAAATGATATTAGTTAGTGACTCTCTAACCTGTAATATTTTAACAATACATAAAAATGATAACTTCGCTATCTTTACTTTGGCAACATACTCCATCCATTCTGTGTACTCCTACAATGCTGACAAAAGTTCTTGATTTTTGGAAATTTACATTCATTAACCCGTCAAGGACTGGTACTTCAGCTAGTCGTTTTATAAGGACAGTGAGCAGGGTTCCAGACCCAAGATAAGGAATACGTTTTTCGATGAAAACAAGGACGCAATTTATGCATTCGGAAAAAGAGAAGATTTTTTAGTGAATCCATTTTAAGTAATGTGTGATTCCACCAAAGCTAAATTATCCAGAAGGATGGAAACATGAAAATAGTTTAGAGTATTTCGAGGTATTTTTTGTTGAAAAATTATCAAAAGAGGAAAAGAAATAATGATTTCCGATAGAAAACTCGAAAAATATTTACAAAAATGAAATAGACGTTTCAAATTTTGAAGATCAACTGAGTCATTTTTACTTTCCGTTCATGTACCATGTAAGGAAAGTATTGTAATCATGAAAAAATTCGACTTCGAGATTTGGGTGTTTTTACACGTTTTGAGGGCTTCTGAATCCATTGATGCTATTTTTACGAGATGTATGTATGTATGTGTGCGTGTGTGTGCGTGTGTGTGTGCGTGCGTGTGTGTGTGTGTGTGTGTGTGTGTGTGTGTGTGTGTGTGTGTGTGTGTGTGTGTGTGTGTGTGTGTGTGTTTGTGTGTATGGGAGTGAACACGATAGCTCCTGAACGGAGCATTCGATTGAGCTCAAATTGGATATATATGTCATAAACCACCGTCGCAAGACCGGTATTGATTTTGGTGTGTATAGGACTTATAGTTTTTCTACAGGGCTACGACAAAGATTTCTTTTACATTATGGCCTATGGGGGGAATTTCTTGAAAGTGCGCTAGCGTTTAAACGGTAGATTCGATTGAGCTCAAATTGGGTATATATGCTATAAACCACCGTTGCAAGACCGGTATTGATTTTGGTGTGTATAGGACTTATAGTTCTCCTAAAGGGCTACGACAAAACTTTTTTTATGTTATGGCATAATGGCATATGGAGAGAAATTCTTGAAAGTGCGCAAGCGTTTAAACGGTGCATTCGATTGAGTTTCAATTTGGTATAAATGTTTGAATTATTCATCGATTAAAATTTATTTAAGTGCTTGGTAATGATCTTAATCGTAAGTGTTCGGAAAGTCGAGTGGAGTCACTCCAGATTTTTACGAGATGTATGTATGTATGTGTGTTTGTGAGTGAACACGATAGCTCCTAAACGGGGCATTCGATTGAGCTCAAATACGGTATATATGTTAAAAACCACTGTCGCGAGACCGGTATTGATTTTGGTGTGTATAGGACTTATAGTTTACCTACAGGGCTACGACAAAAATTTCTTTTACATTATGGCCTATGGGAGGAAATTCTTAAAAGTGCGCTAGCGTTTAAACGGTACATTCGATTCAGCTCAAATTGGACATATATGTTATAAACCACCATCCTAAGACCGGCATTGATTTTCATGTGTATAGGACTTATAGTTTTTCTACAGGGCTACGACAAAGATTTCTTTTACATTATGGCCTATGGGGAGAAATTCTTAAAGGTGCGCTAGCGTTTAAACGGCGCATTCGATTGAGTTTCAGTTTGGTATGTATGTTTGAATTATTCATTTATTGAAATTTATTTAAATGCTTGGTAATGATCTTAATCGTAAGTGATCGGAAGGTCGAGTGGAGTCACTCCATATTTTTTATTTGGCGATGATTGCCGCGGAGATGGGAAATGCAAATATGGAGTTTTTGCTGAGCATTTCTTCCTACGTTAACGCTAACGCTATTCGGAGTACTTTGACCAATCAGGTTTCGGTATTTATTCGTGCTCATGCACTGTACTTTCCAATGTAATTCTTGAAAGCGCGCTAGCGTTTAAACGGTACATTCGATTGAGCTCAAATTGGGTATATATGTTATAAACCACCATCGTAAGACCGGTATTGATTTTGATGTGTATAGGGCTTATAGTTTTTCTACAGGGCTACGACAAAGATTTCTTTTACATTATGGCCTATGGGAGGAAATTCCTGAAAGTGCGTTAGCGTTTAAACGGTACATTCGATTGAGCTCAAATTAAAAAAAACTAAGAATGTTTGCTGAATTATTCATCGATTAAAATTTATTTAAATGCTTGGTAATGATCTTAATCGCAAGTGTTCGGAAAGTCGAGTGGAGTCACTCCATATTTTTTATTTTGAAATATGGTTGCCTTTTGAGCTGTTTTAATTCTTCATTTATCTATTGAAATTGGAAGGCTATTGTCTATTGTCCGTGTGTAAATATGATGCAGGGCGTTTATTTACAGAATTTTTTGGCATGCTTCTTCATGGACCCTTACCAATTGCCAACAGTCATCGGTGAAGGCCACTAAATTTACATTAAAACTACTAAAAGTATTTTTTTTTTTCTAATGGCCTGGTCAGCAGACTACTGTAGGCTTGACCGCTGCGAGGACTGCAGATGTTGATCATTTCACAATGGAAGAGCCTATTAGGCCAGACCAACGTTGCCTCCTACGAGTTTTCTCCTAATTTTTAACCGATTCCAGATCAGAGACCGAGCACCTGGATTGGCATTTCAAGAGGTATCATATGAACATGGAGCATTTTACGTGCACAGTGGCGTGACCGCACCTTGTGACACACACACAAAAAAAAAAATGCGGATTTTAAGAAATTCAATTAATTTTAAAGAAAGATCTGATTTGGTGATGAAAAATACTTCCGAGATTAGAAACAAGGATAAATATAATGAAAGACACATGTTCTGTGCACCTGTAAAAATAAAATGTGTTATTTCGTCTCAACTTTTATTTTCCAGTTTAAAAAAATTTCAAAATTTTCCTTATAAAACAAGAATATAGCAGGTTGTTCTCAACTTACGTGTTGCCATTTCATCTGCATTTTGTTCCAATTTTTACCAGGGTGTAACTAAGAACACTTTCTCTTGCTGGGGGGTGGGGGGCAGCGGATCTTTGTGAAGGAGGGCCAATGAGGTGCTTGACTAACCGGCTTGACTAAACCGGGGTGAAGTAATGATTACACACGGCCTTGCTCAAGTCAGGGTAGTAATGTACAGCGATGCAGTGAGTGTAAAATACCCCAATCATATTTGTGGTGGGGTAATAAAATTGTATAATAGCTTAGTAATGTTTAAAAGAACTTTCTTACTATTGCCAGAATATTTTTGCAGAAATAAAACATTACTTGTGTAGTGTACAAAGGAAAAATGTTATACCCCCAATGCTGTAAACGACTTTGCTTATTCTTATGCAGAACTAACTTTGAGTGGGCTGCATATGTGCAGGGGGGGGGGGGGTAACACTATGCTTAGCGACGCCTCCACAGCAGTCCAGCCGACAGAGGTTTTCATCCTCCCAAGCACTGGTCAAGTCTGTGCTTTGCTTGCTTTTACTTTCCTTGTTCTCATGGGTACGGAGCTTAACAACTAGGTCACTCCGGATCAGGATAACCGAAAGTAGACAATAATAATAGACAATAATAAACCGAAAGTAGACAATCAAGTAATTTTTTCCAAAGGAAGGGCCTTAAGCAAGAGTCTTGAGGGCAACCTTTTAAAAGGAAAATATTTTTTCTTCTTTTCCTTTAAAGAACTAAGTCCTCCCCCAAAAATAACTACCATATTCGCCATTTTTGAGCATTTATGTCAAGCCATTTTTTTTTTCTCAACCATACAACAAGTATAAAAATCTCTTTTTTAAATACAGAATTCAGATAATTTTCCACTTCCCGTTTTAAGATTTTCGAGATTTATAGCCAGAATTTGCAATTTTCCCATTTTCTGTTAAAGTAAAATTTCCTTACTGTTCTAGGCTTTTCAGTTTCTCTTGATCGCCAACCGGATCTTATGGTGGGTAAAGCGCCGTACTACGGTTTCGGGTTCTTCTCCCGGTGGTCGGGGTTCGATCCCCGACTGGGCGTGTTTGTCATTAGTCCGTCCCTTCATAGGAGGCGACGTTGGTCCACCTACTAGGTGCCCCCATAATAAACTGGCCAAAAATTCCGGCCCGTTGTTGCCAAAGCCTTCCAAGGCGGCGGCCGGCCATGGGGAAAAAAAAAAATTTTTCTTAACCGCTGGCAACCCTGTATACACCGAACAACCGCCCAGCATTCCAAACTAATTGCATGATCTTTATTCACACCCGAATTTCCATAAAAATCTGCAATATTTTCCCCCACAATTTAACTGTCACAATGCAAAGTTAAGAATGCCTCCTTTTTTTTTGCTTACACTGTACTTTCTCACAAAAATTTGCCTTTTTAAAAAATCTTTTCGCGGTGAAACATTTATTTATGGATTTTTTTCAACCTTATTTTTCCGCAAAGAGATGTATCGTCGGGTTTCGCAGGTAACACAGTGTGAAACTTGCTAAATCGCCTTTTCGTTGTAGTTCTGATATTACTCTATGTCTTATTCCAATTTTACAATCATTATTTTCACAACAAATTTTTAGTAGGATAATTCTATAGTCCACACTTCCCTTTAGTAAATAAATAAAGTCGTTTATGTTTTCGTTTCTAAATTGTTTCCTTGAAGATGCATTTGGTAATTTCTGCTCCATAAGGTCGTGCCAGTTGTGAATTGTACAAGGTCGGAAAGGTATGAGGGCTCCCACACTAAGCAAAAACATAGTAGTGTCCACAAAACATCTGAAATCTGAAAAGATAATTTACATTTGAATGAAAGCTGGATAAGATATTCCGAAATTATTGACTATGAAATTTCCGATGATATAAGAAATATCATCGGGGAAAAACCGGACAAAAATTTAGCTCAGGATAACGAAAATGCGCGAAAAGTGGCCAAAACATAAAGTTTTGGCCAACCTTTTTAGTTAACCTTTTAGTTAACTTTTTAGTTAAGGCTTTAGTTAAGGCTTAACTTTTTAGCCAACGTTTTTAGTTAAGGCCAACCTTTTTAGTTAAAAACCTAACATCGAATTGAATTTTTTTTTTTCAGCTTTCTCTCGTCCTATTTAGTCAACCAAATCTGGTACAGATCCTAAGAGCGGTCCAGACGCCTATAGTGAACAGGCAGACAGACAGACAAACAGACAAGAAAGCTAAAGATACCAATCAAACTTCGGAAAATTTATCTGCATGCAATGAAAAAGTGGAGATAGGTCTAGGGGTTTGCATATAGTTTATCTTTCAAACATGTTCCTGCGAAATCCCCTAGTTTTTTTTTTTTTTTTTTTCATGGACTGTTATGCGTTTGAACTATCAAAAAGAAATATTCCTCAGCGTAATAACTCATATCAAGATAGTAAAAGTATTTATTTGAAGCTTTCTCTTCAAAATCAAAAAATTTTCATTCTAAGTTCTCTGGGAAATGTTTGATGCAGAAAGAAAACTTCTGAAAACATCTTAAAAATCTGTTTTAAAAATTAATACATAATTTACAAATTTATCTATTTATCTAAAATTCCTCCACTGTATTAATATTTCTTTAAGCAAAATACACTATTTAGTCTTTCTTTATATTTAAATGATATTCAAAGAGCTGCAATTACATATCTCTAAATATAAGGGAAGGCTGACGAAAGTAGAAACATTAAAAATGCTTTATTAAAGGTATAAATTTATATTTTAATAAGTTTTCTTTACTAGAGCATTATAAATATTTAAAACTGCTAAAATTCGTGGGCGCCCTATAATTTTGAAACATACTGTATTAGCACAGTTTTCTGCTGACAATTTGTACATTTTTACCATTAAAGAAAAAAAAAATCTGGAGTGACTCCACTCGACTTTCCGAACACTTACGATTAAGATCATTACCAATCATTTAAATAAATTTTAATCGTTGAATAATTCAAATATATATATCAAATTGAAACTCAATCGAATGCACCGTTTAAACGTTTGCGCACTTTCAAGAATTTGTCCCCATATGCCATTATGCCATAATATAAAAGAAATTTTTGTCGTAGCCCTGTAGAAAAACTATAAGTCTTATACACACCAAAATCAATAGCGGTCTTAAGATGGTGATCTATAACATATATACCCAATTTGAGCTCAATCGAAGGTACCGTTTAAACACTAACGCACTTTCAAGAATTTTCCCCGATAGGCCATAATGTAAAAGAAATCTTTGTCGTAGCCCTGTAGAAAAACTATAAGTCCTATACACATCCAAATTAATGTCGGTCTTAAGATAGCGGAATATAACATATATACCCAATTTGAGCTCAATCGAATATACCGTTTAAACGCTAGCGCATTTTCAAGAATTTCCCCCCATAGGCCATAATGTAAGAGAAATCTTTGTCGTAGACGTGTAGAAAAACAATAAGTCCTATACACCCCAAAATCAGTACCGGGGTTGCGACGGTGGTTTATAACATATATACCCAATTTGACCTCAATCGAAGGTACCGTTTAAATGCTAGCGCATTTTCAAGAATTTCCCCCCATACGCCATAATGTAAGAGAAATCTTTGTCGTAGCCCTGTAGAAAAACTATAAGTCCTATACACACCAAAATCAATACCGGTCTTGCGACGGTGGTTTATAACATATATACCCAATATGAGCTCAATCGAATCTGCCGTTTAAATACTAGCGCACTTTCAAGAAATTCCCCCCATAGGCCATAATGTAAAAGAAATCTTTGTCGTAGCTCTGTAGAAAAACTATAAGTCCTATACACACCAAAATCAATACCGGTCTTGCGACGGTGGTTTATGACATATACTATATCCAATTTGAGCTCAATCGAATGCTCCATTCAGGAGCTATCGTGTTCACTCACACACACACACACACACACACACACACACACACACACACACACACACACACACACACACACACACACATACATCTCGTAAAAATAGCATAAATGGATTCAGAAGCCCTCAGAACGTGTAAAAACACCAAAATCTCGAAGTCGAATTTTTTCATGATTACAATACTTTCCTTATATGGTACATGTTCGGAAAGTAAAAATTCAATATTTTTGATTTAATGCATTCAATGTTCAGTGTATTTTTCGATTTCAAAAATAACCCTAATTCTACAAATTTCCTGGTTGTCACATGTAGAATGATTTGGTAATACATAATAAAATTTCTAAGGAAAAACATTTAGACATAAGAGCTTTGTAAAATAAATATATATCCACTGTAATCTCTCTATTCTAAAAAAAAAAAATCTGGAGTGACTCCACTCGACTTTCCGAACACTTACGATTAAGATCATTACCAAGCACTTAAATAAATTTTAATCGATGAATAATTCAAACATATATACCAAATTGAAACTCCATCGAATGCACCGTTTAAACGCTTGCGCACTTTCAAGAATTTCTCCCCATATGCCATTATGCCATAACATAAAAGAAAGTTTTGTCGTAGCCCTTTAGGAGAACTATAAGTCCTATACACACCAAAATCAATACCGGTCTTAGGATGGTGGTTTATAACATGTATACCGAATTTGAGCTCAATCGAATGTATCGTTTAAACGCTAGCGCACTTTCAAGAAATTCCCCCCATAGGCCAGAATGTAAAAGAAATCTTTGTCGTAGCCCTGTAGAAAAACTATAAGTCCTATACACACCAAAATCAATACCGGTCTTGCAACGGTGGTTTATAACATGTATACCCAATTTGAGCTCCATCGAATCTACCGTTTAAACGCTAGCGCTCTTTCAAGAATTTCCCCCCATAGGCCTTAATGTAAAAGAAATCTTTATCGTAGCCCTGTAGAAAAACTATAAGTCCTATACACACCAAAATCAATACCGGTCTTGCAACGGTGGTTTATAACATATATAACCAATTGGAGCTCAATCGAATTTACCGTTTAAACGCTAGCGCTCTTTCAATAAATTCCCCCCCATAGGCCATAATGTAAAAGAAATCTTTGTCGTAGCCCTGTAGAAAAACTATAAGTCCTATACACACCCAAATCAATACCCGTCTTGCGACGGTGGTTTATGACATATATATCCAATTTGAGCTCAATCGAATGCTCCGTTCAGGAGCTATCGTGTTCACTTACATACACACAAACACACACACACACACACACACACACACATACACACATACACACATACATACATACATCTCGTAAAAATAGCAGAAATGGATTCAGAAGCCCCCAAAACGTGTAAAAACACCAAAATCTCGAATTCGAATTTTTTCATGATTACAATACTTTCCTTACATGGTACATGTTCGGAAAGTAAAAAACAGTAACGGCCACTGCTGTCGGCGCCGCTGTCAGAAGCTTGTTCTGCTATCTCCTCCGATACCGTGGGGATTTGAGTTTCGACGAAGGGGGTTCAGGGATTCGGAAAATTCCGGGGAACCTGAAAAGCCGACTTAAATTTCGAAAATCGAACTATTTTAGAAGATATTAATAAAAAAATGAAAAAATAACATAATGGTAGCCAGGTTTGGCAATTTCCGCCAGCATAAAATCATTCACGCATTTGCAACAAAACTATTCGAAGTATCTAGAATCGCGTGAACTTGACAAACATGAAACAGAATTACACCAATTTTACGCCAAACTCAAAGTGTGTTTACACAAAGTTGACAATTTTCAAATAGCAAGTTCTCTTAGACAACAGGAGTTTATAATTAGCGATTATTCGTTTTTCCAAAACAGAATAACTTATCTATCTTATCCAATCTTTGGTTTTTGTCTATTGAAATTATGCCTTTTTACGAATAAAAATTATTAGGGGGCAAATACCTCATACGAAAAGCGAGCGTAGTGAGTCTAGGGGGTCTTGGCCCCAAGTAGAAAAAAAAAATCGTTAGTAGTTAAGGTGCTGTCAATCAAAGCACATCATTTAAAATGGCCATTGTTTAAGCATTTTATGTTTAATTTGGAAATTACAAAAAGTTAATTTCAAAACAATGCTAAATTATTTCCTCTGAGGAGAATAAATAAATGGAATAACCATTAATCTTTTTGTCGAAAAGATTTCAAAGATTTCTGTCAAAATTTTAGAATTTTGATCTATCTACTATTGTTTTGGGGATACAAATTTGGGTATTTCGTAATAGTGCTTAAAAAGAAATCATATGAGTTTCCAAACTCCATTAATGAAAGCAATATGAAATTACGTCAGTCGTAAGAGGAAAAAACAGTATAGCAATATCCTGTTTGATTTTTCTTACCCCTTCCATCTGGAACAAGAAGTATATATACAGACACCAACCAACAGTCGAAACATACCTTTTACTCGCTGCAGTAAACTCATTGTACTCATTGTAAACTCATTGTTCTTACTTGTTGAGCTGCTGTCTTTTCACATGGCTGCGTCGTCCGTCCACTGCAAGCCTCGAGGCGAGCCTGATAGAAAGACTAGTGATGGTGGGAGCCCCGGTGGGGAGCCTACCGACGGAGGGAGCCCTGGCGGGGAGCCTGCCGACGGAGGGATCCCTGGAGGTGAGCCTACAGACGGAGGGAGCCCTGGCGGGGAGCCTGCCGACGGAGGGATCCCTGGAGGTGAGCCTACAGACGGAGGAAGCCCTGAAGCAGAGACTACCGACGATGGAAGCCCTGGTGGGGAGCCTACCGACGGAGGGATCGCTCAAGGAGAGACTACCGACGATGGAAGCCCTGGTGGGGAGACTGACGACGATGGAAGCATTGGTTGGGAGATTACCGACGATGAATCCGCTGTTGGGGAAAGTACCGACGGAGGGAGCACTGATGAAGAAGCTACACCACTTTCAGAGAAGTGATAGCATGCGCTGCAACTGATTACCTTTTCAAAAGCAGTAGCGCTGCAGTTCAAAATATCGACACCAAACTTAAGACGGAGAAGATTTAAAGAGACTTTGCGTTAGTATTCAACATTATGCTACCCAACCTACTTCACGCTTTAGATGTAAGAAAAGTTATACACCTCAGTAAGCTAAAATAAGAACTTTAATTTTCAATGCCATACAGTCTATTATTTTACTCTATGTAAACTATGTAAAATCTGAAATAAATACCGTCTTCTTGTATTGCGAAAGGAGTGTCTCCTTTTATTGTTGTTGGTGTGTTTCTTTTTTCTTTCCTACAGGACAAGTTGGCAAAATGGTATGAAATAATTTCAAAGGATCATTATCAGTGCTAAGGCATGACAGTCAATAATATCCGAGATAAACCAATGGAGAATTAATTTTTTTCCATATAAAGAATAAAATTCTTACAAAATAAATATATTTTTAATAAATATTTATTTTCAGCTATCAACTTCATTAAGATCTCTAAAGAATAATTTATGAAATGTCATTGAAATACTGCAATTTAATATAACTTTTTGAAATATTTCATTATAAATTAAAAAATTAAATTGGTAGTTGTATTATGTCGTAGAAATGAAATTTGTTTCACTTATAAGTAATTCTTCGTTGCCATCAAAATTTTACTCAATAGCGTTAATGTGTGTGTGTGTGTCATAATATTTATAATTAAACTATGTAACCAAAAGATATTATCTCAGCGCAACTTTTTTCTTCTCCTAGCATTGTCGATTCAATTTTCTTTAAAACTGAAAGAAAAATTTTTACTTGAAATCGACCTTTAATATCTTGACGTCAGCTTTTGGCTGCCAGCTTATACAAGTACAAGTTCACTGCGTAATTAGTTGGTTAGATCGACCACCGCACATAAGCCCGAGCCCAATATTTTCGCACTTCAAACCATCGACAAATGTTCAGTGTCTTATCCACTAGGTAATGGGTCGACTCAAAATTAAAATGAAACAGTCGTCCGTTACATGGTACATTGCTATAAACTGCATCTTCTTGATGAAGATTTCTTATTTCTTACTAAGCTCATAAATGAAACAGATTATAGAGAACATAAAGGTCCTGTTTTGAAGCAAAATTCCAAAAGCGTCTGCAAATTACCTTCTTCTGCGGCAAAGAAAAAAAAAATCCGTTTCCTGAATTTTGAACAGATTTCAATTTTCCGTAAAAAAAGAACTTTTCGAGTGAAAATCAGATTTTTGGTTAAGGCAAAGATATACGACTACAGGGGGAAACTGCCTGGAACGAGGAGTTTACCTCATAGTTGCAGGACTTTTTAAGGGGTTCTAAGTCATAGGCGTAGAGTTATATGGGCTCGTGGGGCTCGAGCCTCCCCAATAAATTGTGAATAGGGGCTGAGCCCACCCAATAATTTACCACTAAATACATAAAACTAATTTATACTAACATAAAAAAGTATTTCACCCCATTTACAAACGTTTTAAAAAACCTTTACTTGTGCTATTAAAAATTTTCTTCTTTTGATTTCAATCATGATTTAGTATTCATTGTGACGCCACGTAACGCACAATGTTACTATAAGCTGCCCTCGCCAGGCTCTGGTTAATTAAAATCAGATTATGCAATGGAAAGTATGAAATGAAGAAAAGTTCAGATGTGTCTAAAATGCACTTTGTCATCGAATTTTTTTTTCTTTTTATCCTTTGGATTTTTTTACGTTGCTTCTATTTTTAACTTATACATGGTAGGAAGATACTAACATGGATACTTACCTTACATAGGTGTAGAATTCTATGGACCCATAGAGCTCGAGCGTCTCTAATAATTTACTCTTATACATAGTAAGTCATAGCTGCCAACTACTACGGAATATAATTAACCACTTTTTGTAAACAGTATATCTTTAATTATTTTTTTTCAAAATAGTAACCAGCTCGCACGCGCAGCACAACAATTTTGTTTCCTGTAAGCCGAAAAATCATGTAGAAAAGTGGTTAATTGTATTCCGTAGTAGTTGGCAGCTATGAGTAAGTTATATGTACATGAATCAGTGGCGTAGCCATACATTTTTCATGTGGGGTGGGGTTACGACTTCTGCAACTCACATATATCTATACAGGTGTATGATAAGGGAGTGAAGAATATGCATTTGACGTGAATATATGTGGTTAAGGTGCCCGGCCCCTCCAATAATTTTGAAAACTTTATGCTTATGTTCTAAGTAGTACTCATTTTACAACTGGGGAAAATCGCCGAAAACTCAATTGCGTGGGAACCATTTTATTAATTCATCCTCCTAAAATACAAGTAACACTGTGAAATTTCTTGAAATTTGCGCTTAGGAACGAGTCCAGAAATAAAGTCTGAGGAGTTGGGGGGGGGGGGGAGACGAAAGTGTGAAAAATGTTTTTGTCTTTTTTCATGGTATGAATGCGTTGAATTTACTAGATAATGCAATATTTTCTCTTCCAAACTGTCTTGTTTTTCATTGGGAGAGAGGCATGTGACACCCCTCCCCCCTATATTGCCTCTTTGAAACTGAAGCACAGACCAAATTTAAAAGCATAGATCGGGCCTGTCCATATAATGTTTTCTCTAAGTATAACAGGACCTGCCCTAATAGCGTCCGCCCCCCCTCCCCCCGCCCAATCCCCCCCGAGAAAAAAAAATAACTAGAAGCCGTTTCTTTTCAATAATCAATTACTCCCCTTGTGTGACAAACCAGCATGAAGTAGGAGGCTGGCAGTTTATTTCACTAAAACAAAAATGTCGCACGCGTACCAAAGTTTTGAGCCGCATTAAATAGGAGACAAAAAGAGACATTTCTTCCCGTACTTTTTCCCCCCCAAAAGCTTCTTGCGTGAGTAGTTGAACACTAGTTATCAGTGGTAAGCAGAAACTTGCCGGAGAGACGAGCTATACTGCTCGCTGCAAAATGCAAGCAAGCACAACAGCAGACATCAATTTTCATCCACAGCATAGGCGTAGAGTTATATGGGCCCGTGGGGCTCGAGCCCCCCCCCCCCAATAAATTGTGAATAGGGGCTGAGCACACCCAATAATTTACCACTAAGTACAGAAAACTAATTTATACTAACATAAAAAAAAAGTATTTCACGCCATTTACAAACGTTTAAAAAACGTTTTCTTTGCTTCTATTTTTAACTTATAACATGGTAGAAAGATACTAACATGGATACTTACCTTACATAGGTGTAGAATTCTATGGACCCATAGAGCTCGAGCGCCTCCAATAATTTACACTTACACATAGTAAGTCATAGCTGCCAACTACTACGGAATATAATTAACCACTTTTTGTAAACAGTATATTTTAAAATTATTTTTTTCAAAATAGTAACCAGCTCGAGCGCGCAGCACAAAAATTTTGCTATATTTTAAGCCGAAAAATCATGTAGAAAAGGTGGTTAATTCTATTCCGTACTAGTTGGCAGTTAAGACTAAGTTATATGTACATAAATCAGTGGCGTAGCCAGAAATTTTTTAAGGGGAAGGGGGGGGGTACGACTTCTGCGACTCGCATATATGTATACGGTACGGGTGTATGATAAGGGAGTGAGGCATATACATTTTGCATGGCAAAAAATTCCTCATGGGGGGTATAACCCCCCTTGGCTACTCCACTGACGTGAACATATGTGGTTGTGGGGCCCGGCCCCCCCAATAATTTTGAAAACTTTACGCTTGTGATCCACAGACGGAAAAAGTTGTTACAACTGAAGACTTGTACACCGAATTTTTTTAATCCATTTTATTAGACTTGGTTTAGTCGGAATAATTCTTAGCTATCTCTTGAAAACCTGTTCAGCCCTTTAATAATTAAAAATTAAACACCCCGGCGCATGAAATTTGAAGCCCTTGTTTTAGACACAGTAGCTTCCAAATGGATCAGCCGACATTAACCCTTTGAGGCGCAACCCTTTCCCAATGCTGAAAAAAGCGCAGGCACAGCTAGCTGCGTCAAAAAAGGGTCTCTAGATCTGTGGCACGCGATCAACGTTTCGATCGTCCGCCATCTTGCTGGTAATTAAGTCGAGAGATGGCAACGGCTGCCCTTTTTCCAGCATTGGACAATCTATCCAGCTGTTCTCGCATTCTTCCATTTTTCAGCCGATGTCAGTGCTGTTAAAAAATAATCGTGACCATTTTTTTTACGGGAAAGAACGTGCTAAAAAGTAAAGGATTCTCGTGGAGCTATGTCACCCGCAACTATTTTTATAGAAATCAAATCTATTCTTCGTGACTGGCAACAGTCAAAACGCCAGAGTGTGGTGTTCCCAGAGCGCGGAACACTGCGCGTTAAAGGGTTAATACGAGATTAGAACCTCCGAAGCATGAAGTTGAGAGTCAACATCGGTTGAGGAGAGATAGCGGGTTACCTTCATAGTCAGGAATGTTATAGAAATTAACGAATGCTGAAATTCAGGACGAAGAAAGAAAGTGATATTTTTCTTTACTCAAAATGAAGAAAACAATCGAGGACCGAAATGCGAATATTACTGACAAAAACTTACGACAAACGCTTTGAATGGTTTATCAAGGTTCGTTTACAAGAGAATGTATTTATGGCCCTTTGCTAATCTAAAACTTAAGGGGGGGCGTACGGAATGAATCAATTTTCTAAAAATTATTTACTCTTGAATATGTTAGTGTTTTACATCTGACAACAAATATAGACTTTACAGTTAGATATACACTGTCTACCAATAAGTATTTGGACACCTATGCAAATGACTATATTTTCGGTCCTGGGGTACGTCACGGCCTCCGCCGGTATATATCGTGTAGGAAACAGCATCGGCATGAGTCGCATGCAAGATGCCGCGCCGTTCGGAGCTCTCTGATTTCGAGAAAGGTATAATTATCGGGTATCACAAATGTGGCCGATCCTTAAGGGACATATCTAGCGATCTGAAGTACCCGAAATCGACAGTGGCCTATGTGATTAACCCTTTGAGGCGCAACCCTTTCCCAATGCTGAAAAAAGGGCAGCCGTTTTCATCGCTCGGCTTAACTACCAGCAAGATGGCGGACGATCGAAACGTTCATCGCGTGCCACAGATCTAGAGACCCTTTTTTGACGACAGCCGGTCTGTGGCACGCGATGAACGTTTCGATCGTCCGCCATCTTGCTGGTAGTTAAGCCGAGCGATGGCAACGGCTGCCCTTTTTTCAGCATTGGGCAATCGATCCAGCTGTTTTCGCATTCATCCATTTTCCAGCAGATGCCAGTGCGGTTAAAAATAATCGTGACCATTTTTTTACGGGAAATGACGTGCTAAAAAGTAAAGGATTCTCGGGGAGCTATGCCACCCGCAACTATTTTTATAGAAATCCAATCTATTCTTCGTGACTGGCAACAGTCAAAACATCAGAGTTTGGTGATCCCACAGCGGGACCACTGCGCGTTAAAGGGTTAAGAAGTGGAAGGTGAGCGGTGATTGTCGGAATGTGCCCCGAGTCGGCAGACCAACGAAACTGGGAGGTAGAGACAGACGAGTGCTGTCCAGAGAAATTCGGAAGAACCGCACCCAACCGATGGCCCTCATCCGCGAGGAGTTTCAACAGGCATCCGGGAATATTGTTTCAATGAATACCATCCGTAAGGAAGCACATCTGCTTGGTTTTCATGGTCGTACTGTTGCCCATAAACCTTTGATCACTAAGTCCAACCGCGCTGCTCGGTTAATGTGGTGCAAAGCACATCGAAATTGGACCGTAGATCAGTGGAAACGGGTTCTTTGGAGCGACGAATCAAGGTTCACCCTTTACCGTTCGAATGGCAGGGTCTGGGTCTGGCGTTTGCCTGGAGAACGTCTCCAGACAGAATGCATTGTGCCAACAGTAAAGTTCGGCGGAGGTGGAATTATGGTCTGGGGGTGTTTCTCCTGGTATGGACTGGGATACTTGGTCCCCATTCATGGTAAGCTCAACGCCGATACCTACTGCACTATTTTGGATGAGAATGTGCTTCCTACATTGTGGCAGTTTTACGGGTTGGACCCCTGTTACTTTCAGGACGACAATGCCAGTTGTCATGTTTCGAGGTTAACCGAGGCTTGGTATGGTGCCAATGGAATTCATCGAATGGACTGGCCTGCCCAGAGCCCAGACCTGAACCCTATCGAGAACCTCTGAGACGAGTTGGATCGCCGAATTAAGGCGTGCACTACCCGTCCAAAATTGGTGAAGGAACTTCTATGTCTACTCCAAGCCGAGTGGAAGACAATATCACTAGCTGTAATACAAAGACTTGTGGAAAATATGCCCCGGTGGGTTCACGCTGTAATTGCCTCTCGTGGAGGCTCTACCAACTATTGATTTTGAATATAGTTTTTCTTTTCTATCACGGGTGTCCAAATACTTATTGGTAGACAGTGTATATATATATATGCCTAAAATGGTCGTCCCATTTATTAGACCTAAATTATTGATTTAAAGCAGTTATTAATAGAACAAAACAACGATTAAGACATTCTAAAAGGGGTGTAAAATGGATATTTAAACTTCTTATTAGCTGGAATTCAAATTACACTGCCCCCCCAAAAGGTAAGGTGCAACCGGTTTTCTGCGTTTAATTTGCAAGAGAATGAATTTAGAAACGGCAAATTAGGAGGAAATGTACATTAAACAGTTATTTATTGGATGCGACATAGAAATTTGCATAAGTTTAAAACTAAAAAGATTTACGAAAAAGAGAAGAGTAATTTTGGTGCAAAAGTCCATTCTTCGAGAAAAAGAGTACATCAACGTTTTATGTGGTATAATGTCATAGAAACATAAAACATGAGTTCTAGGAAGGAATGTCTCCACCCCTAACGTGAATACACTGGCGATATCGATTTTTCATGCTGTCAATGAAGTTGTTGAACACCGAACTGGTATGCGAAGACCAGACACGCTATAAGCCTTGTTCTATAGCTCACCTAACGACCTTGGAGGAGGACTTAAAGCAGCAACGTATCTGCCAAAATAGTCCCAAAGATGTTCTATCGGATTCTAGTGTTTGAGCTTGCCCTTCCTTTCGCTTCAAACCATGACTCTCAGGATAGTCCTATCACCAGCCACAGCTCAGTGAGGTCGTGCATTATCATCTATCAGAATGAAATCATTGCCAATAGCATCGGCATATCGACGGACGTATGGTTCAAGGATCTCATCCATCTCTCAGTCAGTCCTCCTCGGAACACACGGAGGTCAGTGTGACCACCATGTGAGGTCCCTGTCCAAACTACGATTCCACCACTTCTGTAACTGTTTCTTTCAATAGTACTGCATTGATGGTATCTGATGCGTTGTTCCCTATAGATTAGCAGGCTACCTGAAATCGCTCTCCAGTGTGAATCTGGACTTGTCTGTAAATAGTACAGAAGCCCATCGCTGTCTGGTCCAGGTAACGTGTTATTTTGCCCAACGTAAGCAGGCTCTTCTATGTCGTCCATTGAGGAGGGGCACAGACAATTAGTCCCCCCTCATAGAGACCAGCATTGTGAAGGCGTTTTCGCACCATACTATCTCCATAAATTGGTCTGCAACGAGATAAAACTTCATTAGGATGCGTGTTTGATGAAACTGACTATGTTCATGCTATTTTGAGTGTGTGTGAATTCTATTTAGTTTAATACCCATTTAGCTGTAAAAGAGCGTTCGATCTATCGCATGTTTGGTTTTCTTTCCAACACGCGACGAACGCTCTTTAACCCACTTACATCATACACTCAGTTTTTATGGTGAATACCACCGAAGTGTATAAACGCTCACTGTTTTTGGCCAATGTCATCAGAGCCGTATGCAAACGCTCAAGTTTGGTTTGATCCGATACCTGACGGATACCGATGAAATTTAGTGATAAAGGCCTTCTTTTCATACTCCCTTCATTATGCAAATGGGTTAATAAAACATGGCCAACCTCCCACTTCAATAGCAAAGGAAAAAGAGGTGTCATAAGATATCAACAAAAGTGTCATAATCACTTTTTTAAACTCTGCCTACGATGTATAATATACTTTTTTTTCTTCAGATGGTTATTGACAAAATTAAACAATTTAAATATTTCAAATTAGAAGCACTTCCAACGTGTGACCCAGAAAATTATACCTTAATATTCCATGTTGAAGAAACTCCATCATGTATTATATATCTCTAGTTCCATTATAGTGCTATCTGGGTACCCGTTTTTGGCACTATAGAAAGCTAATGTTTCTCTATCATACATTATTATAGTTATTTTTAGAGACGTGTGATCTCAAACATTGCACAGTTTTCTGAATTTGAGATAATTATCTATACGTTAGAGCAACTAATCTGGGTGGTAAAATTATCACTCAAAAACTATGTAAATATAATTTGCTTTCCAAAAAAGAAAAAACTTTGCTGTAGCAACAAAGCTTTTCCTGCAGACAAAACGACTGTCTCTAAAAATGCCTTCTTTCTACAGAATAAAATTTTGTTATTCAGATTTATGTTATAAGGCTAACGGCTCCTAAAAAACATATAATACAATTTAGGCAAGTGTTAATCTTGTACTGTAGTAATTCTTTAAAAGTTAACTATGAAAAATAGAACAGTTTCGTAGCAGACGATTTTGGATATGTTTTAGTATTTTAAAAAAATGAAAGAAAAATAGAAATATGTTTCATTCAATGCATTCAATATTACGTATATATTTTTATTTAAAAAAAAAAAAAGTTTGTTTCTTCAACTTCCGTGGCTGTCGTAAATGTAAGAGGATATAATAATAAATAATAAAATTTCTAAGGAAAAACATTTGAACACACACAAGTGTTTTGTGAAAGAAATATTTCTCCTTAGCTATAGAAAAAAATTCTTCGCCATATAATTTATTGCCAATCAAAACAAATCATTAAAATGGCCATTGTTTAAACATTTCATGATTCTTCTGGGATTTACCCAAAATGTTCAAACCGATGAAAAATTATTCCGCCCGAGGAGTGAAATGAAATGGCCTAACCTTTAATCTGAATTTCTTTTGCTATTTCAGAATTTTGCTCAATTTACTATTGTTTGGAGACAAAATTATGCATTTCGTAATACTTAGAAAAGATTCACGTCACTATTCAAATTGAATTAATAAAATCATTATGTAACCACGTCAGTCTACAAGGAAAGAATGCTATAGTAGCATTCTATTTGATTTTCTTGTCCAATCCACCCGGATCCTGATGTATATATACAGGCACCTGCAATCGAAACATCCCTTTCACATTCACTCGCTGCAGAAAAGATGAAATACTTACTTGTTGCGCTGCTGTCCTTTTGCCTGGTCGTGTCGTCCATCTATTGCATAGGTTCCCAACGTGGGCGATGACGCCCCCCTGTGGGCGTTTGAGGCTTTCAGAGGGGCGGTAAAAGACCCAGAGAAAATTAGGAGGCGTTGATATGGCACAGAGGGGCGTGGGAAGATTAACCATATATAGTATAAAAAAGACTTAAAAATCACTTTAATTCATTTCTATCACGTGTGCGAAAATTCACATTTTTCGATATGAGGCTTCGCTGTTGAGAGAAAGAGATAATTCTCTAAAACTTTTATTCCTCCTTTTTAAATGAAGAAGAAATTCAGTAGAGTTTCAATTCCAACAATATTCTATCTATTAGTAATTTTTTTAATTTAATTCTTGTTTTCACAATGCATTATGTACGCTCTTATTTCTCTGGAGTGGGAGGGGAGGGCGGTATTGAAATATTCACTAGAAAAGGGGGCGCCAGTTCAAAAAAGGTTGGGAACCTTTCATCTATTGCAAGCCTCAAGGGGAGCCTGATGGAGGGAATACCGAGGGCGGGAGCCCCGGTGGGGAGACTACACCGCCGTCAGAGAAGTGATAGCATGTGCTGCATCTGATGATCTTTTCAAAAGTCGTAGCGTTGTGCCGCCGAGGATCTGCAGTTAACCCTTTAATGCGCAGTGTTCCCGCTCTGGGAACACCAAACTCTGACGTTTTGACTGTTGCCAGTCCCGAAGAATAGATTTGATTTCTATAAAAATAGTTGCGGGTGACATAGCTCCACGGGAATCCTTTACTTTTTAGCACGTCATTTCCCGTCAAAAAATGGTCACGGTTATTTTTAACAGCACTGACATCTGCTGAAAAATGGAAGAATGCGAGAACAGCTGGATAGATTGCCCAATGCTGGAAAAAGGGCAGCCGTTGCCATCGCTCGAATTAACTACCAGCAAGATGGAGGACGATCGAAACGTTCATCGCGTGCCACAGATCTAGAGATCCTTTTTTGACGACAGCTGGCTGTGCCGGGAAAGGGTCTCTAGATCTGTGGCACGCGATGAACATTTCGATCGTCCGCCATCTTGCTGGTAGTTAAGTCGAGCGATGGCAACGGCTGCCCTTTTTTCAGCATTGGGAAAGGGTTGCGCCTCAAAGGGTTAAACAGGTCGACATCCAACCTGAAGACGGACATGATTAAGGAGACTTTGCATTAATATTCAACATTATGTTACCCAACCAAATTCCAAAAATTCTTTAGATGTAAGAAAAGTTATACACCATCGTAAGAAAAAAAAAAGAATTTTAATTTTCAATGCCATAATGCCTATTATTTTACGTTGTAACTATGCAAAATCTGAAATATACCGTCTTCTTGTAATAAGGAAAGAGTCTTGCATTTTATTGTTGTTGATGTGTGTCCTTTTTTTCCTACAGGACAAGCTTATAAAATGGTATGAATTAATTTTATAGAATTATTATCAGTATTTAACTATGACCGTCAATAATATCTGTGAACCAATGGACAATATTTTTTTTCATATGCAGGATAAAATTCTTACGAATTAGATATATTTTTAATAAATATTTTACATTTCTTTTAAACTATCAATTTCACGAAGATCTCTAAAGAATAATTTATAAAATGTCATTGAAATTCTGCAATTTAATATAACTTCTTGAAATATTTCATCATGAATTAAGAAATTAAACTGATATAATATAATAACGAAAAATTTATTTGTAATCAAAATCAAACAATGGATAGCAATGAAATAGTATTTGCTTTATTATATACTATATAATAATATATTTTCAGTTATATTTAGTTATAAATACGATACTTATAATTTCATTTATAAAGATAATACTTAGTAATAATAGCTTAAGTTCAGTCTTAATAGAGCTCGGAAATGACATCACTGAAAATTATCTTGTAACTTGCATTGCATTATGCAAGCTACTTATAATACCTAAATCTAACTCGATTTACTGAGTTCAAATAATTAGGTAATTTTGTCACGCTGAGAAGTATTTATGATGACAGTTATCATAGACCTGGTTAATGAATGGCACAATTATTACGATATCGAATATTTATCAATAAATTTAATCAGGGGCGTAGCCAGAAATTTTTCATGGGGGGGGTTACGACTACTACAACTCATATATATGTATACGTGGGTGTGATAATGTAGTGAAGAATATACATTTTGTATGGCAAAAAATTCCTCATGGAGGGGTTATGACCCCCATAACCCCCCGTGGCTACGCCCCTGAATTTAATACAAAAATAGCCAGCGGCTAAAACGGCCCTTTCAGCTTCTACACATGTCGGTTTTACGGTCAACAAATAGTCATGAATATAAGACAAGTATTTTCCACGAACTCCTTCATTTTCATATGTAGTCTTTTCATATGTAGTCCTTTTTACTTTCCGAACATGTTCCATGTAAGGAAAGTATTGTAATCATGAAAAAATTCGACTTCGAGATTTTGGTGTTTTTACACGTTTTGAGGGCTTCTGAATCCATTTATGCTATTTTTACGAGATGTATGTATGTATGTATGTGTGTGTGTGTGTGTATGTGTGTGTGTGTGTATGTGTGTTTGTGTGTATGTGAGTGAACACGATAGCTCCTGAACGGAGCATTCGATTGAGCTCAAATTGGATATATATGTCATAAACCACCGTCGCAAGACCGGTATTGATTTTGGTGTGTATAGGACTTATAGTTTTTTTACAGGGCTACGACAAAGATTTCTTTTACATTATGGTCTATGGGGGGAATTTCTTGAAAGTGCGCTAGCGTTTAAACGATACATTCGATTGAGCTCAAATTCGGTATACATGTTATAAACCACCATCCTAAGACCGGTATTGATTTTGGTGTGTGTAGGACTTATAGTTCTCCTAAAGGGCTACGACAAAACTTTCTTTTATGTTATGGCATAATGGCATATGGGGAGAAATTCTTGAAAGTGCGCAAGCGTTTAAACGGTGCATTCGATTGAGTTTCAATTTGGTATATATGTTTGAATTATTCATCGATTAAAATTTATTTAAGTGCTTGGTAATGATCTTAATCGTAAGTGTTCGGAAAGTCGAGTGTAGTCACTCCAGATTTTTTAGTTTCATATGCAGCCATTTCCTTTGTTTACCGGATCCGGTAGACGTCTATTGATGCCAGATCCGCCGAATTACCGGATCCGTTTTTCCGGATTGCAATCCCTAGTTCTGGTACATACTCATGAATTATCTGAGGTATTTCTATTACAGAATGACATATTTATTTACGCATTATTTTGAAATACACAATATATGTATGTAGCAAGGAAAAGTTTTTTAAAGGGGAATATGAAATATTGCTAGAGCGTTAATAAACAAAATTTCTGGAGTGTGTAAATACAGAAGGTGGAAGCTCATGTTAACCCTTTAATGCGCAGTGTTCTCGCTCTGGCAATATCCAACTCTGACATTTTGACTGTTGCCAGTCACGAAGAATAGATTGGATTTCTATAAAAATAGTTGCGGGTGACATAGCTCCACGAGAATCCTTTACTTTTTAGCACGTCATTTCCCGTAAAAAAATAGTCACGGTTATTTTTAACAGCACTGACATCTGCTGGAAAATGGAAGAATGCGAGAACAGCTGGATAGATTGCCCAATGCTGAAAAAAGGGCAGCCGTTACCATCGCTCGACTTAACTACCAGCAAGATGGCGGACGATCGAAACGTTCATCGCGTGCGGCAGATCTAGATACCTTTTTATGACGCAGCTGGCTGTGCGGCACAGCCAGCTGTCGTCAAAAGAGGTTATCTAGATCTGTGGCACGCGATGAACGTTTCGATCGTCCGCCATCTTGCTGGTAGTTAAGTCGAGCGATGGCAACGGCTGCCCTTTTTTCAGCATTGGGAAAGTGTTGCGCTTCAAAGGTTTAAATAAAATAGAACCTAGAGAAAGGATAGGTGCTATTTTGAAGCAAAATTCCTAAAACATCTGCTAAAAATTCCGTTTCTTGAATTGAGTAAGAAATGGAGTTTCCACGTGAAAATTGGATACGTTTTTAAGGCAAAGCTGCACGACCACACGGGGTAACTGCCTAAAAGGGGGGAGTTTGCCTTAGTCGGACGACTTTTGAGGAAATACTCACTTGATATCTGGGGGAAACCACCCAACACTCAATTGTGTGAGATCCATTTTATTAGTTCATTCTTCTTAAATACTCGTAATGCTATGATTTTTTTTTTAATTTGCTTTTAGCATCGAATCCAGAAATACATTCTGAGGAGTGAGAGCGAAAGTGTAAAAATTTTTTATATTACGAATGCATTGAATTTACAAGATAAATTAATTTTTCGGTTCTAAACTAATACTCTCAGTTTTTAATAGGGAGGAGCCATGTGACCTCCCTATGTATCCTCACTTTTAAAACAGAAGCATAGCTCAAATTAAAAAGCGTAGATCGGGCCTTTGCATATAATGTCTTCTCTAAATGTAACAGGACCTGCGCGTTCCCCTCCACAAGAAAAAAAAAATAAAACAGTAGCCGGTTTTTTTCAATAATCATTTATTTTGAATGTTCATGAACGTTCAGAATATTATCGCCATCCGATTTGTTCAACAAACCAGCATGAGATACGCGACTGGCCGCTCATTTCACTCACACAAAAAATGTACCGTCGCGCTTCTTGCTCCCCTCCCCCTAGAATGAAAGAGGCACATCCTCTTTCTATGAGGGCTCACCGTGGCCGAGTAGATAATGAACTGAAACAGAGTATCCAGCTAGTGCGTGTGAAGGTCCCCCGTTCGGGCCTATCGCGTGGCTGTCGATCGAACGGTTTGAAGTTTCGGGCGGTTTTCTCCAGTGGTAACCTGAATACACACGAGAATCCTTTAAATGCTCTCCGTCCAAGCTCCCCGCCCCCCCCCCCTTATCAGATTCCACTCGTGTAGGCTTGCCATACCACAAACCTCTTTTTAAGTCATGTCTACCTCGTAGGACTGCTTCGCCTCTTCTGACTGACTGAAGTAAACTTTTCGGAGTACCTGCGCGGCGCGCTTACCTCCGGCGTGTTGTGTGTGGTATGTTTTGAGTCGGATGTATGTAGTTGCGGCGGGGCCGCAGTAATTCAGACAGAGACTCAAGAACAAAATTTTTTTTTTTTTTCAAAATTATCAAAATTAGATGCAATGGGTGCCTACCTGTCCTCCCTCCACCAATAAATGGTGAACTTCCACAGACAGGTTACTAGGCTGCTTGGAGAAGTGAGGCAATATCAGAATTGGAGGGCGTGCAGGGCAGCCTTGGGGGCGTTTCCGAAACATGGGATCGGAGGGCTCGTAATCCGGCAGAGTGGAGATGATCTCGTTGGGCAGGTCTAGAATGTTCCTGAAGAACTTCTTAGACAGCTTAAGAATATGAGATTTCAGGGACTTCATAGCGAGGTCCTTATGGATGGTATCATTTGCAATAAATACAGGTCCATATCTGATGATCCGTAGGAGCTTCCGCTCTTTCAAAACAGGGTGTTGATATTCGACTTTGCCGCATAAGCCCATACCGGGGCAGCATAAGTGGCAATTGGGCGAATTATAGTTTTGTATAGCAGAACTTTATTTTCCTCACAACATGAAAAGCTTTGAGCAGCAAGAAACGAGGGGAAAAGGGTGGTATTGGCTCTTACCACCAGTGGTATGTAACTTACATATATGTGTACGTATGTGTGAAGGATTTGCATTTTTTACGGCAAAAAATTCCTCATGGGGGGGGGGGGTTCTGCCCCGCCCCCTTGGCTACGCCACTGGTGGTAAGCAATTAGGTGGCGAGGGGAGGAGCTCCTGTTTGCAATTTTGCCAGTAAATCAATCATACCGAGATCAATTTTTAACCGCAGACGAAAAAAAAAAGTTGGTACGACTAAAGATTTGTATACCGATTTAACTTTTTTAAATCCATTTTATTATAAAACTGTTTAGTTGAAGTGATTCTTCGCTGTTTCTCATAAAGACCTGTTCAGCCCTTTAATAATTAAAAATTAAAAACCTGGGTTCATGAAATTAGTAGCCCTTGTTTTGGAGATAGAAGCTTCCAATTGGGTCAGCTGACACTAGTATGGCTTGCTTTGTTTTAAAGGTGGCTTGGTCGAATTGGAATGGTTCATATCTATGTGTGTATTAAAATTTGTTCATCCGCATTATCGATACAATATTAAAAAACGCAAAGCAAAATTTAAAGGGTCAACATCAGTTCGGGTTGGCGGATTACCTAGTCAGGAATATTACAGATATTAACCAATGCTGAAATTCAGGGCAAAGTAAGAAACTGATATTTTTGGTTTAGTACAAAAAAAAAAAAAAAAAAATCCAGGGTTAATGCAGATACGATTGGCAAAAACTTAACGGTGTTGTTCGAAAAAATCATGTAATTTTGGTACATAAGTACAAATAAACTAATTATGCCAGGCACTTCAAAATTTTGATACTGTCTCTTTACTAGCTGTACTACATACTGAAATAAACGATCAATCTGTATCAGTTTCAAAACTTTTAGAAAAAATCGTAAAAATCGGAAATTTTCACAAAACGTGTCACTTTTCGAAAAATCTTGCAGCTCAGATCTATGTTTAAGAATTTTTTCTGAAAATTTCTCGAAAGCCACAGCTTTTTCGCTTATTGCAGTGTGTAAAGCAGCTTACGAAGAACCATCTGGAATTTTTTGGAGACCATGGTGCTATTAGTTTATTTCAATTTGTGTACCAAAACTAAAAACGGAGTTTCTTTCCTTCGAAATATACGCACTTTAAGAGAACGCTTTATGTTTTATCAAACTTATTTTACAAGAGAATTTATGCATGCCCTTTCGTAATTTAAAATTTCAGGTGGAGGTAAGGTGACTGAATCAATTTTCTAAGAAACATTTACGCTTTAATATGGTAGTGTTTAACAATTTACAAAAACTTTAGTCTTTACAGTTAGATACGTATGTGAAAAAGTTCGACTTTCTTTTTGGAGGAGTCACAAAAATTAAATATTGCAATGCATTACTATTAGGTTTTTGGAGAAATTATTGATTTAAAGCAATACTTATAGAACAAAATAATAAATTCCAAAATATCGATTGAGACATTATAAAAGGGATAGGGTCACCCGGGGTAAAACGTGTACAAAAATCAGCTTTTTTATTATTAAAAAGTCCTTCGACTAAGGCAAACTCCACGTTCTAGGCAGTTGCCTCATGTAGTCGTACAGCTTTACCAAAATATCTAATTTTCACTCCAAAAGATTTTTTTTTAGAAAATGGAAATCTGTTGAAAATTCAGGAAACGGAATTTTTCTGAGGAAAAACAAAATGTTTTGGCAGACGCTTTAGGAATTTTGCTTCAAAACAGGGTCTATCGGTTTTCTGTTTCATTCGTGAGCTTAGTAAAAAAGAAATAACATCATGCAATCTCTTGCGAATATGTGCAGATTAAATTTGATTTAATCTGCACATTGACAGTGGAGATAGACAATTCTGGCAATGGAGAATTTTCCACATATTTTGAAGCTCACGTCGAACCATTTCTTCTTTAATACGAGCACATAAGATTTCGAATACGAGGAAAGCACACGCGATTCCAGATGAAAAATTTCACTTTCGTTGGCGCATGTCGCTCTTTTTATCTTCTTTAACCCTTTAACTCTCTATCTCTCCTCAACCTCTCTATCTCTCCTCAACCGATGTTGACTCTCAACTTCATGCTTCGGAGGTTTTAACCTCGTATTAACCCTTTAACGCGCAGTGTTCCCGCTCTGGGAACACCAAACTCTGACGTTTTGACTGTTGCCAGTTACGAAGAATAGATTTGATTTCTTTAAAAATAGTTGCGGGTGACATAGCTCCACGAGAATCCTTTACCTTTTTAGCACGTCATTTCCCGTCAAAAATGGTCACGATTATTTTTAACAGCACTGACATCTGCTAAGAAATAGAAGAATGCGAGAACAGCTGGATACATTGCCCAATGCTGGAAAAAGGGCAGCCGTTGCCATCGCCCGACTTAACTACCAGCAAGATGGCTGGCGATAGAAACGTTCATCACGTGCCACAGATCTAGAGACCCTTTTTTGACACAGCCAGCTGCGTCAAAAAAAGGTGTCTAGATCTGTGGCACGCGATGAACATTCCGATCGTCCGCCATCTTGCTGGTAGTTAAGTCGAGCGATGGCAACGGCTGCCCTTTTTTCAGCATTGGGAAAGGGTTGCGCCTCAAAGGGTTAATAGGGGTTGGGATATTAGGGGTTAATTGGAACACGAAGCCCAAACCTTACGGATGAGAAAAATTCAGTAAATCGACGACAATTTATTAGAAGCACACATCTCTTTTCAAGTCATATTTTTATTTACTTCCTCCAAAAATCAAGATTTCGGAATTGCAGGATTATAATGCACATTCAAAGAAGGGAAACTTGGGGAGGCAATCTCCAAAACGTTATTTACGTGTCGGTGGCGAAGGCCGCCCCAATTAAAAAGTGAGGGACCTCGCCACACAGAGTTCCAGCAGTCCACTGAAAGACCGTTACCAAAAAGCCATCAACGAAGATTCAAAAAGGTATATGTAGAAATATCTCGAACATTCTTGAGGGCAGCTTAACAAGGCGCTTTCTCAGAGAAAGGTAAAAACAGAAGGAATTTACATCTGGCCAAAAATGACTCCACGACTCCACGTGCAAAGGAGAGGCACCACAGTACCATGCAGTTATGCCAGGGCTGAAAGAAAACAGTGTAGCAAAATAACATACGTTTTAGTTCGAATTATCATATTTTCTTTTAACAGCAGAACAGTAGAGCTGCGAGAAAATAAATTGACTCGTGGTTTCTTTTGCGAAGGGGCTTTAAAGATGTAAAGAATTAATTAAATTCTGAAAATTAGAGATTACAATTATTACAGTAGTTAAAATATTTCGAACATAAAAAATATGTCCGATGAGGGAAAAAAAAAATAAGAGCAACAGGACAAGAACGATTACGCATTGATATGGAATGTTCTTCTGGTAAACGTTTTGCTCTTACTAGATATAGTTTTTCACAGTATCATGAGTGTTTTTCATTACCAAAAAAGTATTTAAAGATGTATATGATTTATGAAAATAAAAGAAAAGTAAACAGAAAGAAATAAAAAATAGATTCTTTTAGTGTAATGTATTTTCAAAGGTTAATAAACACAGATTACAGTTCTGAGAAGTACTTCAGTAATCAACAGCAACTAGTAATCAACATTTTTTTTTTTTTTTTCCAACGGCTTACTTCTTGTGCTAGTGATATAAGGAATTCGAGTGTTCTTGTACTTACTATTCATGAAGTTTAGCAATAGGGACGTAGTAGTATATCCAGCCGCTCTCACCTGAAATTTTCATCGTATATACACCGTCCAGAAATTTTGTTTATCAATGCGCTTGTAATATTTCATATTACCCTTAGAGATTTTCCTTGCTACTTCCGTAGAGTGTGTATGTGTAAATAATTACACAAATATTTTGCTCTGAATTAGAAATTTCTCAGATTTTTCATGAGTATGTACCAGGCCTCGATATAAGATTTTGAAGGAGCTAGCAAAAAATGCCGTGAACTTTTATTAGCTGGCAGCTAAAAAATTTTAACTATGACGGCAAAATATTAAATTTTATATTAACGGACAATTTCAGATGCGGTTTTTCTTTTAGTTAAAAAAAATGAGTCAATAATACCTCGAAAAAAAAAAAGACTACAGCTTAATTATAAATATTATGCCAAACACACACACACACACAATCACACACACACGCACACACGCACATTAACGCTACTTAATAAAAAAATCTGATGTGTCCAACACATGACTTCCTTGCACGTCTATTAATTCAAAAATGTTTTTTACGCACTTCCTCTAAACTTATTTGTTTGAAAGAGATAAAATATCAATAATAGTAAGGTATAGCGATTTCTAGCCAAATATTTCGATATCGCCAAGTTGAGTTCAATTTGAAAGATTTACTTCTGACACTTTATTTGGCGATATTTCACCAAAAGCCGACAAACTTGAGATAGTTTGCGAGATTTTTTGGATAGCTAAAGTGGTCATTGACCACTGACTTTCAATGAATTGAATGCATCCATACATCTTAATGTATTTAAAGTCATTTGGCTCACCCTGTAAATAAATTCCTAGTCGATTGCTGTCAAAAAAGATATTGAAAACAGTTAGATATTATAATATAGTTCTAAATACAAAAGTTCAAAATTCTACGGGTTAAAGTTTTAGAGTTATACAAAATACGAAATAATTTTTGGCGCCAAATTTGGCGATATTTCGGCGAAACTCGTCAATGTCGACGACATTTGGCGAGATTTTAAGTATGGACCAACAATGACAGATTATCGCCAAATTTGGCGATATTTCGGCAAAACTCGCCAAGGTCGAGGACAGACGGCGAGATTTTGGGCATGTACCAAACAATGACTGACTACAATTGTATTATATTGAAGATTTCCATAGACATTGAAGTACTGAAATTGTTTTTGGTGGTCCTGTAAAGAAACTCCAGTAGATTGGAACCAAAAATCGAGATGCACAACTAGATGTTACAACAATCTTCCATATGAAATTTCATAATAGTTTTTGAGATTTGAGAGTTAAATATGCACACACGTACACCAAAAGTCGCCAAGCTTGGCGACTTTTGGCATAGTTCTTGAGGGAGGCACGTGACCGTGGTCGGACCATTTCCTAACTTATGTGGTAGGACGGTATTGTGCTTGAAATGGATGAATGCCCCTAAAATTGCCATTGACCGTAATGTATTGGAAATCTTTTGAGTGTTCCTGTAGCAGAACTGTAAATGACAAAGACACTTTTTTCAATGGAGAAATTAATTTTCTAACTCTTTACAGCATATATCACTCCTGAGTCGTTCGAAATAGCCCAAAACCTCTAAAAAAACGCTTTGATGAATGTCGGCCCATAGAGCGTAATGTATTTCGAATCTTTTAGGCGGTTCTGTAGATAAACTGTCCAGTCGAATGGAACCGAAAGGGGAGGTGCACAACCAGATGTTACAATAATCCTAAATATAAAGTTTCAACATTCTACGCCTAATAGAGATATGCGAGTTTAATGAATTTCGGCCCATTGAGCGTAATGTATTTCGAATGTTTTGGGCGGTCCTGTAGATAAACTATCCAGTCGAATGGAACCAATAGGGGAGGTGCACAACAAGATGTTACAACTATCCAAAATATGAAGTTTCGACATTCTACGCCTAATAGTTTTTGAGTTAGGCGAGTTTAATGAATTTCGGCCCATAGAGCGTAATGTATTTCGAATCTTTTGGGCGGTCCTGTACATTCGATTGCGACAACTATACATTCGATTGCGACCAAAAGGGGAGGTGCACAACTAGATCATAGAACAATCCTAAATATCAAATCTCAACATTTTACGACCAATAGTTTTTGAGATATGCGAGTTACATACATACGTACGTACGTACGTACGTACGTACGAACATACGTACGTACGTACAGACGGCATGGAAAAACTGACCACAATAGACTCGCCGCTGGTCAAAATGAGTTGCAGACGCGTTAATATGATCGTGCATGCTAGCCTACGATGAGATGCATCGAAAAAATTCTTAAAATTAAATTTAGAGGTAGTCAAAATCGGTTTTTTTGTCGAAATTTGGCCCCCAAAATTTTTCGGGATCACATTACTTCCTTATACTACGTACAAGGAAGTAATAGTTGCTAGCAATGAAGAATCCCTTATAAATTAAACAAATTATATATTTTTACAACATTTAATAACACTACCAATTTTATTTCTTAATTCATGATAAAATAGTACAAAAAGTTTTATTAAATTGTAGAATTTAAATGACATTTTATAAATTATTCTTCAGAGATCTGATAGTTTAAAAGAAATGTAAAATATTTATTAAAAATATATCTAATTTGTAGGAATTTTATTCTGTATATGGGAAAAAAAATTATTCTCCATTGGTTTTTCACAGATATTACTGACGGTCATAGTTAAACACTGATAATAATCCTATAAAATTAATTCATACCATTTTATCAGCTTGTCCTGTAGGAAAGAAAAAAAAACACATCAACACAGGGGCGTAGCCAGAAATTTTTCATGGTGGGGGGGTTACGACTACTGAAACTCACATATATGCATATATGTGTGTGATAAGGGAGTGAAAGATATACATTTTGCATGGCAAAAAATTCCTCATGGGGGGGGGGTTATGACCCCCCTAACCCCCCCTTGGCTACGCCCCTGCATCAACAACAATAAAATGCACGACTCTTTTCGTATTCCAAGAAGACGGAATATATTTCAGATTTTGCATAGTTACAAAGTAAAATAATAGGCTGTATGACATTCAAAATCAAATTTCTTATTTTTGTTTACGGTGGTGTAAAACTTTTCATCTAAAGAATTTTTTGAAGTTGGTTTGGTAACATAAGGTTGAAAACTAATGCAAAGTCTCCTTAATCATGTCCGTCTTCAGGTTGGATGCCGATCTGTTAAATTGCAGATACACGGCACAGGGCTACGCAGACATAGCACATGCCATCACTTCTCTGACGGCGGTGTAGTCTCTCCACCAGGGCTCCCTCCGTCGGTAGTCTCCCCACCAGGGCTCCCTCCATCAGTAGTCTCCCCACCAGGGCTGCCGCCCTCGGTAGTCGCCCCATCAGGCTCGCAGTGGATGGACGACACGACCAGGCAAAACGAGAGACGCGCAATAAGTAAGAACTTCATCTTTTCTGCAGCGATCAATATCAGTTGAAAGGGATGTTTCGGTGCCTGTATATATACTCCAGGTTCCAGATGGAAGGAGTAAGAAAATCAAACAGAATCTAATATATAAAATTCTCCTGTCACAGTGTTAGTCACCTAACTCCTCCGAAACCACTCGACCAATTTTAATGAAATTTTCTATGTATATTCGTTAGGTCTGAGAATAGGTTTTTATCTATGTCTCATACCCCTAAGTCATAAGGGCGGTCCACCCCAAAATGTTTAGCCCCAGAGTGCTATTAATTTCAATCAGGATTTCTGTGTAGACATTAGCGTGTCGAGTCACTTTTCAAATGTGTTTGCCAGATAATGTGGAGAGGGGGGGGGGGCGTTAATAAAATGTTGAAAGTCTCACAAGGTTTGCAATTTTTGATAATGGATCGCTAAATGTGGTGCCAAAACGTGACAATTTATTATAAATATATTTCGCGTATAGTTAGAAAACGCCTGGCGTATATTGTAAAAGAGTTTTATTAGGCGATTTTAATATAGATTTCTATTCCGAAGAAGTGCTCAGTGGAACAAGGAAGGAAAACACGGTACACTCGTGAATTATGATGCTCATTCCAAACAGCATTTAAAATGTCTTTGCGGTATAGTTGGGATATGCCTACAGGAAGAATAAGCCTGGCGAAGATTGTAAAACAGTTTCAGTAGGCGATTTTAAGATAGATTTCGATTCTAAAGATGTGTTTTATGGTACAAGAAAGAGTTGATTCCTATTTTAACGACCCCACTCTCGCCAACCTAAAAAATCCCCGTACTTTGGCGAGCTTTGCAGTCATGGGTCTCTGGGAGTTATGCACAAGTTTCAACGGTACTTACGTATTATCCCGGCGGTCCGCCAAGACAAGCAATTTTTCACCAAGATAAATGCCGGGCACATGAAATTGTGGATGGTTTGGAATACGATTGGAAACGTATTTAAAATCTACGAAAAAGGAGTTTGGCGGAAGTGACCGCCGGGATAATACGTAAGTACCGTTTCAACGCACCCAAAAGAACTAGATGATAACTAAAGTAAACAAACTTGCGATAAACGCGCCAGTTAAGGAATTTGAAGACATTTAATTATTAAACTACATTAATTGGTAATCTAAAATAAATAAAAATGTAACGGCATGCTGTACTTACATGTTGTTCCAAATCGCCATTTTAATTCTAAATTACGATTTCTACATAAATGCAAAAAATCGTCATGGTAACTGCATATGTTTAATCATCGCCTCCTCGGCGAGAGTCGAGGCGTTAAAGTAGGAAACAATATATAAAACGGTGAAGTATATAGTTGTGATATACTTGGCGAAGATTGTAAAATAGTTTTAGTAGGCGATTTTCAGATAGATTTTGATTCCAAACATGGGTTTTATAAAATAAGGAAGAAAAATACAGCACAGTCATGAATAATGATAACCCTTCCCAACTTAACCCTTTAAGGCGCAACCCTTTCCCAATGCTGTCGTCAAAAAAGGGTCTCTAGATCTGTGGCACGCGATGAACGTTTCGATCGTCCGCCATCTTGCTGGTAGTTAAGTCGAGCGATGGCAACGGCTGCCCTTTTTTCAGCATTGGGCAATCTATCCGGATGTTCTCGCATTCTTCGATTTTTCAGCAGATGTCGGTGCTGTTAAAAATAATCGTGACCATTCTTTTTTACGAGAAATGACGTGCTAAAAAGTAAAGGATTCTCGTGGAGCTAGGTCACCCGCAACTATTTTTATAGAAATCCAATCCATTCTTCGTGACTGTCAACAATCAAAACAGTCAGAGTTTGGTGTTCCCAGAGCGGGATCACTGCGCCTTATAGGGTTAATGGAATAAGGACGAAAAATAGGGACGACGCATAAATTATGATACGATTTTAATATATAGTACTATAGTGCGTATTTAAAATCTGAATGTGTTTCAGATTTTCATCCTTTTTTTTTGGGGGGGGGGGGGCAAAATATTTTATGGAATGTCTATCAATAAGTCTCAAGGCCAAACTATGTCTGTTTGTGGATTAGATTTGAGCACGCCATGTTTTTCACACGGACAGTTATACGTGGCATGCTCTCGAGTGGGCAAACCATACAGTGGGCATCCAGTTTGTTTGTGTTATCTAAAGATGGGATAACAAAAAATATTGTATACTCTATTGCGTTAAGGGATTGATATTATTTTTTAGTAAAATTATTGTAATTAGCGATATATGTAAATTTAAAGAATAAATTACAATGAATTAAAAATATATGTTTGGTATTGTGTTATTTTTATATTCCAGCATCGTTCACAGCGCTCCATGCCTCTTCCACTCATATACCACATACTCACAAACTTATAATAAGTTAGTCATTTCTTTCTACGAAAATAATCCTAGAAATAATTTATATGGCAAAACAACGTTTGCCGGGTCAGCTAAGTATTTCTATAATATTTTTTTTCCTCTTACTATTGACGTATTTTCATATTGCTTGCATTAATTGAGTTTGGAAACTCATATGATTCTTTTTTAAGTATTTTTACGAAACATCCAATTTTTTTTTTGTAAAAACAATAGTAAATTGATCAAAATTCTAAACTTTTGACGGAAATTAAGATTAATGGTTAGGCCATTTCTTTATTCTCCTCGAGTTGAATAATTTTGCATTGTTTTGAAATTAACTTTCTGTAATTTCAAAATTAAACATGAAATGCTTAAACAATGGTCATTTAAATGATATGCTTTGACTGGCAGCACTTTAAGTGCTATCGATTTTTCTTTTTTATTACAATGGAGAAATATTTATTTTACAAAGCTTTTATGTCTAAATGTTTTTCCTTAGTCATTTTATAATTTATTATCAAATCGTTCTACATTTATGACCGCCACGGAATCTGTAATGTTAGGGATATTTTTGAAATAAAAAAGTACACGAAACGTTGAATGCATTAAATAAAAATATATTGAATTTTTTTATTGTTTAGTAGAAATTTACAAAGGTCGTCTTCAGAAAAACTGTGCTAATACAGTGCGTTTCAAAATTATAGGACACCCACAAATTTTCGCAGCTTTTAAACATTTATAATGCTCCAGTAAAGAAACCTGTTAAAATATAAAATTATACCTTTAATAAAAAATTTTTAATGTTAAACATTGCAAATAAATTTGCAAAATTTAAAAAAGAAAGAAATACTTGGTGTTGTAAAATCATAGCACTCTCTGTATATTTATGTTAATATTAGTAATTAATAATATTTTTATAGTTTTGTTGTATTTATTAGAAAATGCCAAGAGGTAAAAGGCTTCAAAAAAGAAATTGGTAAAATTGAAGTGTTACGCAAGATAAATGTTTCAATAAAGTCCATAGCTGAAGTACTTAAAAGATCTCGCCACGTAATTCATAATTTTCTAGAAGGCCCATATGCTTATAGCAAAAAACATTCTTCAGGACTTTAAAAAGGTTTTCCAAGCAAGATGAAAGAGCAAATGCCTGAAAAGCATCGAATTTCATGAAAAGTCTCGCACAAATTAAAAGAGAATTGAAATTAGATGTTCACAAAAACCCAATTTGGAGAAGCCTTAAGAGAAATTCCTATATCGCACATGAACGAATGAATAATGCACCTCGAATGCCACCACGTCATAAGGATAGTCGGCTAGTATCATCCACCAAAACATGAACCGTGACTGAAAATTGTTAAGTTAAATTTCTCAAAAAAACATACTTTCCAATAATATGATTTTTTTATTCTAAACTCGGGTTCTTGTTCTGGGTCATTTTCAGATGTAAAAAGTTCAATCTAGGCGGTTCTGGCATATTTAATGGATTCTGGCGAGACTTGAGAAAAGAAAGACTTTTATTTCGAAGCGAAATTTTAGCGGCGGTAACATCATGGTTCGGGCTGCTTTTTCTTCTTCGGGAAATCTTGATATCTAGACCATATCCAATAGAATAAATTGTTCAGAGTACATAACAGTACTCAAAACTGCTCTGTTACCATTTCTTCGGAGATTTCGACGAAATAAATTAATTTTCCAACAAAATATTGCATTTTCCCACAAGAGTGCTAAACCAAAAAGATTTTTCCAAACATAGCAACCCTTGTTTGGCCACCTTGCTCTCCTGATCTAAATCTAGTAGCGGGGAAAATTTACATAATATTGTAACTATAAAGTTATTTTTTCTGCTTCAAAACGGGTGTGCGACTATTATGCGAGGGAGGCTATTACACGAGTAAACACGGCATCTTTCTTTGAAACTTTTTTTAGCATGATCCTTTGAAATTTTATACTGTTTATTACTGTTATTTCGTTTATTTAAGCTCTGAAAAATATGTTCCTCCTGGAGTGATATATCTGTTTCATTTGGAAACAAGAGTATAGCCCGGTGTGACCTAGCAGAACCGTCCAAATTTCGCTCCCCCCACCCCTTTTTGCAGCTTCAATGACGACTTCATAGTTTTTCAGCCCGGGAATCAGAGGCCGCATTTCAATTTTTCATTTAGGGGTGCAAGATTTGATGTACTAAAATCCAGAATATGAAATAAATAAAATGTTTTTTTTAATTTGGGGTGCGACTGCGCCCCCTATTATCTGCCCTTGCCCGGAATCATTATACAAATAAAATCCTGTCCTTTCTTCGCCTCTATAGATGTGCTGTATTAAAAAAAGAAACACTAATTAGAAAAAACTATATAAACCTATGTGATCCTTCTGATTTTGCGCCCCTCTTCTGTTTGCGCCCTATTACTGTTACGGCCCTGTTTGGGAAACCGATTTTAGAAGCTGAAAAAAACTTAGGAAGTATCCCAGAACTTTAATTCACCGGGGTGCAGAAGTGGCCAAAAATAATATTTTTGTTAAAGAGGGGCGTTAAATTACGTGCATTTTCTTTTTCCGCTAACTTGATTAAAAAAAGAAAAAAAAAACTAGATTTTATGTAGCTTTGTTCAAAATTTATTATAGCTTGTCCTTTTATATTTTTTTGCGGCATTTCTTTTGAAGTATATCAGAAAGGAAGGTAACTTGAGAAACCATTTCTTTAAACATCCGGATAAGATCTGCAGTAAGGTGGCAGTGACAGCTCAAAATAATTATAGGAGGTAATGAATCAGCAGGTTCAAAGACCACCCCTGCTGAAGAGGGTAATTTAGCATACCCTGGAGATGGAGGCCTAAACGCTGAGTGGACATTTGTTTCCCATAAATGAAAAAAGAAGCGATCAAAGAACGCTTCCTGACAATACACAGAGGGAACTTTAGAAGTGTTTAAAAGTATTTGTGACAATATTACTGTTTAAAAGCTTGATAATATTATGAGAGCAGTCAGTGCACCCACCTGAATAACCAAAAAAAAAAAAAAAAAAAAAATCTGGAGTGACTCCACTCGACTTTCCGAACACTTACGATTAAGATCATCACCAAGCATTTAAATAAATTTTAATCGATGAATAATTCAAATATATATACCAAAATGAAGCTCAATCGGAAAATGTTTGGAAACACGAAAAAAAGTGAAAATTGGCGCCCCTCGATTGAAACTCAAGCGTAGGCGACCGCCTACGTCGCCTACGCCTCAAGCCGGCCCTGTTGAGCGATAATCTCACAAGGATTGAATAAACAAAATATTCAGCATGTCTCACAATGTAGTATCTACCAATACTATTCAAAATAAACTGAATAAAATCATTTCGAGAAAATGGTACAAAAACAGCCGCTTTATCAAAAAGTAGCAAAAATTATGCAAATTTCGTAACTATGGGGGTACTTTAAATATGACATGATATCAAAACAATTTTTTTTTTACAAACGACGGGACTTCTAATTTAACTATTTCCATCACAGGCGGTTAAAATATTTGATACATAAAAAATTAAAAAAATAAATAAAAACGTTGAATTTTGCATATCTGGTGAAACTTCAAAGACCTGGCAGGGGGTTTAATATGTTTTAATTTAAAAAAGAAAAAAATTACAAACGAAGGGACTTATAATTTAGCTATTTCCACCACAGGCGGTTAAAAAAAATCGATACATAAGAAAATTAAAAAATAAATGAACAACATTGAATTTTGCATATTTGGTGAAACTTCAAAGGCTGCTGGCGGGGGGGGGGCTTAATATATTTTAATTTCAAAATTTTTTTTTTACAGACAACTGATGTCAATACACAACTTTTCCGCCACAGGCGATTTTGATTTAAAAAAAAAAAAAAAAAAAGTAAAATTCGACCCACCCTAATGTGTATCAATCAGATATAGGAAACCCTCTTTTGGGGTCCAAACTTCTGGGCGATCCAGTAGCGAGTCATTGAAAAGTGACGGTACGTCATCCTTAGGGGTAAATTGGTGATTGCCCTTTACACCAAGAGGGTGGAATTTCAAGGTTATTGTGACCCCATGTTCCCTTATTAAACTCTGTTCTGTAGTTTTCTTCTGTCACTGTCATTTTGAATGTTGTTGGGTGTCAGGGATACATCAAGGGACAATCAAGTAACAATCAGGGAACTTTTTCTCTAAATTTCTGCAGCCACCCTGTACAAGTTATAGCTGCTACTATATATAAATTTATCTGATTTCTAGTTAGGAGAAGTATTTCTGTTTTATGAATACAAATTTTATGAATCGTGTACTTTCATGTGCAGGGTTCACACTAGGAAAAAAAAAATTGGGTGAGAGTCTTCCTCTCTAGCTTCAAAATTAAGTGGGATTTTTTAAAGTCTGAATGAGAATTTGAAAATTTTGTTTATTTTCAATTTTTTCTTTCACATTTTGCAAGCAAAATTTAATATCATTACAAAAATACAATGCAACTTAGGTTATAAGTATCCAAATTAGCAATATAATATACAAATGATTTGATAACAATACAGCTTCATAATATCTTTGATTCTTTACCCCATTAACCCTTTGAGGCGCAACCCTTTCCCAATGCTGAAAAAAGGGCAGCCGTTGCCATCGCTCGACTTAACTACCAGCAAGATGGCGGACGATCGAAACGTTCATCGCGTGCCACAGATCTAGAGACCCTTTTTTGACGACAGCTGGCTGTGGTCGCACACAGCCAGCTGGCGTCAAAAAAGAGTCTCTAGATCTGTGGCACGCGATGAACGTTTCGATCGTCCGCCATCTTGCTGGTAGTTAAGTCGAGCGATGGCAACGGCTCCCCGTTTTTCAGCATTGGGTCATCTATCTAGCTGTTCTCGCGTTCTTCCATTTTTCAGCAGATGTCAGTGCTGTTAAAAATAATCGTGATAATTTTTTGTACGGGAAATGACGTGCTAAATAGTAAAGGATTCTCGCGGAGCTATGTCACCCGCAACTATTTTCATAGAAATCAAATCTATTCTTCGTGACTGGCAACAGTCAAAACGTCAGAGTTTGGTGTCCTTATGGCGAGGACACCGCGCGTTAAAAGGTTAAATATTTTAGCTGCTTCATCAAAATCCAACAACTCAGTATGTGGAAAAAGCCCACGAATGTAATTTTTTTTTTTTTTTTTTAGGGGGAGTGTGGCATAGCGGCAATCCTGCGGTCTAGTGCGAACCCTGTATGTGACAAGACAGCTCGTCTTTGTGATTAACATAGCTCCCTTTTTACTTGGAATTCTGACCCTTGACCCTGAATCTAGAAGCTTTCATCAAATTCTTCCATCGTGGAGTTTTTGCATTAACTCCAATAAACTAGTAATATAAAGGGCAACTAGTAATAATTTTGCATAAACTAGTAGTATAAAGGGAAAATTTAAAGGACTCTAAAAATTTCTCTCTGAAATTAGTTTTTTTTTTAGAAGAACTGTTATTAATTTCATCTTTATTTATGTTATTTCAAGAAATGATTAGTATCAATGAATTACTTTTTTTGAAGCTTTAAGATCTATACTATAAAAATTATACTGTGATGTCTTATGTTTTCAGCCAAAAAGCATATGATTTGCAATTAGATAATGCCAAAGTTTAAATAATAGATCTATCACTGAATAATAATTTTTCGTATAAAAAATGCTAATTTAATGGCGATTTTTTTTTATTTTAGTGGCAAAGAAAAGAATTACAAAGATTACAAAGAAAAAAATTTACTGTAAAAGAACTATAAATGCTACACATCGTTTTCAATACGATACATGGCACTGTACATAGGAAAAAGCTATATAATTTTCGCACTAAACTGCGTATATTTGTGGTAGTTAGAGCAGGAAAATCGAAATCATGAAAACCTCTCAGTCTTGCAGGAAACATGAAAATATAAATATGTATTCCTCTTTTACAAAATAACGGTATGGCATGAACACACGGAGAACGACAAATTTTTTCTTTTAGGGGTTAGTAGTCTAAGATTAATGTTCTATTGTCTAAATAATCAATCTTTGCACTTTTGTTGCATGTAAATCGGTTAATACATTAGAAACCCTTAAAAATTCCTCCGACCCCCCCCCCCCCCTCTGAAGTAGATACCCCTTACTGGCGTTGCTTTGTCTTAACACAACAGAACACACTGAAGAGTTTATTCGAGCGTTTTCTCCAGATGTAACATGAATATGCTTTAGAACCCCTTAGAAAGTCTGTCTGCCAAGGCACCCCCCAATCCTTGTCAGATCGCCCTAGCGTAGCGTTGCCATAATCACACAAACAAACAATTGATTCGAGGGCGAATAACGAAATTTCAAAATTCCCTTTAAAATCGTCATACCACATTAAGTATATTTTAGATTTCCCGCCAGATCATGAAAAAGTCACCAAGTTAAGGTTCAATTTTCGAAAAAAAAAAAAATTTCACAGGTGATTTATCGCAAAGATCGCTAATATTGGAGACTTTTGGCGCAACTTTTGAAGGAGCACGCAAGTGTCGTTAGATCATTAACTAATTCTATATACTAGGATACTATTGTGCTTTAACGGTGTAGTTCGAAAAAAAACCATGTGATTTTGGTACATAAATACAAATAAACTAATTATGTCATGCACTTCAAATTTTTTAGAATGCCTCTTTACAAGCTGTATTATACACTGCAATAAGCGAAAAACCCATATCAGTAACGAAACTTTCAGAAAAAATTCTTAAAAATCGAAATTTTAGTAGGTGTGTCATTTTTCGAAAATTTTGCACTGTTCAGTTCCAAGTTAAAGAATTTTTTCTGAAAGTCTCATAAAAGGCACTGTTGTTTTTTTTAATTATTATTACGGTGGGTAATGCAGCTTCTAAAGAATTATCCAGAATTTTTTCGACTCCTTGGGACAATTAGTTTATTTTAATTTGTGTACCTTGAGGGAGATTTTGTTTCTTCGATCTACACCCATAAAGGTGTAGTTCTAAGAAACAAAACTCTCTAAACGGCCGTTGAACGTAATACATTGGAATTATTTTGAGTGCTCCTGTGGAAGAACTATAAATGCTCACTCTTGTGTGAGGAAATACTGCAAAATCTCTATACTATTAAAATCTGTGCGCGTCTGTCTGTCTGTGTGTAGCATCATCTCCTCCTAAACGGCTGGGAGTTGAGTTTCGACCGAGGTGTCCACGAATTCGGAAAATTTCGAGAAAGAACCTCCGCTAATTTAAATTTCGAAATTCGAAATAGTTTAAGAGATATTGATAAAAAAACCGTCATCAAAAACGCTAATTTTTGATCTCCGCAATTCCTCGATTGTAACCCCTGTAGTCAAAAAGGGAGAAATAAGCATCGAGGTTGCCATGTTTGGCTATTTCATTAAATTATTTAGACTCCTGCAGTAAAAATAAAAGAATAATGATTTTTTTCTGTTTAGATTATTTACAAAGTTATATTTTAATTAATATTGCATTCATGTGAAATCAGAGCAGGAATTCAATGTTTTTTATGTTTAAAAGAATAAGAGATTGGGAGATTTCAGAGACTATATGCGTATTTTTTAGTTGTTCGAAAAAAAATGGCTGAATTGGCGATTTTGAGAAAGTAGTAGGTTCTACCTATTTGCACAGTTTTGGGCTTGCGCAAATTACTGAGAGCGTAACGAAATAGCATTTTTAATAACAAGTATAAGTTTATTAGTACGGCGCTATACTTCGATTTTTCATACAGAAATAATGCAGTTATTAAGGCGATTTTAAACGATCTACATAATTTTCGCCAAATTAAATAAACTGATTTAAGTTAGAGGAATTCCGCCAAATTTCAGAAAATTGAAATTCTCTCACTTTGTACATGGTAGTTAACGATGATTAAAACCCGTTATAGTTAACATAATTTAAATAACTGCTACTAATCAATTAGATGCCATTGCATTAAATTTTGGCGAGTCGAACTATATAAATGATAGATAACTATTTCCCATTTTGATTGCTGTTAAATCAAAGCTTCGAATGATTCCCTGAAAACAAAACGATCTCGCAAAATGGTGTATGTTGGCATTTTGGTGATTGAAGTACTACATGTGTATTAAATAATTGATTCTTATATGTTAAAGCAGCGCTACATTTCTTTAATTGGAAATTGTTAGAAACAGACATAATTATTACTGTCTAATATATTTTTTGTTTTACGAATTGAAATATATGTTGATTCCTACTTTAGTACATTTCTTAGCAAAGTAGGCGAAAATATTCAAATGTAGTGCAACTCTGTTCGTATTATTAATTCCATTCCACAATTGAGATGAGCCGATGTCACTAGCGTATGCATAGATATATATATATATATATACTTTTTAATTCCGCCAAACAGGGTATTGCGAATTGCCTTTAGTGTCAAGTGTAATTAGCGATTTGAGCTATTTCACATCGACTGATGGCATTAATGACGCTAATATGGCAGTTCTAGCAAAGTAAACATAAATAGCTCATTTCATGTTCTATTTTTAACATTGCTATAGTTTCCGTAGCAACGGAATCCATTGTTGCCACTTAAGTTGTTAAATTTAACAATTATAAGTGAAACCACTCATTTCTACAGCTTTTAAGACTCGTAAAAGTAAAAACGCATCAAATGTGAAACAAATAAAACTGTAAGAGACTTGCATTGCACTTTAAAAATAATCGAAGTTTTCATGCAATTCTACATACCTTTAATTTTACTTCCTTCGCGTGTGGGTGCCATTTTTATGTCAAATTTTGCTGCCTTGCTGGTAGATTACCGGAACTGCACATAAGCACTAATGTATATGTTCCTTCGGACATAAACAAGAGCGTATGTCCGGCGCGTATTTGTGTAACGCCCAAGGCCGTACTCGGGGGGGGGACCGGGTGCCAGTACCCCCCCCCCCGAAATCTAAAACTTTGTTAACAAAACAATAATAATGAAGCTTTTTGTGAAAAATTGGGCCTTTTTCATATTTTGGTCCCCCCCCCCCCCCGAAATTTTTATCTGGGTACGGCCATGGTACCCCACTGTGTTAATCAGAGTTTTCTGGGGTCAGATTTTTAGACCTTTTTTCAATGGAGATCTCATCCTGAAGTATATTGATCACTGATACATGAAAAGAAAAATGATCAATTAGGAGCTAGCAGTGACGTAGCCAGAAAGTTTTCATGGGGGTGTTACGACTACTGCAGCTCACACACATGTATGTATACGCGTGTGTGATAAGGGAGTGAAGAATATTCATTTTGTATGGAAATAAACTCCTCATGGGGGGGTTGCGACCCCCTATCCCCACCTTGGCTACGCCACTGTACGCAAGCATATGTTGTCACGTCATGAAAAACCGTCGTAGATGGTAAACACCGAAGTTGTTTCGAGGGTTATACAGAATTAAAAATTTTGTAAAGTTTACTTTTGATACAGTTCAGATATTTGCCACCAAGGTGAGATGAAATATTACTAAATACGGCAATCTAGAATTTTCTTTGAATTTGACACTATGAAACTACAGTAGATTCCCTATAACACGGAAGATATGTTCCGTGTTATAGATCCGTGTTGTACTGGTCCTGCGCTATACTCCACCTGGAGTGCGGATTGCGCGGAATAATCGCGGCAAATCTTATTTGCACTCCGTAGAAATGCAATGATGTTTGGTATTGCCCATCAAAAGTTATGTTAATTACAGGTGCTAAAAAGTCATAATATCAGAACATGTGTCTCATTTTACCGTGCTGTACGAGTCTATCTTCAACGTGTTACACGAAAACGATCACAATTTTTTCGCCGTGTTCTACGAATTCGTGTTGTAGACCCGTGTTATGAAGGGGTCTACTGTAAATTGTTAAAAATAAAACATGAAATTAGTTATTTATTTAGGGCGAGTTGACAGTGAGACCAACGTCAGTTTTATGTAACAAGTGTGATACTGCATTAAGAGTTTAGTAAGGGTGATAAACTTTATCGCAGAAGTTACGTCACAAATGTTTTCATTTGAAATGGGACTGATTTTCACGAAAACTGTGTGCAATTTTGACTTCTAACGTACGTGGTTCAACTATTATTTTATGTAATGTTTTGTTAATTTAGGTGAAATTCAATAAAGTCATCTGCAAAATAACTGCGCTAATGCATTGTCCACGCTTTAGGAAATGCAAGATAAAATAAAATAGTTGTCAACATCATGTAATTTATTCATACTGGTATATATTAAATGCTATAATTAAACCTAAAAAACAAAATTATATGATGTAGAAATCAGGCATTTTTCGAAAGAGAGAAGTTTCAGTTTTCATCACCAGTGACACTGACGAAGTTTTTGTGTCATCAGGTTGCAATCATCTCAGATTTGCGCTCATGACGTCAACTTTTAGTCACGATTCAAGTATTTTTTTCACGTTTTGAGATTCCGCATTACTGGGTTTAATTCGAATTATATGTTTAAGGAAAATATTCGTGTCCCTCCGTGCGGAGAACGGGTAAGCAGCTAGTCTATACTATTAAAATCTGTGCGCGTCTGTCTGTCTGTCTGTTTGTCTGTAACATCATCTCCTCCGAAACGGTTGGGTGTTGAGTTTCGATCGAGGTATCCACGGATTCGGAAAATTCCGAGGAAGGTCTTTTGCTAATTTAAATTTCGAAATTCGAATTAGTTTAGGAGATATTGCTAAAAAAAAACCGTCAAAAACGCTAATTTTTGATCTCCGTAATCCCACAATTGTAACCCCTGTAATTAAAAATGTAAGAAATAAGCATCGAGGTTGCCATGTTTGGCTATTTTATTAAATTATTTAGACTCCTGCAGTAAAAATAAAAGAATAATGATTTTTTTTTCTGTTTAGATTATTTAAAGTTATTTTTTAATTAAAGTATTGCGTACGTGTGAAATCAGAGCAGGAATTCAATGTTTTTTATGTTTAAAAGAATAAGAGATTGGGAGATTTCAGAGACTATATGCGTATTTTTTAGTTGTTCGAAAAAAAAAATGGCTGAATTGGCGATTTTGAGAAAGTAGTAGGTTTTACCGATTTGCACAGTTTTGGGATTGGCGCAATTTACTGAGAGCGTACCGAAATAGTATTTTTAAAAACAATTGTAGGTTTTATTAGAGTTTAGCTTTAATTTTATTAATTTAGCAGTTATAGTGCAGAAATAATGCAGTTATTAAGGCAAATTTAAACGATCTAACTTGAGAATTTAGGCGTAAGGAAATAGTATTTTTAATAACAAGTATAAGTTTTATTAGGATACGGAGCTATACTTCGATTTTTCATACAGAAATAATGCAGTTATTAAGGCAATTTTAAAAGATCTAGAGAGTTTTCACCAAATTAAGTAAATTGTTTTGAGTTAGAGGAATTCCGCCAAATTTCAGAAAATTGAAATTCTCCCATTTTGTACATGGTAGTTAACGGTGATTAAAACCCGTTATAGTTAATAATTTAAATATCTGCTACTTATCAATTAGCTGCATGCATTAAATTTCTCGATCGAACCATATAAATGATAGATAACTATTTCCCATTTTGATCGCTGTTAAATCAATGCTTCGAATGATTCCCTGAAAACGAAAAAATCTCGCAAAATGGTGTATGTTGACATTTTGGCGATTAAAGTATACTATACGCGTACTAAATAATTGATTCTTTTATGTAAAAGCAGCGCTACGTTTCTTTCATTGGAAACTGTCAGAAACAGACATAATTAATACTGTCTAATATATTTTTTGTTTTACGAATTGAAATGTATGTTGATTCCTATTATATTACATTTCTTAGCAAAGTAGGCGAAATTATATCGAAATGTAGTGCAACTCTGTTCGTATTATATGAATTCCGTTCCGCAATTGAGATGAGCCAATGTCACTAGCGCATGCATAGATAATTTTTTTAAATTCCGCTAAACAGGGTATTGCGAATTAGCTTTAGTGACAAGTTTGTAATTTGAGCTATTTGACATCGACTAATGGCGTTAATTACGCCTAGGGTTGCCAGTTCGCCAAGCCAAATAGCCGGACAGACTAGCCAGTTTGCCGGACATTGGGGTAAAACGGCCGGACAACCTACAATATTAAGGATTTTGTCTCAGTATTAATAGGTACAACAAAAAAATTGCATGTAAAATTAAGCTTTTTTGATTATTACCATGAATCATGTTAAATTCTAATGAAATATAAATAACATCGAATGTCAAATCAGTTCAAATACTTTATTACTAATCAGCCAAAGTCACTAGTAAAAAGCTTAACAAAAGCCGGACACCGTTAAGTTTGGCCGGACACGCAATCAAAAAGCCTAACTATGTCCGGCTTTATCAGGACGCCTTGCAACACTAATTACGCCAATATGGCAGTTCTAGCAAAGTAAACATAGATAACTCATTTCGTGTTCTATTTTTCGTAGCAACGGAATCCATTCTTGCCACTTTGTTAAATTTTACAATTAAGTGAAACCACTCATTTCTACAGCTTTTAAGAATCGAAAAAGTGAAATCGCATCAAATGTGAAACAAATAGAACTGTAACAGACTTGCATATTAAAAATAATCGTAGTTTTTATGTAATTCTACATACCTTTAATTTTATTTCCTTCGAGTGTGGATGTCTTTTTTTACGTCATTTTTGCTGTTTTGCTGGCAGATTATCCGGAGTAGCACATGAACTCTAATGTATTTGCTCATCCGGACATAAGCAAGAGCGTATGTCCGGCGCGTATTTGTGTAACCCCATTGTGTTAATCAGAATTTTCTGGTGTCAGATTTTTTAGACGTTTTTTTTTTACCGCGGAGATTCCGATCCTGAAGTATATTGATCACTGATACATGAAATAAAAAAAAGATCAATTATATGCAAGCAGGAGTAGCCAGAAATTTTTCATGGGAATGTTACGACTACGACTACTGCAACTCACATATATGTACACGTGTGTGTGATAAGGGAGGGAAGAATATGCATTTTGTATGGCAAAAAACTCCGCATGGGGGGTTATGACCCCCTATCCCCTCCTTGGCTACGCCACTGTACGCAAGCATAATTTGTCACGTCATGAAAAACCGTTGTAGATGACAAACACCGAAGTTGTTTTGAGGGTTATGCAGAATTAAAAATTTTACTTTTAGTAAAGTTTACTTTTTATACAGTTCGGTTATTTGGTTTTAATACATTTCGGCCACCAAGGTGAGATGAAATATTAGTAAATACGGCAACCCAGAATTTTCTTAACTATTGAATTTGACACTATGCAACTACAGTAGATTCCCTATACACGGTAGATACGTTCCGTGTTATAGAAATCCGTGTTGTACGGGTCCTGCGCTATACTCCACCTGGAGTGCGGACTGGGCGGTATAATCGCGGCAAAACGTATTTGCGCTCCGTAAAAGTACAATGATGTTTGATGTTGCCATTCAAAAGGTATGTTAATTACAGGAGCTAAAGCGTCATAATATCAGAACATATGTCTCATTTTACCGTGCTGTACAAGTCTCTTTTAACGTGTTACACGAAAACGATCGTAATGTTCTCGCCGTATTCTAAGAATTCGTGTTGTAGACCCATGTTATAAAGGGATCAGTGGCGCAGAGAGGGAGGGGGAGCGGGGGAAAAATCCCCAGGGCCTCAGCTTGTGAAGGGGCCCCGCTTTTGCTGTTTATGTGATACTTAATTGTGTGCTGTCAATTTTGTAAAAAAAAAAAAAAAAAAAAAAAAAAAAAAAAAAAAAAAGGTCCAAATTCAGATTATGTCCCTGGATGTTTCAAATTAATTTTTCAATGAAATTACAAAAAGCCAGCTAGAGCATAAACCCCCAACTTGACAAAAACGAGGAGTGTTTCTAATTGAGTCTTCTTTTGCAAGAAAAGTAGACATGGACGGTGTTATTCAACGGTTTGACATAACTAAAAGTAGAAAAGATTTATTTAACAAGAAATCATTTTTTTTCCAAGACACATTGTTAAATAGTGGAAGAAAGGGTATAGCCAGAGGACAGACTATGGGTCCACCCAACCTCCAAAATTTTGAATTTTCTTTAACAAAATGTTAAAGATAAAGACTTTCTATGGGAAATTTTGAAAATTCCACTTTTTTGGCCTTTTGAAATTTTTTTGGCTGCCTGCTTGCATGGAAGTATGAATAGAAATATTTTTTTCAATACTGAGGAAACATGCCATGCAAAAATGTCAACGTTTCAAATACAGTTTCTCTATGGAGGTGACGAAACCTTCAAAGCAAAATGTTGGTATTTTTTAGAGCATGGATGTTTATTACAGTATAATACTCTTTTAAATTAATGATTTTAATTCTATTAATTATTTTCCAATGACTATTAATTTAAAGTTTCTTTAAATGGTTAATAATTTTAATAAGGAATAAATGATTCATTTAATACGATATCAAAAGGATTTCTGGATAGCAAAGGGGCCCCCAAACATTTTATCCCCGGGGTCCCAACTTCGCTCTCTGCGCCTCTGAAAGGGATCAACTGTAATCTGTAAAAAAGGAAATATGAAATTAGTTATTTATTTAGGGCGAATTGACAATGAGATAACGTCAGTTTTATGTAACAAGCGATATGCATTAAGAGTTCAATAAGGGTAATAAGCTTTTTCTCAGAAGTTACATCACGAACGTTTTCATTTACAAAAGCGACATGATTTTCACCGGAGAAGGACGCATTTTTGGCTTTTAAACGTAAATGATGCATCCATTGTTTCATGTAGGTTTTGTTAATATATGTGAAATTCAATTAAGTCCTCTGCAAAATAACTGCGCTAATGTATTGTCCATGCTTTGCGAAATGCAAGATAAAATTGTTGCCAACATCATGTAATATTTTTTATGTGGTATATTCTTATAAATAAAAATGAAATTCTGTTTGTTTGTTTGTTTGTTTGTTTGTTTGTTTGTGGATTTGAGTTGTATACAAATCCACAAAAATGGACCTATCAGCCTGAAATTTTGCACAGATATATAAAATAATATAGAATAAATCATAGTCCACTTTAAAACTTTGAAAGTCCACCCGTTCCCGGAATTTAAGAGATTTTTTATGTTCTGCACGCAAAAAGCTTTCCGTAATTGCAACCCCTGTAGTGAAAAAAGTGTGAAATAAGGATCGTGGTTGCCATGTGTGGCGATTTTGCCGAATAAGATGTTTTAAATTCTCAAAGTAAAAATAAAAGAATAATAATGATTTTTTTTTTTTAGTTTATATTCGTAAGGTTATATTTTTTTTAATTATAATATCGTGTGCATGGGAAATCGGAGCAGGAATGAAATGTTTTATACGCAAAACAATAAGAATTGAAGATTTCCGAGGCTAATATGTTAAAATTTTTTAGTTTGGCGAAAAAATAAAATGGCTCAAATGCCGAGAAAGTGAGTTCTAGCGGTTTGCACAGTTTCCGGCTAGGCGCAATTTACTGAGAGCTTAAGGAAACGGATTTTTGAAAACAAGTGCAAAGGTTTTATTAGAATACAGCGTTAAATTTTAATGATCCGTGCGAAAATAATGCAGTTATTAAGGGATTTCAAGCGATCTATCTTCAGCATTCTCGCGATTTTGAGGAGGATTCTAACGCTTGGCGCTATTTATCGTAATTTAATCGTCTGCTATTTGGGTTATGAATACACCTGCGTATAAGTTTTTGAAATTTTCATTCAGTTGGAATTGTGCATTTTTCTGAGCAGCTTTTCTGCATCAAATGTATTACATCCAGAAAAAAGGATGTTAGAAATATCAATTTTAATTTTGTTTAATCACACTCATGAATAATGATACACTTTCCAACTTAATGAAAGAAGGAACGAAAATAGGGAAGACCCATGGATTATAACTCTTTTTATATATAGCACTTTAGTGCGTATTTAAAAATCTGAAAGTGTGTCAGATTTTCTATGATTCTAGCGCTTGGCGCAATTTAATGAGAGGGTATTTTTAAAAACAAGCGTAGGTTATCTTATAAATAAAAATGAAATTCTGTTTGTCAATTTGTTGATTTGGGTAGTATACAATTCCACAAAAATGGACCTGTCAGCCTGAAATTTTACACAGATATGTAAAATAATATAGAATAAATGATAGTCCACTTTAAAACTTTGAAACTCCACTTTATTTCCGTTCCCGGAATTTAAGAGATTTTTTATGTTCTCCACGCAGAAAGCTTTACGTAATATTAACCCCTGTAGTGAAAAAAGTGTGTGAAATAAGCATCTTGGTTGCCATGTGTGGCGATTTTGCCGAATAAAATGTTTTAAATTCTTAAAGTAAAAATAAAAGAATAATAATGATTTTTTTAGTTTATTTTTTTAGGTTATTTTTTTAATTATAATATCGTGTGCGCATAAGAAATGAGAGCGGTAATGAAATGTTTTATACGCAAAACAATGAGGATCGAAGATATCCGAGACTAATATGTAATTTTTTTTAGTTTGGCGAAAAAAAAAATGGCTGCTAGGCCGATTTTTAGAGAGTGAGTTCTAGCGGTTTGCACAGTTTTAGGCTTTTTGGCGCAGTTTACTGAGAGCTTAAGGGAATAGCATTTTTGAAAACAAGTGTATAGGTTTTCTTAGAATACAGCATTAAATTTTAACTATCCGTGCAGAAATAATGCAGTTATTAGGGCATTTCAAGCGATGTAGCTTCAGAATTCTCGCCAATTGAGTACATTGATTTAACTTGGGGGAAATCCGCCAAATTTCAGAAAATTGAAATCTTCGCATTTAGTACATCGAGGTAACGATGAATAAAACATGTTATAGTTGATAATTTAAAAAATGCTGCTGTATTAAGGGATTCCACTTTTCAAATAAATGCCTGGCGGTCGAACCATTTCCCATTTTGATTGCTGCTAAGGCAATGCTTCGAATGATTCCCTGAAAAAACTCTTGCAAAATGGCGTATGCTGGCACTTTGGCGAGGCTTAGATTTGAAACTGGATTTTACTTGAGACTGGTATATACGTATAATAAGACTGGTTATAGATAAAAATGAATGTTGGTATGTGTGTAGGAGGTTGAAAAACTCCAGCACCGTTTCACCGATCACCATGAAATTTGGTTCACCTAAGTCTTTTATCATGGAGAAGGTTTTTATGCTATCCGTTTTCCTCTAACTTTTCACTAGGTGGCGCAGCAGAACGTCGAATTCTATTCCGTTTAGCCGTTTGCTATGCGAATATCGTCCAACCAATTTCGATGAAATTTGGTACACGCGAATATTAGAACACGGAGAATATTTTTCACTATCCATTTTGCTGTAACTTGCCGCTAAATGGCGCTGCAAAGCATCAACTTCTATACCGTTCGACCGATCGGCATAAAATTTTTTATACTTACACATTTGAGCACGAAGAATATATTCTAACAGCGTTACTTTTGATGTTACTCGCCACTAGATGACACTGCAATGCATTATTATTTTAACGCACCACTAGATGACGCTGCAGCAGGCCAAATTTTTGACCATTCAAACGGTGGCTATGAAAATCAGTATACATAGCTATTTGAACAATGAGAATATTTTGGCGTTATCCATTTTGCTATAACTCGCCACATGACGGCGCTGTAGCAAATCATTACTTTAATTAACCACTAGATGGCCCTGCAGTGTATCACTTCTTGACTGTGCGAATGATCGCTATGAAAATAGGTATACATAGATATTTGAACACGGGGAAGAGTTTGGCACGATCCATTTTCCTATAACTTGACACTAGATGTCGCGTCAACACATGAACTTCAAGACTATTCAGCCGATCGTCATGAAAATTCGTATACATCGATATCTGAATGTGAAGAATATTTTTGCCGTATCCGTTTTGCTAAAACTCGCCACTAGATTGTGCTACGCCGCATCGCCTTCTGCACCGTAAAAACGATTGCCTTGAAATTCAGTATGCATGATTATTGAACACAATATAACGCGAAATCCATTTTGCTATATCTCTTTATTACAATAAATAGTAATAACAACAAATATTAATATCAAAAAGTCCATTCATTCCCGTGCGAAGAACGGGTACTTCAGCTAGTAGTATATATTAATGCTATAAATTAAACCTCACGAAGAGAATTATATGATTTAGAAATCAGGCATTTTTCTAAAGATAAAAGTTTTGCCTGCATACCGTAAAGTTCTTTCCTTTTTGATCGCCAGTCACATTGACGTAGTTTTTGTGTCATGTTGCAATCGTCTAAAATTTGCACTTCTGACGTCAAATTTAGTCACGAATAAGGATTCAAGTATTTTTTCACGTTTTGAGATTCCGCATTACTGGGTTTAATTGGAATTATATATGCGTAAGGAAAATATGCGTTTCCCACCGTGCGGAGAACGGGCAAGCAGCAAGTCTATACTATTAAAATCTGTGCGCGTCTGTCTGTGTGTCTATGTGTGTGTAGCATCATCTCCTCCTAAACGGCTGGGAGTTGAGTTTCGAACGAGGTATCCACGAATTCGAAAAATTTCGAGAAAGAACCTCCGCTAATTTATATTTCGAAATTCGAATTAGTTTAGGAGATATTGATAAAAAACCCTATCGAAAACGCTAATTTTTGCTCTCCGCAATTCCTTGATTGTAACCCCTGTAGTCAAAAAAGTGAGAAATAATCATCGAGGTTGCCATGTTTGGCTACTTTATTAAATTATTTAGACTCCTGCAGTAAAAATAAAAGAATAATGATTTTTTTCTCTTTAGATTATTTACAAAGTTATTTTTTAATTAAAATATTGCGTTAATGTTAAATCAGAGCTGGAACTCAATGTTTTTTATGAGTAAAAGAATAAGGGATTGAGGGATTTCCGAGACTAATATGTATATTTTTTAGTATGGCCGAAAAAAAAATGGCTCACTTGGTGATTTTGAGAAAGTAGTAGGTTCTACCAATTTGTACAGTTTTGGGCTTGGCGCAAATTACTGAGAGCGTAACGAAATAGTATTTTTAATAACAAGTATAAATTTTAGGGCGCTATACTTCGATTTTTCATACAGAAATAATGCAGTTATTAAGGCGATTTTAAACGATTCATAGAATTTTCACCAAATTAAGTAAACTGATTTAGTTAGAGGAATTTCGCCAAATTTCAGAAAATTAAAATTCGCGCATTTTGTACATGGTAGTTAACGGTGATTAAAACCCGCTATAGTTAATAATTTAAATAACTGCTGCTTATCAATAATATGCCTGCATTAAATTTTGGCGATCGAACCATATAAATGATAGTTAACTATTTCCCATTTTGATTGCAGTTAAATCAATGCTTCGAATGATTCCCTGAAAACGAAAAAATCTCGCAAAATGGTGTATGTTGGCATTTTGGCGATTGAAGTATACTATACGCGTACTAAATAATTGATTCTTATATGTTAAAGCAGCGCTACGTTTCTTTTATTGGAAACTGTCAGAAACAGACATAATTAATACTGTCTAATATATTTTTGTTTTACGAATTGAAATGTATGTTGATTCCTATTATATTACATTTCTTACCAAAGTAGGCGAAATTATTTCCATATACAAAATAAACTCGCAAAATGGTGTATATTGGCATTTTGGCGATCGAAGTACTGTGTAATAAATAATTGATTCTTATTTGTTAAAGCAGCGCTACGGAAGTTTCTTTTACTAGAAGCTGTTAGAAAGGCGTAATTAATACTGTCTAATACATTTTTTGTTTTACGAATTGAAATGTTTGTTGATTCCTACTTTAGAACATTTCTTAGCAAAGTTGTCGAAAAGTATTCAAATGTAGTGGAACTCTGTACATATTATTAATTCCATGCTACAATTGAGATGAGCGTATGCATAGATATTTTTTTTTTAATTCCGCCAAACAGAGTATTGCGTATTGCCTTTAGTGTCAAGTTTAATTTTAATTTGCCATCGACTGGCGGTGTTAATTTCGCCAATATGGCAGTTCTAGCAAAGTAAACATGAATAACTCATTTCATGTTCTATTTTTAACATTGCTATAATTTCCGTAGCAACGGAATCCATTGTTGCCACTTAAGTTGTTAAATTTTACAATTAAGTGAAACCACTCATTTCTACAGCTTTTAAGAATCGAAAAAGTGAAAACGCATCAATTGTGAAACAAATAGAACTGTAACAGACTTGCACTTTAAAAATAATCGAAATTTTCATGCAATTCTACATACCTTTAATTTTATTTCCTTCGAGTGTGGATGTCATTTTTTACGTCATTTATGCTGTTTTGCTGGCAGATTATCCGGAGCAGCTCATACCCTCTAATGTATTTGCTCCTCCGGAAGCAAGAGCGTATGTCCGGCGCGTATTTGTGTAACCCCATTGTGTTAATCAGAATTTTCAGGTGTCACACTTTTTTGACCATTTTTTTACCGCGGAGATTCCGATCCCGAAATATATTGATTAAGCAGGAGTAGCCAGAAATTTTTCATGGGAATATTACGACTACTGCAACTCACATATATGTACACGTGTGTGCGATAAGGGAGTGAAGAATATACATTTTGTATTGCAAAAAACTCCGCTTGGGGGGTTGTGACCCTCCTATCCCCTCCTTGGCTACGCCACTGTACGCAAGCATAAGTTGTCACGTCATGAAAAACCGTCATAGATGGCAAACTCCGAAGTTGTTCTGATGGTTATACAAAATTAAAAATTTTTCTTTTAGTAAATTTTACTTTTGATACAGTTCGGATATTTGGTTTTAATACATTTCGGCCACCAAGGTGAGATGAAATATTACTAAATACGGCAACCCAGAATTTCTTTAACTATTGAATTTGACACTATGCAACTACAGTAGATTCCCTATACACGGTAGATACGTTCCGTGTTATAGAAATCCGTGTTGTACGGGTCCTGCGCTATACTCCACCTGTAGTGCGAACTGCGCAGTATAATCGCGGCAAAACTTATTCGCGCTCCGTAAAAATGCAATGATGTTTGGCGTTGCCATTCAAAAGGAATGTTAATTACAGGAGCTAAGGCGTCATAATATCAGAACATATCGCTCATTTGCTGCAACATCGTCATAACTCAAAAATCATGATTTTTGAGTTAATACCACAGGGACAATGATGTGAACTTTGCAATGATGTGAACTTTGAACTAGTAAAGTGTCATTTCTGAGCTTTCAAAATTATCCGCGGTATGGCGATAGTGCTGTTTTGGCACAACTACGTTTCCCCCACTGTGTTAGTTGCAACACTGTATTATCTCAGTTGGCAATTAGCTGTTCTGCTGTAAACTTCATTTAAGTTCTTTAGAACAAGGACATATTTCGTGTTGTGACCATATCACTGAAAAGGTAAGATTACTTTCTATTTTATTCTTTATTATGGAAAATGTATTATTTTAAGATATGATGTTGTGCATGTAAAAATTATAAAGAGTTACATTTGACTTATTGAATGATGTGACATTCTTGCAGAAAGCTATCGTGTTTATTGCAGTACTATTTAGTTTTAAGGCGTTATTACAAATAAAAATGTTCTTTTTTTAATCGTAAGTTTTAGAAGTATGTGCTACTATGACACTCTTGCTCTAAATAGTCTTTAATACTCGTGCTTTACTCTGGATTATTTCGTTTATGTCAGTATTGTTCTAATAACTTACTGCAATGTAATATTTTATAACAATCAAACGGACTGGCGACAGTTACCTATGAATCTGTGACTATTTTTTACTTGAAAATGTATTATGTTTCCAGTGGATGTAATTTTGTTTCCAGTGGAAAAATAATGGAATCAAGTAGTGGAGGCGTAAATATGTTGTTACTCGCTTTGAAAAAGCAAAACGGAAGTACGGGGGAGTGGCAGATAAAGCATCCAACAGTTTCTCCTGAAAAGCAGAATGCAGATTTGTTGATTTCTAAAGAAGATCCTTTAGTAGAAAGTGGTATGTTAATAATTATTTATATATATCAAAGTCATATCCTACTTGCACAGATATATTTTGTTTGCTAATGTAAAATATACATATATAATATATTTATTTTTAAAATACGTTTTATAACAATGAGTTCTACACTTTAATGCATAATTGTTATATTTTAGAGACTGTATTAGCTGCCACCCAGTCAGAAAAGAGTTTGGAGATTATGAATAATACTCCTAGAAGCTCAGATGTTGGATCGAGATCAAGTTCATCCTCAAGTTCAAGTTCGTCTTCTGAGGATAATGATGATTTACTTTTTGATACCACCTATCAACCACCCAAGGATAACAGCGAGAGCGACAGTGATGGCGAAGCTAACTGCGAGACCATTAACACTACTTCCAGTTTTTACACCACTCCGTCCCCGATTATCTTAACGAGTCCACTTAAGAAAGGGGTGAAGCGTAAAAGAAATGAGAATACCTGGATAAGGAATCTTAATAAGAATCTGAGAAACAGTGGAAAAGCATACAAAATGCACACTGCAGGCAATAAAGTCCGAGAAGAAAGAAAAATGAAACCTCCGTGTACTGAAAAGTGTAAGTTGAAATGCTCCACAAAGTTCAGCGAAGAGGAACGAATAAAGATTTTTACTTCATATTGGGACTTGGGTGATTTAGCTAAACAGCGACAATTTATTGCGAATAACATGGAGTCTATTCAACCTAAATATCGGTATGAGCGTGTCGGTGGTACCAGGAAAAAAAGAGACAATAATAATGCTTTCTATTTTCATCTTAATGATAAGAAATTTCGGGTATGCAAAATGTTTTTTAAAAACACGTTAGATATAAACGATCGCCCTATCCGGACGGTACAGGAGAAAAAAAACAAAGTAGCATCAGTTTTACTAGAAGAAGATTGCCGGGGGAAGCATGGAAAACAGAAGAAAATTGATGGTGCATTGAAGGAAGGTGTGAAGAAATTCGTAGAAAACATTCCCAAAATCGAAAGTCACTACACACGATTAAACACTAGTAAACATTTTATTGATGGGAGTAAATCGATAGCAGACATTCATAGAGATTATATAACAGACTGCAAAGAAAAAAACATTCCATTTGTAAACTATGTAATGTTCTATCGCATTTTTACAGAGGATTTTAATATTTCATTCTTTACGCCAAAAAAAGATTTATGTGAAACTTGTTGTTCCTTTAATAATGCTGAGGGTGAAGAAAAAGAGAAGCAAAATAGAGCAAGAGAATGTTATGATCAGCACTTAGTGGAGAAAGATTTGTCCAGAAAGGAAAAAAAATATGATAAGGAGGAAGTCAATGCTGCAGTGGCAGTGTATGACTTGCTAGCCGTTATGCAAATTCCCAAGGGCGATGTTTCAGTTTTTTACTATAAGTCTAAATTAAATGTGTTTAATTTTACAATTTACGATCTGAAGAGTAACGAATGTGAATGTTTTGTTTGGGATGAATCCAATGGACATAGAGGAATTAATGAATTGGGTTCATGAGTTCTACGGTTTTTGAATGAAAGAGCAGCCTCAGGTGATAAAGACTTCATTTTTTATTCTGATAATTGCACCGGGCAGCAGAAAAATAAGTTCACGGTTGCACTCTACGCTGTATCTCATCTCAATATAAATAGTATAACCCATAAATACCTGATCAAAGGCCACACGCAAAATGAGGGAGATTCTGCGCACTCATTAATTGAGCGCCAAGTGAAACGACAACTGAAGGGTGGCCCAATGTACACGCCGGAGTCATTTATTGCTGCAATCCGAGCTGCTAAAAAAACTGGAAAGTCATTCAAAGTTTAGAATTGTGCTTCGAAGATTTCTTTGATATTAAAGCTCTGGCTATTGAAATGGGGCCCTGAATATGTCGCAGATAAAAATAGCGACAGTTAAGATTCTCCGTGTGGAATGCAAATCACCTACCCTTCTTTTTTACTTCCTTGTACGTAGTATAAGGAAGTAATGTGATCCCGAAAAATTTTGGGGGCCAAATTTCGACAAAAAAACCGATTTTGACTACCTCTAAATTTAATTTTAAAAATTTTTTCGATGCATCTCATCGTAGGCTATCATGCACGATCATATTAATGCGTCTGCAACTCATTTTGACCAGCGGCGAGTCTATTGTGGCCAGTTTTTCCATGCCGTCTGTACGTACGTACGTACGTACGTATGTATGTAACTCGCATATCTCAAAAACTATAGGTCGTAGAATGTTGAGATTTGATATTTATGATTGTTCTATGATCTAGTTGTGCACCTCCCCTTTTGGTGACAATCGAATGGATAGTTTATGTACAGGACCGCCCAAAAGATTCGAAATACATTACGCTCTATGGGCCGAAATTCATTAAACTCGCCTAACTCAAAAGCTATTAGGCGTAGAATGTCGAAACTTCATATTTTGGATATTTGTAACATCTAGTTGTGCACCTCCCCTTTTGGTTCCATTCGACTGGATAGTTTATCTACAGAACCGCCCAAAAGATTCGAAATACATTACGCTCTATGGGCCGAAATTCATCAAAGCGTTTTTTAGAGGTATTGGGCTATTTCAAACGACACAGAAGTGATATATACTATAAAGAGTTAGAAAATGAATTTCTCCATTAAAAAAAGTGTCTTTATCATTTATAGTTCAGCTACAGGAACACTCAAAAGATTTCCAATACATTACGGTCAATGGCAATTTTAGGGGCATTCATCCATTTCAAGCACAATGCCGTCCTACCACATAAGTTAGGTAATGGTCCGACCACGGTCACGTGACTCCCTCAAGAACTATCCAAAAGTCGCCAAGCTTGGCGACTTTTGGTGTACGTGTGTGCATATTTGACTCTCAAATCTCAAAAAATATTATGAAATTTCATATATAAGATTGTTGTAACATCTAGTTGTGCATCTCGATTTTTGTTCCAATCTACTGGAGAGTTTATTTACTGAACCACCGAAAAGAATTTCAGTACTTTAATGTCTATGGACATCTTCAATATAATACAACTGTAGACGGTCATTGTTTGGTACATGCCCAAAATCACGCCGTCTGTCCTCGGCCTTGGCGAGTTTTGGCGAAATATCGCCAAATTTGGCGATATTCAGTTATTTGGTCCATGCCCAAAGTATGGCCATTTGTTATCGTTCTTGGCGAGTTTTGGCGAAATATCGCCATATTTGGCGATAATCTGTCATTGTTTGGGCATGGCGCTTAAAATCTCGCCAAATGTCGTAGAAATTGACGAGTTTCGCCGAAATATCGCCAAATTTGGCGCCAAAAATTATTTCGTATTTTGTATAACTGTAAAACTTTAACCCGTAGAATTTTGAACTTTTGTATTTAGAACTATTGTAATATCTAACTGTTTTCAATATCTTTTTTGACAGCAATCGACTGAGAATTTATTTACAGGGTTTGCAAGATGACTTTAAATACATTGAGGTGTATGAATGCATTCAATTCATTGAAAGCCTGTGGTCAATGACTACTTTGGCTATCCCCAAAATCTCGCAGACTATCTCAAGTTTGTCGGCTTTTGGTGAAATATCGCCAAATAAAGTGTCAGAAGGAAATCTTTCAAATTGAACTCAGCTTGGCGATATCGAAATATTTGGCTAGAAATCGCTAAATCTTACTATTATTGATAGTTTATCTCTTTCAAACAAATAAGTTTAGAGGAAGTGCGTCGAAAATATTTTTGTTCTAATAGACGTGCAAGGAAGTCATGTGTTGGACACATCAGATTTTTTTAAAACATCTTATAAGGATGACAGTTTTAAAACCGCAGATGTAATTCGAAAAAAAAAGATTAAGGATAATATTACACTGACACGCGAATTCAATACAAAACCTAAAATATCAATTACTAAGAAACAAGACCTTCTGGAATTAATACATAAAAATCATATTCCAAAATTTTATAAGCCTTTCTATGAGCAATTGTAATCTTAGCCGGAGTTATGCCGGTTATTTGAGTATTATTTGAGTTATGCCGGTATTAAGCTATTTTTCCGGATATATATTTCCCGAGAACCTTTACTCTGCCCGAAAATTTCAAGTTCTCCATGCTTCTACTCCAGTTATTATTGAATTAATAAGCGCATTTAAAATTTTGTTGAAATTTGAGGGAAATAGTTTTAAAATCGATAGCCAAATTTATTAATAATATTAATACATTGTTATTTATATTATTAAATAATAATTTTTCGGTCTGTATTTCTCAATTTTTTTCCGAATTATATCTGCCGTTTTAAATTTGCCGATTCGTACTTTTACATTTTGTACCTTTCAGATACCCCAGAACATTTTAACTTTGTAGATTTTTACTTTTATATTTTATACTTTCCCATATACTCCAGAACACATTTTGCTTTTTAAGAAATATAGAAATTAAATATTCAGTGAATGTAAAAATTATTATTTCATTTCCGTGTCCTTGGTAATGTTGTCCTTTATTATGTTCAGATACTAGAGTAGCTAATACTATGATGCTAGAGATGTCATAAGTACAAATTTTTGTGATAGCCGTTCTAACATGACATTTTTTGTTATCAGCAATAATGTCACAATTCTTCTTATGTCGTCTTATAAAACTGACTTTAACCGCAAAAACGTCATAAATCAAACTGAGGGTAATTCTGCTGCTGGGGGGACCTGTGTAGTATGCATTTCAGCCATTAATGCACATCCATGTCATAAACAGATGTTATTCAAACAAATCATGTAATTTTTTTAACCTTGCATGAAGTTTTAAAATAATAATATGATATTTAAAGCTTTAAATGCATTTTCTGAAAAACCACGATTTTCGAGTTATGACAATGTTGCGGCAAATGAGCGATATGTCTCATTTCACCGTGCTGTACGAGTCTCTTTTAACGTGTTACACGAAAACGATCGTAATGTTTTCGTCGTGTTCTAAGAATTCGTGTTGTGGACCCATGTTATAAAGGGGTCAACTGTAATCTGTAAAAAATGAAAAATGAAATTAGTTATTTATTTAGCGCGAATTGACAGTGAGATAAACGTCACTTTTATGTAACAAATGTGATACTGCATTAAGAGTTCAATAAGGGTAATAAGTTTTTTTCTCAGAAGTTACATCACGAACGTTTTCATTTACAAAAGCGACATGATTTTCAACGGAGCAGGGTACATTTTTGGCTTTTAAACGTAAATGATGCATCGATTGTTTCATGTAGGTTTTTTAATTTAGGTAAAATATAATAAAGTCGTGTGTAACATAACTGCCCTAATGCATTGTCCACGCTTTGAAAAATGCAAGATAAAATTATTGTCAACATCATGTAATGTTATTTATGTGGTATATACTATATATTAATGCTATAAATTAAACCTCACATTATATGATGTAGAAATCGGGCATTTTTAGAAAGAGAAAAGTTTTGTCTGCATACCATAAATTTCTTTCTTTTTTGATCGCCAGTCACATTGACGTAGTTTTTGTGTCATGTTGCAATCGTCTAAAATTTGCACTCATGACGTCAACTTTTAGTCACGATTCAAGTATTTTTTCCCGTTTTGAGATTCCGAATTACTGGGTTTAATTCGAATTATATCTGTTTAAGGAAAATATGCATTTCCCACCGTGCGGAGAACGGGTACGCAGCTAGTTGATATATAAGTTTTGAAAGCCAAAGGAAGGAAAAACATGGTAATATAAACGAAAAGTGAAATAGTTATTTCAAAAATTGGTTCAATTACTTTCTGACTGATATTAAATATATATATATATATATATACTAGCTGAAGTACCCGTTCTTCGCACGGGAATGAATGGACTTTTTGATATTAATATTTGTTGTGATTACTATTTATTGTAATAAAGAGATATAGCAAAATGGATATCGCGTTATATTGTGTTCAATAATCATGCATACTGAATTTCAAGGCAATCGTTTTTTACGGTGCAGAAGGCGATGCGGCGTAGCACAATCTAGTGGCGAGTTTTAGCAAAACGGATATTCTTCGCATTCAGATATCGATGTATACGAATTTTCATGACGATCGGCTGAATAGTCTTGAAGTTCATGTGTTGACGCGACATCTAGTGTCAAGTTATAGGAAAATGGATTGTGCCAAACTCTTCCCCGTGTTCAAATATCTATGTATACCTATTTTCATAGCGATCATTCGCATAGTCAAGAAGTGATACACTGCAGGGCCATCTAGTGGTTAATTAAAGTAATGATTTGCTACAGCGCCGTCATGTGGCGAGTTATAGCAAAATGGATAACGCCAAAATATTCTCATTGTTCAAATAGCTATGTATTCTGATTTTCATAGCCACCGTTTGAATGGTCAAAAATTTGGCCTGCTGCAGCGTCATCTAGTGGCGAGTTAAAATAATAATGCATTGCAGTGCCATCTAGTGGTGAGTAACATCAAAAGTAACGCAGTTAGAATATATTCTTCGTTCTCAAATGTGTAAGTATAAAAAATTTTATGCCGATCGGTCGAACGGTATAGAAGTTGATGCGTTGCAGCGCTATTTAGCGGTAAGTTACAGCAAATGGATAGTGAAAAATATTCTCCGTGTTCTAATATTCGCGTGTACCAAATTTCATCGAAATTGGTTGGACGATATTGGCATAGCAAACGGCTAAACGGAATAGAATTCGACGTTCTGCTGCGCCACCTAGTGAAAAGTTAGAGGAAAACGGATAGCATAAAAACCTTCTCCATGATAAAAGAATTAGGTGAACCAAATTTCATGGTGATGGGTGAAACGGTGCTGGAGTTTTTCAACCTCCTACACACATACCAACATTCATTTTTATCTATAACCAGTCTTATTATACGTATATACCAGTCTCAAGTAAAATCCAGTTTCAAATCTAAGCCTCGCCAAAGTGCCAGCATACGCCATTTTGCAAGAGTTTTTTCAGGGAATCATTCGAAGCATTGACTTAGCAGCAATCAAAATGGGAAATGGTTCGACCGCCAGGCATTTATTTGAAAAGTGGAATACCTTAATACAGCCGCATTTTTTAAATTATCAACTATAACATGTTTTATTCATCGTTACCTCGATGTACTAAATGCGAAGATTTCAATTTTCTGAAATTTGGCGGATTTCCCCCAAGTTAAATCAATGTACTCAATTGGCGAGAATTCTGAAGCTACATCGCTTGAAATGCCCTAATAACTGCATTATTTCTGCACGGATAGTTAAAATTTAATGCTGTATTCTAAGAAAACCTATACACTTGTTTTCAAAAATGCTATTCCCTTAAGCTCTCAGTAAACTGCGCCAAAAAGCCTAAAACTGTGCAAACCGCTAGAACTCACTCTCTAAAAATCGGCCTAGCAGCCATTTTTTTTTTCGCCAAACTAAAAAAAATTACATATTAGTCTCGGATATCTTCGATCCTCATTGTTTTGCGTATAAAACATTTCATTCCTGCTCTCATTTCTTATGCGCACACGATATTATAATTAAAAAAATAAACTAAAAAAATAAACTAAAAAAATCATTATTATTCTTTTATTTTTACTTTAAGAATTTAAAACATTTTATTCGGCAAAATCGCCACACATGGCAACCAAGATGCTTATTTCACACACTTTTTTCACTACAGGGGTTAATATTACGTAAAGCTTTCTGCGTGGAGAACATAAAAAATTTCTTAAATTCCGGGAACGGAAATTAAGAGAACCATTCAGGAGGAAAACGTTTTTAAGTGGAATTTCAAAGTTTTAAAGTGGACTATCATTTATTCTATATTATTTTACATATCTGTGTAAAATTTCAGGCTGACAGGTCCATTTTTGTGGAATTGTATACTACCCAAATCAACAAATTGACAAACAGAATTTCATTTTTATTTATAAGATAACCTACGCTTGTTTTTAAAAATACCCTCTCATTAAATTGCGCCAAGCTCTAGAATCATAGAAAATCTGACACACTTTCAGATTTTTAAATACGCACTAAAGTGCTATCTATAAAAAGAGTTATAATCCATGGGTCTTCCCTATTTTCGTTCCTTCTTTCATTAAGTTGGAAAGTGTATTATTATTCATGAGTGTGATTAAACAAAATTAAAATTGATATTTCTAACATCCTTTTTTCTGGATGTAATACATTAGATGCAGAAAAGCTGCTCAGAAAAATGCACAATTCCAACTGAATGAAAATTTCAAAAACTTATACGCAGGTGTATTCATAACCCAAATAGCAGACGATTAAATTACGATAAATGGCGCCAAGCGTTAGAATCCTCCTCAAAATCGCGAGAATGCTGAAGATAGATGGCTTGAAATCCCTTAATAACTGCATTATTTTCGCACGGATCATTAAAATTTAACGCTGTATTCTAATAAAACCTTTGCACTTGTTTTCAAAAATCCGTTTCCTTAAGCTCTCAGTAAATTGCGCCAAGCTGGAAACTGTGCAAACCGCTAGAACTCACTTTCTCGGCATTTGAGCCATTTTATTTTTTCGCCAAACTAAAAAATTTTAACATATTAGTCTCTGAAATCTTCAATTCTTATTGTTTTGCGTATAAAACATTTCATTCCTGCTCCGATTTCCCATGCACACGATATTATAATTAAAAAAAATATAACCTTACGAATATAAACTAACAAAAAAATCATTATTATTCTTTTATTTTTACTTTGAGAATTTAAAACATCTTATTCGGCAAAATCGCCACACATGGCAACCACGATCCTTATTTCACACTTTTTTCACTACAGGGGTTACAATTACGGAAAGCTTTTTGCGTGGAGAACATAAAAAATCTCTTAAATTCCGGGAACGGGTGGACTTTCAAAGTTTTAAAGTGGACTATGATTTATTCTATATTATTTTACATATCTGTGCAAAATTTCAGGCTGATAGGTCCATTTTTGTGGATTTGTATACAACTCAAATCCACAAACAAACAAACAAACAAACAAACAAACAGAATTTCATTTTTATTTATAAGATAAAGCAGGGGCGTAGCCAGAAATTTTTCATGGGGGGGGGGGAGGTTACGACTACTACAACTCATATATATGTATACGTGTGTGTGATAATAGAGTGAAGAATATACATTTTGTATGGCAAAAAATTCCTCATGGGGGGGGGGTTATGACCCCCCTAACCCCCCCTTGGCTACGCCCCTGTATAAATGTCATCTCTTTAAAATAATCAATGACAGGGATTTTGCCGCCTGGGGCGGGCACCCCCTCCGCTGCGCCACTGTTGTGACTCTATATCTACAACTGTTCAGTTCTCTCATAATAACGGAGGAGGTCTTAGAGCTAGCCTATGTTTTTTTAAATAACATTAGTTGAACTAAAGTTAATTTTTTCAAACGGCTAAATAGCCTTTAAAATTACACAAAACTTTTACAGTTTTTATCATATTATTTTTCTATGTTTTTCTCACTTCAAGGCTCCTCCCAAAATCGTATATGTGCGACCGCACACGCCTTAGACCGGCCCTGCTTGGTTTTGCATACGGGAGAAGGCAGCCGACTCCGAGGCGGGGCGAAAATTTGAAGCTGCCGCCCTCGATTCCAGACATATCCCTAGTAGCACAACTAGTTCAAAAAACGTTCAAATTAGGTTGGAAACACGTTTTTCGACGTTAAAAAACGTGTTTTAAACGTCTTTCGGACTATTTGTGCTATTAGGGATGCATCGGCGTAACTTGCTAAGGACAAGAGAAGGCAATTGAACACTAAAATTCAAGAAAAATCAAATATCTCCAATTTGAAAATGGTATTTTCTACAATGGGAAACATTTTGACCACCAATGTTTAGATGCTAATTTGCGCCAGTGGACCTATGAGTTCCTAAAAGGAGTTTGTTGCCCTTAGAAGTGACCGATTGGGTCGAGAAACCGCAAATTGCTATCTTCCCACACTCAAGATCCGTACCTGAAGAATTGTACAAACTGCATTTTTCAAATAAAATTTATATGATTTTGTGATAATATGTAGATTCTTCGATTTCTTATTCACTTCCGATCTCTCTTACACTGCGTTATCGAGAAGAATTTTATTTCATTAAAGTAACAAAATTTCATGCTAACACTGTGCACATATACTCATCGGCCTGTTGCTGCAAAAAATTGGTAGCCAGGTGGCAGTATTATGTTTGCTGGTCATACAGGTTATGCGTTATCTAGTAGTTAGACAATGAAATATGCAATAAATAGTGGCACGCT